>CM050525.1:14591272-15098772 GCA_027563665.1 Antrozous pallidus
AATGGTTCTCTGTCATCATTGATGTCTCTGTCTCTGTCTCTCCTTCTCCCTTCCTCTCTGAAATCAATAAAAATGTCTTAAAAAATAACTCACGGCTCCTCCAGTTTCTGGCTGTGTGGCCTGGAAAGAGACTTGGCCTCTTTGATTTTAGAGTCTTCGTCTGCAGAAAGTGGGAGAAGGCGTAAGTCCCTCTGCAAGAGGCTGCAGAGAGGACGGACAGTGTAGGGGCACAGCACCCAGTGCCTGGCACACAGTAGGTGTCCACGCGTGTGCTGAGAGAGGGAGGGTATGCTCCTGCACCTTCTGCAGAATCTCTGGGGAATCTCTGTCCTGGCTCCGCCTTCCACCGCGAGCCTAGCCGGGTGGGAGGTGGTGGTGAGGCTCCAGAGAGGAGGTGGGTGGGTGGGGCGGGAACGCCCGCTGCTGCAGCCCTGTTGTTCTCCCCTCTCGCACCAGAGGGCGCCCTGGTGAAGTTAAGGTTGCACATCACCGTCTTACAGGGACCGTGCTGCTCGCGCCTTGGCTCATTTAAATGCGACAGGACTTCCCAGGTCCCTGTTCAAATAAGAAACCCCGCAGCTTGCGGAGTGTGCTGTCCTGCAAGCAGATCTGGATGCTCTCCAGCAGACGCGATGTGGATTTGTGAGCAAGAGAAATAATTGTTTAAAGCTCCCAGGTTTGGGGGGTGATTTGTTACGCCACAACAGATAAAATAAATAGGCTTTTATTTCGATTATGTTTGTGGGAGAAAAGTGCCAACGATCCTCTTCCGATTAAGAGAGGGAGAGAAAACCAACAATCATCCATTCCTTTTAATAAGAGAGAGAGAGAGATGATGTTGTTATCACCACGGCAACACAAGATCAAGAAAGACAACCAATCAGAATGGCAGGTGTCTCCGGGAGGTTATTGTTCTCAGGCTATGGCAACGATTTCTGGGGGACTCTCAAGACTCTTCCCGTTCAAATCATCAGCAGAGCAGGTTAGTGACGGGGTCTCGAGCCACCCAGGAAAACACCACGAGGTCCGTGCCCACGTTCTGTTTGCGGTGGGTAGGCTGCTTAGATAGGCTTGGGTGTGCAAAGCAGTATCTCTGGGCGTAGCTGCAGGAACGGGAGACAGTCGCCTCCATTTTCACAACCGAGCCAGCCCGTTGGGCACCCCTGCCTGGGAAACACTGCCCCCGTCTCCCCGTTCAAGCTTCCCGTTTATATCTTTGCAAGTTGCAGCCCACGATCTTCACAGAATTGCAACCAAGGCCAAAGGGGACTCTGGCATCCGGGCGAGACAGCCGCACGGGGAAGCCGTCAGCACAGAGGCGGCATTGGGACCTCCCCTGGGAAGTGGGCAGGCCACACTGCCCGCATGAGTGACAGCTGTCAGTCCTGTCATCTCTCTGATTGCGTCTTCCCAGCCTCCTTTGGGACCTCCTCTCTCACGGTCTGCGCAGGGTGCACAGCTGCCCTGGGCCCAGGCCTTGATGACGTCATCACCCTTCCGCCCGCATCTCGTTCATCCTGTGCTCCCATCTCCATTCCTTCCCCTCCTTGTCTGCACTTCTGTCCGGAGCCCACTGTCTTCATTTCTGGTTGCTGCTGTAACAAATCGCCACAGGCTTGGTGGCTTTAAATAACACGTGAGGCTCAGCTGGGTGGCTCAGCGGTTGGGCATCGACTTATAATGTCCATGGCTCGATGACCAATCAGGGCACGTGCCCTGGCTGCAGGCTCCATCCCCAGCGTGGGGCGTGCAGGAGGCAGCTGATCGATGATTCTCTCTCATCATTGATGTCTCTCTCTCTCTCTTCCTCTCTGAAATCAATAAAAACATATTTAAAAAATAACAGGTGTGTATGATCTCCCAGTTCTGGAGCAAGGAGTCTGCCCCGGTCCCATGGGGCTAAAGTGAGGTGCTGGCAGGGCCGCGCTCCCCAGGAAACTCTGGGGAGAATGCGTTTCCCAACCTTTTCCGGCTCCCAAGGCCGCCTGCCTTCCGGGCCTGTGCGCTCTCCTCCATCGGCAGAGCCAGCAGTGTGGCACCCCCCACCCCCCATCTCTCTGTCTTCCTGTACTAGTTTTCTAGAGTTGCTGGAGCGGCTGTAACAAAGCGCCACAAACTGGGTGCCTGGTCTCCTGGAGCCGGAGAGAAGTCCAACATCAAGGCGCCGAGAGGCCCGCGCTCGGCCTGACACCCGGAAGGCACCTGCTGGCCTCTCCTGCTTTCGGCCGTGGCGGTGGCCGAGCGTGGCTCACAGCTGCGCGGCCCCACCGTCTGCCGCCTCGGATGACGTCCTGCCCTTGTGTCTTCTCATGAGGACACCAGTTCTTGGATTAAGAACCTGCCCTGCTCCAGGAGCCCCACCTCATTTTACTGTATTTTTATTTTGGTTAATCCTCACCCGAGGATACTTTTTCCATTGCCTTTTTAAAAAGAGAGAGTGGAGGGGAGGAAGGAGAGGGAGAGAGAAAGAATGAGGGGGACAGAGAGAGAGGGAGAGAGAGATGGAATCAATGAGAGAAACACATCGATTGATTGAGAAAGAGAGAGAGAATCAATGAGAGACACACATCGATTACTAGAGAGAAAGAGAGAATCAATTAGAGAAACACATTGATTACTAGAGAGAGAGAGAGGAGAGAGAGAGAGAGGGAGAGAGAATCAATGAGAGACACACATCGGTTACTAGAGAGAGAGAGAGAATCAATTAGAGAAACACATTGATTACTAGAGAGAGAGAGAGAGAGAGAGAGGGAGAATCAATGAGAGAAACACATCGATTGCTTGAGAAAGAGAGAGAGAGAGGGAGAATCAATGAGAGAAACACATCGATTGCTTGAGAGAGAGAGAGAGAGAGAGAGAATCAATGAGAGAAACACATCGATTACTAGAGAGAGAGAGAGAGAATCAATGAGAGACACACATCGATTACTAGAGAGAGAGAGAGAGAATCAATTAGAGAAACACATCGATTACTAGAGAGAGAATCAATGAGAGAAACATATCGATTGTTTGAGAGAGAGAGAGAGAATCAATGAGAGAAACACATTGACTGCTTGCCTCCTGCACAGGCCCTGACCAGGGCTGGGGATAGAACCTGAAACCCTTCAGTCCTTGGGCCGACGCTCTAACCACTGAGCAACCAGCCAGGGCAAGAACCTCATTTTAATTTAACTAATTACATCTGCAACAACTCCCTTTCCAAATCAGGCCACATTCTGGGGGATCGGACTTCAACATGTCTTTTTGGGAAACACAGTCCCACCCATGACGCTATAAAGGCCATTGTGTGCACAAAGGGTCCGCCTGCCCATCCAGAGCACGCTGTCCCTCTCAGCAGCCTTCACACAGTCCCCGGGCCCACCCCCTCTGCCAGGCAGCGCCACACACCCACAGGCTCAGGGATTGGGATGTCTAAGGGGCCCGTTACTCACCGCCCACCCCAGCCCTCTGCTGAGCTCAGGTCTAGGAGCCACGGCCTCCTGGGTGGCCCCTCCCAGGCGTTCAACAAGTTAATCTTACTGAGAACAGACAAACATGTAAATTGACCCTCCCTCTGCTATGCCACCAATCAGGAGTGCTATGCAAATTAACCAAACAAAGATGGTGGTTAATTTGCATACACAGGGGCTGAGTTGTAGGGCTGGGATGCAGGCATTCTCCTCCAACCCCAGTCTCTCAGGGCCTCTAGGCAGCATGGGAAAGAGGCGGCTCCCGGGCCGGAGTGGAAAAGGGCTGGGCCGGAGTGGGAAGGCGATGCTGGCAGCCAGGGAAAGGAAAGCCCATTCTAGCACGAATCTTCGTGCATCGGGCTTCTAGTTTTAGTATAAGTATGTCCTAACTGTTGCATGACTTCCTTATGCTAAAAAAGCATTTGTTTTTCTGACATTCAAGTTTGCACATTTAACTGGGCCAGACACCGTGGCATCAAAACTATTACAAGTGGGCCCCAGCCAGTTTGGCTCAGCGGATGGAGCCTTGGCCTGAGGACTGAAGGGTTCTGGGTTCAATTCTGTTCAAGGGGTTTTGGGCTTGATCCCCAGAGTGGGGTGTGTGGGAGGCAGCCAATCAATGATTCTCTCTCATCATTGATGTTTCTCTCTCTCTCCCTCTCCCTTCCTCTCTGAAATCAAGATATTAAAAAAGAAACTATTACAAAGAAAACTCCCACCTTGTCACATTTTCCATTGTTTGCCACCCTTTCCCACCAGATGGCGCTGTGGTCACATTCATCATCACTTTACCTCGTGGGCTCCTAAAGGCAGGGACCCCTTGCTGGTGGTCACAGCCTTTCGGGACCTGGGACATAGTGACTGGCTTAAAACAAATAGAGTACAGCCAGAGGGTTGAGGGGTTGCTTCTAAGATGAGGTTACAAAAAGGCTCTGTCTGTCTCCCCTGACGGCAGCCCCCGAGGGGCTTGGAGCCAGGGCCCCCAGCTGGGATGTGTGGCTGCTGACGTTGGCGATGGAGAATAGTCAGTGTTGGTTGTTCTGTGCTGCTAGGCTTTGGGGGCTGTTTGTTATGTGGCAGTGGGTAACCAATACTGGACTAGGACGCCTGTGAAGGCAGGGACAGCTCAGCTGTGCCACCTCCGTGTTCTTAGACACAGCCCAGCAAGGGCCCTGGGGCCAGTCGCTCAGAGGACTTTGTGGGACAATGAAGGGGTGAAGGACACCACTCATTAAATCTAGTATCTGCTAGAAACTCATGAGCACTTGGGAAAATAATTTATTCTATATAATAAAAGCCTAACATGCTAAGTGGCTGGTTGGCTGGTCAGCCATTCAGCCAATCAAAGCCTAATATGCTAATGATATTCTAAGGCCACTCAACAGCTTGCTAGGATGTGCACTGACCACCAGGGGGCAGACAGTCAACTGATCAATTAGTCGCTATGACATGCACTGACCACCAGGGGAAAGATGCTCTGACCAGTAGGTAAGCTTACTGCTGGGGTCCGGCTGATCAGGACTGAGTGAGATGGGCCAGACACACCCAGGAACCCTTCTGTGGCCCCTCCCTGGGGGCCAACCTCCTGTATCCCTCCCTGGCCCCCTTGCAATCCAGGACCCCTTGGGAGATGTCAGAGAGCCGGTTTCAGCCTGATCCCCCAAGCCAGGAAGAGGGACCCCACTGGTGCACGAATTTGTGCACCGGGCCTCTAGTTGGCAAATAAAATCTCGGGGTTCTGTAACAGGGAATGAATATGCTATACACAAAGTTCCCCATATCAATCTTAGTAAATGTTAAACTCAGCTTATTACTCTAACCTGATTTTTCTCTCAAAACTAGAGCTTACATGTTAAAGGGTTATTTTTTTAATAGGTTTTTATTGATTTTAGAGAGAGAGGAAGGGAAAGGGAGAGAAACGTTCACGTGAGAGAGAAACATCCATCAGCTGCACCCCAGCAAAGTATCCAATTTGCAACCTGGGTAAGTGCCCTGATCAGGAATCGAACCGGCGACCTCTAGGTGCATGGGACGATGTTCAGCCGTCCGAGCCACGCGGGGCAGGGAAAGTGCCTTAGCCTACTTCACATGTCCAGCAGTTTCAGGCCCTGCAGGAACCCAGGACCTCCCAGGCCCTGGCTAACCAACCACCCAGACACAGGAATACGCTGGTTAAAACCCCACACAGGTGGCCGGGCCAGCGAGGCTCAGCGGCTGAGCGTCGACCTATAAACCAAGAGGTCACGGTTTGATTCCTGGTCAGGGCACATGCCCGGGTTGGGGGCTTGATCCCCATTCGGGGGGGGGGGGGCATGAGGAATCAACCAATCAGTGATTCTTTCTCATCATCGAGCTTCTCTCTCCTTTCCTCTCTGAAAAAAAAAAAAAAAGATAATAAAATAAACAAAAGCAGATGGCCCACTCAAAGACACTGACCATGAAAATCCATACGTGGCTCAGCAAGGACACAGCATGTCCTCCCCGACCCCCATCTCTTCGCTCTGCGCCCCCCCCCCAGACCTCTGCCTGCACTGGAACGGGGTGGGCTTGGAGCCTGGGAAAGGCCCGGTCGTCTCCAGACGCCAGCCTCTGCCTCACTGGCTGGGTTCTCCCCGGTTTCCGTTCTGGGCATGCCCAGCGTCCGCTCCTCCTGGGAGCGCGATCACCACCCCGGGTTTCCTAGGAGACCGCTGACCTTCTTTCTTTTTTCCCCAGAATTTATTTTTATTGATTTTTACAGAGAGGAGGGGAGAGGGATAGAGAGTCAGAAACATCGATGAGAGAGAAACATGGACCAGCTGCCTCCTGCACACCCCCCGCTGGGGATGTGCCCGCAGCCAAGGTACATGCCCTTGACCGGAATCGAACCCGGGACCCTTCAGTCCACAAGCTGACGCGCTATCCACTGAGCCACACCGGTTTCGGCTGAGCTCCTTTCCATTTCAGTTTTCCAGAGGCCAGGCCGGCCTCAGGCGGGGCACCCCACATCCAGGAGCGAGACATGTACCTCAGCCAGGGACTCACCAGGGAGCAGATCCCATAGGACACACACACACAGATATACACACAAACACACATGCATGTACATAGGGGTGTATGTGTGCGTATTTACTTGTCGCAGTGCCTTGGCTTCTGCCATTTGGGGGGCTGGCTGGCACCTCAAAGACCACAGAGCCAACGGGAAACTCCCAGGCAGGAGCTGAGGCTGTGGTTCAAGGGCCAAGTCTCTTCTTTCTTGGGGACACAGTTCTGCGGCTCCTGAGGCCCCCAGCTGACCGGCACACACAGAGCGTATGCAGTCACATGCACTGTATTTATCTCACACGAAAACCACAAAACCACAGGGTTGTTGCATCAAACCCAGGAGATCAAAGTCCTCTTTATTAGAAGAGGAGGAGTTTTGCATTCACACGGCACTGCGCCCCCCCTCGCACCCCCCCCCGCCCCCGCCAGCCACAGGAAGGACCGAGGACGGCGTTCGTCATTCTTGGCCAGAGTGTCTGCCTGGGGCACACTGGGCTCAGCAGTGTCCCCCCAAGTTCACGTCCAGCCAGGACATAAGCTTGTTCAGCAGGAAGGCATTGGCAGGTGTGATGAGCTCCTGGCCCCACATGGGATCTTTCCGGCTCCAGGGAAGGCCCAAACCCACCCACTGGCGCCGGTGAGAGAGGGAGGAGGTGTGGCCACGCGTGTATTCAGGAGCCCATAGGGCATAAGGCTCTTAGGAACTATTGGAGACCCAAAGACCTTTTGCTTCTACACATTATATTACATAGAAACGCGAGGAATATTTTATTTATACATCTATTCTTGTATTTGCCATGCTAGACATGAAAACTGAGAAATTTGTAAAATACGCCTTTTAAAAAATATATATTTTATTGATTTTTTTTACAGAGAGGAAGGGAAAGGGATAGAGAGATAGAAACATCAATGAGAGAGAAACATCCATCAGCTGCCTCCTGCACACTCCCCTCCTGGGGATGTGCCCATAACCAAGGTACACGCCCTCGACCAGAATCGAACCTGGGACCTTTCAGTCCAAAGGCTGATGCTCTATCCACTGAGCCAAAACACTTAGAGCTGTAAAATACGCTTTTTAATTCTCCCAAGTATAATAATGATAAACCCACTGCATATTAGCATAGATGATAGATTTCCAAAACAGCTGTGAGAGAGGGGTGGCACTGTCTCACATTTGTGCAAAATTGTCTGGTTTAATAGAAGGCATTTCTCACATCTGTTTCTGCATTCAATCTGTAAAACAAATGAGAGAGAAAAAGACAAATAACATCTAGCCGTCCTTAGAAAATGCTTTTAAAATGTGTTTTTATTGATTTCAGAGAGAGGTGAGAAAGAAACATCGATTGGCAGCCTCCTGCACGCTCCCTACTGGGGATCCCCCCCTCAACCTGGGCATGTGCCCCCGACCCAGAATTGAACTGGGCCTCCTGGTACATGGAACAGCGCCAGCCACTGAGCAACACAGGCCGGGCAGGAAATGGTTTTGATGTTGAAGAGCACCAGCAAGTCTTTAAGACACACAGGGTTCCTCAGAGCACACTTTGAGAACACTCTCCTCCATAGCAATTCTCAGGCACCTGTGACTTGTCCTCAGTCACATCTGCTGGCTCCTTTCATGGGTCCATTCATTAGACAGAAATTCCAGACTCAGATAGCATCCAGTTCATCAACATTTTGTCTAATGGATTACGGTGGTTTGTTTGTTTTTTAAATATATATTTTATTGACGTTTTACAGAGAGGAAGAGAGAGGGATAGAGTTAGAAACATCGATGAGAGAGAAACATTGATCAGCTGCCTCCTGCACACCCCCTACTGGGGATGTGCCCACAACCAAGGTACATGCCCTCGACCAGAATCGAACCTGGGACCTTTCAGTCCGCAGGCCGACACTCTATCCACTGAGCCAAACCAGTTAGGGCTGGATTATGGTTTTGAGATGTGGGTTTAAAAGTCCTTCTCATTTCCAGGCAAATATCCCTGTGACCACCTCTCCCCCCCAGTGTGCATATAATGCTCGCGCGCGCACACACACACACACACACGGATCGGTCCCTGAGTGTGATTTTTGCCATCAGTTGAGATAACGTGATTTTCCCTCTCGACTAATGTTCACTGATGCCGACAGATCTCCTGCCGCGAGGCCTTGCACGCAGCGCTTCCTGTCACCACGCAACTGAATCATAACCCGGTTCTTCTGGTTGGTCAACCTTTCCTTCGGACATGTGCCTCTCTGGGGGGATGGCTCGGTTTATGTGCCACCTTAGCAAACACATGGTGCCCGGCTGTCTGGTCACCCCCAGTCTCTGGCCGCTGTGGAGGTGCCTGTGCGGGGGACAGCACTGCAGTCTGCTGACCGGGAGTCGGCAGGGAACGCTCCACAAGGCGGTGGACCTGCTCCGTCAGCGGAAGGCCTTCAGAGCAAACACAGGTTTCCGGAGGATGAAGAAATCCTCCTTTTCGGTTCCGTGTTATTTAAATGTTTACAGTGAGCATGCGTAGTTTTAACACTTTAATATTTTTAAAAATATGTATTTTTGTTGATTTCAGAGAGGAAGGGAGAGGGAGAGAGAGAGAGAGAAACATCAATGATGAGAGAGAACCATTGATCAGATGTCCACTGGGGATCGAGCCCAAAACCTGGGCATGTCCCCCTGACTCGAATCAAACCCGGGACCCTTCAGTCTGCAGGCCGACACTCTACCCTCTGAGCCAAACCAGCTACAGTGGTTCTCAACCTTTCTGATGCCGCGACCCCTTAATACAGTCCCTCATGTTGTGGTGACCCCCAACCATAAAATTATTTTTGTGGCTACCTCAGAACTGTAATTTTGCTACTGCTATGAATCGTAGTGTAAATGTCTGTGTTTTCCGATGGTCTTAGGCCCACAGGTCGAGAGCCGCTGCTGTAGAGCCTAAAACCATTGGAAAGCACAGACATTTACATTACAATTTATAAGAGTAGCAAAATTACATGAAGTAGCAACGAAAATAATTTTATGGTCGGAGGTCACCACAACATGAGGAGCCGTATTAAAGGGTCAGGGCATTAGGAAGGTTGAGACCCTCTGAGCTGGGGCAACACTGTAATATTTAATAGGGAAATAAACTATAGGTCCTTCATACAGTTTTGTTCATCTCCGAGAGTCAGGATGGATATGAGGGATGGCGTGAGGATGACACCTAAGTTAGGGGTTGCCTGGGAAACGGGTCACCTGGCCACAGTGTCTCAGGGAAGAGACGAAACCCATCAATGCACAAATGAGAGGTTTCTCCGAGCCTCGCAGTTCAGAATCTTACCTGGAGGGCAGTCCTCACCTGTTTCTGGGGAATCTCTGAGACCCAGAGGCCGAGCCCCACGCTCCGATGCCTGTCCCGCCTTCATCCAGGGGTTTGGTGATGCATTTGACAACCATTGGTGGAGCGCGCAGGGAATCCCAGGTCCCCTGCTGGGCCATGGAGACCTTGTGATGACC
This sequence comes from Antrozous pallidus, assembly GCA_027563665.1. Lineage (NCBI taxonomy): Eukaryota > Metazoa > Chordata > Mammalia > Chiroptera > Vespertilionidae > Antrozous > Antrozous pallidus. The sequence continues at coordinate 14,601,221 of CM050525.1, forward strand.
GGGAGTCACCAGATGGGAAAGATCTTAGGGACGAGAGAGACTCCATGAATGCCTGTGAGGCCGCGGAGGAGGCTGGCCACGTGGGGGCTGCATCCTTCGCCTCTGAGCATCAGTGGGGTGGGAGGGGTCATAGCCCAGGCCGGTCCTTCTGAGGACGTGAACAGACAGATGTGGCTGGAGGCTGGGGTCAGGATGTCTATCTCAGGCGCCCTTCCCAGAGGGCACGATGACCTACCTCGCCAATCCGACCACACAACTCAGAGCAAAGGAACCCAAATTCATTCAAAAGCAGCACCTAGTGGCTACGTCTAACAATTACATAGCAAAAGGGCCGGGATTAGGTCACAATCCCATCCCTGGGTCCCCTGCCCTCCCCGCTCCCTCCTTGCTCTGTGTTGTGAGCTGCTGGACGAAGAGGCCACAACCAAGGACCAGTGTCCCACCCACAGCCAGCTGCCCGTCCACAGCGAGGAGAGTGGGTTTGGAAGCGGATCTGCCACTTGGAGAAGACTGCAGCCCAGCCAGCGCCCCCTGCTGGTAGCCCTCGAGGGGCCCAGAGCCAGGGCCCCCGGCTGGGGTGTACAGCTGCTGACGTTGGCGATGGAGCGTAGTCAGCGTTGGTTGTTCTGTGCTGCTAGCCTTCGGGGGCTGTTTGTTACGCGCAATAGGTAACCAATACATGTGTTGATGGTCTCCACCCCCCACGCTGGACTGGGACGCCTGTGAGGGCAGGGAAAGCTCAGGCGTGTCACCTCCGTGTCCTCAGACACAGCCCAGCAAGGGCCCTCGGGGCCAGGGCTCAGAAGCCTGTGGAACGATGAAGGGGTGAAGGACACCACTCATTAGTATCTGCTTTTCAAAGATGCAGACACTCAAGTAGAGCACATGGGGAAATCATTCACTGGCAAATAAAATCCCTCGTCTGATCCTGCATACAGGCAGCCCCCTCCTCCCGGAAAAGTTATTCTCGCGGCCTCTGGTTTCCCAGGAGACCAGTAAGCTTACTTCAGCTTTAGTCTCCCTGGAGACAGGACAGGCTCAGCCAGGGCCACCCAGCAGCCAGGGACACACCAGGGAACAGAGCCCGTGGGATACACACAGGTATATTCACACATGCATGTGTGTGTGCTATATGTATGCGCATGCCTGTGTGAGTGTGTTTATTTATTTATTTTATTGCACAGCACTGGCTGCTGCTGTTAGGGGGCTTCTGGCAGGCCCACAGTCCACAGAGCCAACGGGAAACTCCGAGGCAGGAGCTGAGGCTGTGGTTCAAGGGCCAAGTCTCTTCTTTCTCAGGAACACCTCAGTTCTGCGGCTCCTGAGGCCAAATGATGGGTCAGTTCTGCCTGGTTATTTAGGAAAACCTTCTTTACGTAGAGTTAACGGATTGCAGATGTTAATCTCGTCTCAGACCACTTCACAGAGCTCGGGCCGGTGTGGCTCAGTGGATAGAGCGTTAGCCTGCAGCCCAAAGGGTCCTGGTTTGATTCAGGTCAAGGGCATGAACCTGGGTTGCAGGCTCCCCTCTGGCCCAGGCCACATTCAGGAGGCAACCAAATATCTCTCACATGGATATTTCTCTGTCTTTCCCTCTGTGGAGAGCGCCCTCGGGAACAAAAAGTTCCCTGAGAGGGCAGGCCTTGCCGTCTGCTCTCTGCCCCCCAGGAGAATGATTACCTTCAATTGTAGTTTAGCAAACAACACTGCCCTCCAGCAATTAACATTGCAAATGGCCAAACGTCTATGGGATATTTGGGAAAAGATTTAGGTGGCGCCTTGGATGGACATATAGCCTAAGGAAGTTAGTTAAGATAAGGGGTTTATTGGGGGAAAATGTTAACAATGGAATGTAGCTTTGTTGATTGGGGAACAAGGAATTGTGTGATATGTAAACCAGAACTGTTTAAAAGAGTGGAGTGAAATAAGCTCGGGGCCTTAGTCCTAAAGAGGGCTTTGCGGACCTCCTGATCCCATATCTTTTATTTCTTCTTTATTTCTATCCATCTTTCTATCTCTGTCTTTCCGTAAGCCTCACCCCCCTTTCAGGGACTGCTCGACTGATGCCGGCTGGCTCCGGCACCCTCTCTTCCTCTCTCTACAATCCCTGGGAACATATCCTCAGGTGGGGATTAACAACAACAAGACCACTTCACAGAGATGGCTAGGGCAGTGGGGTATTGAACTTGGGACTAGCGTCTAGCCAATCGACACATGAGCTGGGGAATGGTCCATTTTGTGGGGTCTGACCCTCCCGGTCCCAGGAGCTGGGGGACAGTCCATGTTGTGGGGTCTGACCCCCCAGCTGCAGGAGCTGGAGGAACAGTCCTGGGAAGGCTCCCCCGGCCCCTGCGGGTAGAGCCCGATCATGGGGCAGGCTCTCGGGAGGGAAGATGGACCCGAGGTAGGACGGCCATCCGTGAGGACCTGCTGTCCCGGGAAGGAAGCCTGGGCCCCGCTCGGCCTCTGCTGGCCTCGGGGCTCCTCGGAAGAGAGTGCCCTGCCGGGGGACCCCGGGCCTTGGCGATGAAGCTACCTGCTCCGCTCAGAGCTGGAGGCGCTGCGGGCCTGGCCGCTCTGCCCGGGAAGGAGGGACGGCGCGGCTTCTGCCTCCCCGCCCCTCGCCAGGCTTCCCGCGCCCTCTGACCCGGAGCCACGTGGGGCGTTTCTGGGACACGCTGTGCCTCAGCCACCGGAGGCGCAGGACCGGGGCTCCCCTTCGGCGGGGCTCCTGCCTGGCACAGGCTGACCCTCTGGGGGTTCCAGGCTTCTTGGCCTCATGGTCCCGAAGAGGGAGCTGACAGGGGGGTGGCCGGAGGGATAGGCAGCAGCTAGAGGCACCCGCGCAGAGGAGTCAAGTGCCGGCTGGTGACACCAGAACGTGATGTTAGGCCCGGAGCTCCCCTTCTGGGGACCCTCCTGCCCTTCCCTTCCCTGTGGGCTTGGCCTTATCTCTCCCGTGGGGCTCTCTGTCTTTTTTAAAAAATATATATTTTATTGATTTTTCACAGAGAGGAAAGGAGAGGGATAGAAAGCCAGAAACATCGATGAGAGAGAAACATGGATCAGCTGCCCCCTGCACACCCCCTACTGGGGATGTGCCCGCAACCAAGGGACATGCCCTTGACCAGAATCGAACCCGGGACCCTTCAGTCCACAGGCCAATGCTCTATCCACTGAGCCAAACCGGTTTCAACTGTCTTGTTAGCGCTGGTGTCGTGTGGTCTTGTCACAGCTCTGGCAACAAATAAGTTGCCTACAAAATCACCCCCAAATCCAAGCTCCTCTTCGGTTGCCCCCACCCTTGTCCATACCACCGTGGCCCTGTCCTGCGTGGGAATGCCGCCCCGGAGCCCTGTGTGGGTGTTTTTCTCTCTTTTCCATCCAGTGTGAAGAGAGACTGGGAGAACCAAGATGGCGGCATAGGCAAAACACCTATCTTGCCGTCATACACAGCAATTTTAAAACTACAACTTAACGAAAGAACAAACACCATCCAGAATCACCAGAAAGCTGGCCGAGTGAAAATTCCACAAATAAAAGTGAAGATAAGACACTGTGACTTGGAGGAGCAGCGGCGGACAGCGTTGAAAGATTCGCACGGAGAGAGGTTTGGAGCGTGTGCCGCGGAGAGGGCGGGCGGCTGAAAACCGGCCAGTTTTCTCGAACGGGGAGACAAAGACGTCCCACTGGACTGATTCTCCAGCTCTGGGCGAAGTCCAGGGAACCCACTATCACACGGGGTGAAAACTGGACAGCGGGTGCTGCAGGGGTCTGCCGGCTTGTGGAGAAGGCGAGCTTGCGCGTGAACTTGGGAACAGCTCAGCTGCGTGACTGGGTAGAGAGTGCTCGCGACTTGTTCTCTCATTCGGGAAACCGTCAGACTGCTTTGTTTTATGACCCTGGGTGAGACATTGGGCATGCAGGCTCATTTGGGGAGAGTCTGAATTCTCCGGCAGCTGGTGGAGCTTGGCAGCGGCTCTCTCTCAGAGGTGCTGGCAGCCATTGCTCCCAGCACAGAGTCCCTGGGTCCTCGTAGGGTGGGGCTAACACTGTCTGCTTGGCCCAGAGACTCCGCCCATCCAACCCGAGCACAGCTGAACTTCAAAGACAATTGGCCTGGAGGTCAACCCCTCCAAGTGCTAACAATGATTAACCTGAGCTTAACTTCAGCAAGACTGTGCAACCCATATCCACCTCAGGTAACTGGGGAGGCTGAGCCACTGTCCCTAGTAGGACATCTACCACACAAAGCTAATTGACCAACTCAGGGAAGCAGCCACCATGCAAAGAAATCAGATATGAAAGAAATGGAGGAAAAAAAACGACTGGACATGGAATTCAAAACCACAGTTATAGGGCTTCTCAAGAGGCTCCTAGAAAAGGTTGAGACCTATAAGGAAATAAGCAAGACCACAAAGGAAATGAATGAGACCCTCAAGGATATGAAGGAGACTCTCAAGGATATGAAAAAGGACGAACCAGAAATTAAGCATACACTGACTGAAATAAAAAATATTATACAAAGACCTAAAAGTGCTCTGGAGCACCCCAAGAACCAAGTTAAAGATTTGAAATACAAAGAGGGAAAATCCACTCAGCTGAAAAAGCAAGAAACCAAAAAAATCCAAAAAATTGAAGATAGTGAAAGGGGCCTCTGGGACAACCTCAAGCATATCAACATCCGAATTATAGGGGTGCCAGAAAAAGAGAGAGAGCAAGACAATGAAAACCTATTTGAAGAAATAGTGACCAAAAACTTCCCACACCTGGTGAAAGAAATAGACTTAGGAGTCCAAAAAGCGCACCGAACCCCAATATATAGGAACCCTGAGGACCACACCAAGGCACATCATAATTAAAATGCCAAGAGCAAAAGACAAAGAGAGAATATTAAAAGCAGCAAGAGAAAAACAGTTAGTTACCTATAAGGGAGCACCCATACGATTGTCAGCGGATTTCTCAATAGAAACGATGCAGGCCAGACGGGAGTGGCAAGAAATATTCAAAGTGATGAACAGCAAGAATCTACAACCAAGATTACTCTATCCAGCAAAGCTATCATTCAGAATTGAAGGCCAGATAAAGTGCTTCGCAGATAAGAAAAAGCTAAAGGAGTTCATCACCACCAAACCAATATTATATGAAATGCTGAAAGATATTCTTTAAGAAGAGAAAGAAGAAAAAGATAAAAGTGTAAATTATGAACAACAAATACACATCTATAAACAAATGAATCTAAAAATCAAGTGAATTAATAAGCTGATGAACAGGATAAACTGGTGAATGTAACAGAATCACGGACATAGAGAGGGAATGGACTGACAACTCTTGGGGAGAAAAGGGGTGTGGGAAGTGCAGCAAGAAACTGGACACAAATCATGCAACTATGGGAGAGGACAGTGGAGGCGGGTGAGGGCGGAGAGTGGCATGGGTACCAGGTGGAGGGGAACTATAGGGGGAAAAAAGGGAACAATGTAATTAATAAACTGAACAATAAAGATAAAATCTTAATAAAAAAAAAAGACTGGGTCCAGTTTCTCAGTAGAGGAGCTGGGGATTTAAAAAAAAAGAAGAATATGCCAAAACTGGTTTGGCTCAGTGGATAGAGCTTCGGTCTGTGGACTGAAGGGTCCCGGGTTCAATTCCGGTCAAGGGCATGTACTGTGGTTGCAGGCACATCCCCAGTTGGGGGTGTGCAGGAGGCAGCTGATCGATGTTTCTCTCATTGATGTTTCTGACTTTCTGTCCCTCTCCCTTTATTTCTGTAAAAAATCAATCCTATCTAGTAAAAGAGTAATATGCAAATTTGACCATACGTTCGTTATACTACCGGCCAATCAGTAGCGGGGAGCGGGGCTGAGCTGAACGAGTGGCTGCGGCCTCGTTCCTTGCACCGCTGCCCCTGCTCTGCCCCCTGGAGGGATGGAACAGGCGCTGCTGGCCAGCTGGGACTGCCAGCACAGCGTCCGCTCCCCAGCCAGAGGCAGTTAGGAGCAATCAGGCCAGCAGGGGAGCATTTAGGAGGGATCAGACAGGCAGGCAGAGGTGGTTCGGGGCGATCAGGCAGGCAGGCCAGTGAGCAGGTAGGAGTCAGTGGTCCTAGATTACGAGAGGGATGTCTGACTGCCAACCGTCAGACATCTCTGACTGCCAACAGTCAGACATTCCCGAAGGGGTCCCTGATTGGGGAGGGTGCAGGCTGGGCTGAGGGAATACCCCCTCCGTGCACGAATTTCGTGCACCAGGCCACTAGAAAAATATATTTAAAAAGAAAGAAAGAAAGAAAAATGAATAGAAGAGAAGACAGAAATAGAAATAATATCTGGAGCCGGGGGGGGGGGGGGCATCTGCTCTCTCTGAGGGAGAGACAGGACCTCAAACCCTAACAGCAGCAGTTTACTTACATTCCACAACACAAGGGGTTTCTCCAACATTAGAACCAAAGGAGTTTCGGTGGGCCCGGGCCCTACTCATCCCCCCATTCCGAGGGCAAGACTGAATTTACGTTTCCAGGCCCTCTCCCCGACACCTGGGGCAAAGTTAAGGCCAAGCTGGTGAACATGTCAGCCTTGCAGGTGAAGCGTGTTTTCCAAGGTGCGGCTTTGCCAGGCGCCTTGGGTTCAGCCGGCGATGATTTAAAGCACGCTCAAGGTGTCCCTCCACACCCGGCCTGGCCTGGATCCACCCTGCCCAGCCGGGGCGCCCTTCTAAAGCAAACCCCAACCTGTCGCCCTGCGGGAGGCCCTCTATGGTTCGCAGGTCTCGTGTAATAAAGAGACATCGCCAGTCATGGGGTCCGGGTCAGGCCCTGGGGCGTGTGCTGGGCCAGGGTCTCCCTCCGCTGGCCTCTCTCGGATCCTCCCTCCCCCAAGCCCTTGCCCGCCGAACCCTCTGCACTTTCTCTTCTCCCAGCAGGGACCTCTCTGCTTGCCACTGCCCCCCCGCCCATGGCCACTTCCTCTGCCCCCTCCTCTGTCAGGGTGTCACCCATTGAGGAGACCCTCCTTCCCCCCATGCTTCCCTCCACATCACACCACTCATTTGACTTTTTTGCCACTCTTCCTAGCCCATGAAGTGACTGTGTCTCTAGTTATTTGTGTCCACTGATCCCAGAGGAGTGGAAGCCCAGCTGAGCCCAGACTCTGCCTGGTGAGGGCTGGGCTCCAGGGCCTGTGGGTGAGCAGGCAGAGGGGCACCCCATGATCCTGTGGGATCACAAAGGCGCTCTCCAGGCTTGTATGAGTTGTGCTTTCCCCTGCCCCCCATAGGCTCCCGGAAACACCAGTGACAGAGTCAATGTCCTCAGAGTCTGGGGCTAGTCACGTGGTGCAGCATCCCCAGGGCCTGCTGCACAAGAAGCAGGCTGGGCGAGATGGGGTCCCAGAGGCTTCCTGGATGAGAGCAGAAGGAAGGGGCTGTGGCAAATGCATCCCTGGACCTGGTGTGTCCTGGGCATGTTTTTAGCATCCAGGGTTCACTCCCCAGGTTTCTGTGTTTGCAGACACCTTGGTGTTGTAAACAAACTAGATGCCTGTCGTCTGACTGTGCACTGAGTGAACCCGCAGAGCTCTCTGCTCAGCTCCCGAAAGGTGCCCAGAACTACCCATCTCGGCTGCCAGTCAGCTTTGCAGCCCTGGGCTTTTAGTCAAACCTCTCCTGTTGCTCGGAGGCGAAGCCTGCAGCTCCCATATCGCTACCCTGCCTCCGCTGGCTCACAGGCATTCTAGGCTCCCAAGGAATCCACCGATGGCTCCTGGTCATCACAACGTCACCATCGCCCCGCAGGGACCTGGCATTCCCTAGGTGCTCCAACAATGGTTGTCAAATGCATCACCAACCCAGGGTGGAGACCAAACCTCAGAGCGTGGGGCTCGGTTTGAGCACCCAGCAATCTCCAAAGGCCCTAAAGCAAATATCAGACCTTCAGTGCATTTTATCTCTTCCTTGAAACACTGTTGTCAGGTGACCACAGTTTCCAGGAACCCCCTAAACTCATTCACCCATCATCCTCCACTCCATCCCTCACATCCCTCCTGACTCTCTGAGATTAACAAAACTGCATTAACAACCAGTATTTTATTTTCTTTTTTAAAAAAGTTATTTTATTGATTTTTCACAGGGAGGAAGGGAGAGGGATAGAAAGAAACATCGATGAGAGAGAAACATCAATCAGCTGCCTCCTGCACTTCCCCTACTGGGGATGTGCCCCCAACCAAGGTACATGCCCTTGACTGGAATCGAACCTGGGACCTTTCAGTCCACAGGCTGACGCTTTATACACTGAGCCAAACTGGTTTCGGGAATTTTATTTTCTTTATTCAATGCTACTAAAGCAACACATGCTTATCATAAACATTTAAGTAATACAGAAGCAAAAAGGAGAATTGAATTTTTAAAAAAAATATATTTTTATTGAGTTCAGAGCGGAAGGGAGAGGGAGAGAGAGATAGAAACATCAATGATGACAGAGAATCATTGACTGGCTGCCTCCTGCACGTCCCCCACTCGGGATCAAGCCCGCAACCTGGGCATGTGCCCCCTACCGGGAATCACACCGATCTCCTGATGCCTAGGTCGAGGCTCGACCCCTGAGCCATGCCAGGCAGGAGAATGTCTTTATTCCCCAGACACCCCAGGGTTTGCTCTGAAGGTCCTCAACTGATTGGGCGAGGCCCACCCACCTGACGGAGAGTTAGCTGTGATTGCGGTGCTGTCACGCCTACCAGACCGGGGTTCGACCAGACAACCGGGCACCGTACCTTAGCCAAAGTGGCACATAAAACGCCCCGTCACACCAGAGATGCAAGTGTCTGAAGGAAAGCGTGAGGCGATGGAGCCTAAAGGCTTATGAGCCAGAAGAGCCGTATTGTGGCCCAGCTGGGGGGTGACAGGAAATGCCGGCCTCACGCACACCTGGCAGTGTGAGTCCTCACATTACTAAGGAGGAAAATCATGTTGCTATTGCAAGAGTTGGAGAAACACACACTCGGGGACAGATCTGTGTGTACGTGGGGACTTTACACAGCAAGGATATAGTGTCACAGTCCGAGAGTGGAACACTGGCTTCTGGTGAGGGATGAGAGAGGTGGCTCCCTCTGACATCCCCAGAGGTTACTCTCAACGTATCAAAGACCAGTGTATCAGGCAATACACGGAAAGGGATAGAAGAAATATGAAAAAATATTTTTTGCCTTTGAAATGAGAAGGACTTTTTAATCCACATCTCAAAACCATCCTATATAATCAAGTGTCCAACCATTTATTCAACCGTTCTGCCAGGCGCTGTGAGGCACACTGACCCCCAGGGGACAGATGCTCCAATCGGTAGGTTAGCTTGAAGGTGGGGTTCGGCCAATCGGGACTGGGTGAGTCAGGCCGGACACACTCTGGAGCCCTCCCGCTGTCCCTCCCCAGCCAGCCAGCCCCCATAGCCCCCACTGGGACTGGGTGAGATGGCCCAATGGCCCCCATTGCCTGTCAGGCCGAGGGACCCCACCGGTACATGAATTATTGCACTTGGCCTCTAGGAATTCATGACAAAATGCTGATGAACTGGATTCTATCTGAGCTCGGGATTTCTTTCTAATGAATGATTCCATGGAAGGAGCCAGCAGATGTGACAGTGCAACAAGTCACAGCTTTCTGAGGATTGCTAAGGATTGGTTCTCAAAGTGTGCTCCAAGGAACCCTGGGTGTTCTCAAGACTTTCAGGTGGGTCTTCGACATCAAATCCATTTACCGTATTTTCCGCTGTTTAAGATGACTGGGCGTATAAGACGACCCCCAACTTTTCCAGTTAAAATATAGAGTTTGGGATATACTCACCATATAAGACTACTCCTCTTCCAATGCACACCAAATAAAAATTTAAAAAAAATCAGATTTGATTTCAATGTGGTAATTTTAATTCAAATGCTTATGACATGCAGGTACTTAGCAGGAAAACTGTCACTTATAAACATAAGGCTGTTTGTCATCAAACATATAAACATAAAACAGTGCAAGTGGATTAAACTTTTCTAATTCACTTTAAAGCTGAAAGGAAGGATAAGACAATAAACCTATGGGAGTTGCCATGCTGTTTGTTTTCTAAGCTGTCAACCAAACTGGAACTGATGATGATGGGAGGAAGATAACAAACAATAGAGAGAGATCAAGTGCTGGGCAAGTCTCTGGCGAATTTAGCAATGCCCATCATTACTGCAAGCTACGGTATTTTTACACCAGGCGTATAAAACAACCCCCAACTTTTGAGAAGATTTTCCTGGGTTAAAAAGTCATCCTACACTGGAAAATACGGTACTCATGATATTTAGATGTTATTTGTGCTTTTCTTTCTCATTTATGTAACAGACTGAATGCAGAAGCAGAGATGAGAATCTATCCTTCTTTTTAAGTGTCTTTCTATCTTTATTGATTTCAGAGAGGAGGAGAGCGGGAGAGAGAGATGGGAACATCAGTGATGAGAGAGAATCATAGATTGGCCGCCTCCTACACGCCCCACACTGGGGGTCGGGTGTGCGCCCTGACTGGGAATTGAATCCTGACCTCCTGGTTCATAGGCTGTTGCTCAGCCACTAGCCATGCCTGCTGGGCTGTACCAGGAATTTTCAGCCATACGCCACAAGGAATATGCAATACCTGACTATTTAGTCAGTGGCACTGACATCTTTTCCCCTGGAATGTGAAATAATAAAAACGATAACAGCCAACACAATAGTTATGGGTGTGAATGAGCTAACTGCCTTGAACCATAAATATATAGGTCATACAATAGAGTTGCATCTTATTGGTCACATTTACATAATAGGTTATTTCTTTTTTTTATTTTTATTTTTTTATTTTCTTCATTCACTCCATTTACTTTTTATTTTTTAATGTACAGTTTGATGAATTTTAAAAAAATTCTTTGTTGTTGAAAGTATTAGATATGTCCCTCTTTACCCCCATTGTCATCTCCCAAGTTGTCCACAATACCTAGCCCCAGCCTTCACCCCGCACTTCCATTGTCTGTGTCCATAGTTATGCTTACATTCATAAAAGTTCTTTGGTTGATCTCTTAACAACTCTCCCCTATGCTCAGCCCACCCTCCCCTGACTTTCTCTGAGGCTGGAGAATCTGTTCAATGACTCTGTGTATCTGGATCTATTTTTGTTCATCAGTTAATGTTGTTCGTTACATTCCACAGATGAATGAGATCATGTGATACTTAACTTTATCTGACTGGCTTATTTTGTTTAGCATAATGCTATCTAGTTCCATCCATGCTGTTGCAAATAATGAGTTCTTTCTATTTTACAGCAGCATAGTATTCCACTGTGTAGATGTACCACTATTTTTTTAATTCAGTTTATTAATTACATTGTTTCCCCTTTTTTATCCCCCTATATCTTCCCTCCACCCTGTACCTATCCCACCCTCCGCCCTCACCTTCCCCTCCCCAATGTCCTCTCCCATTGTTGCATGATTCTTGTCCAATCTCTTGCTGTACTTCCAACAACACCCTTCTCCCCAAGAATTGTCAGTCCATTCCCTCTCCATGTCCATGTTTCTGTTATAGTCACCAGTTTATCCTGTTCATCAGCCTATCAGTTCACTTGATTTTTATGTTCATTTGTTGATAGATGTGTATTTGTTGTTCATAATTTATATTTTTACCTTTTTCTTCTTCCTCTTCTTAAAGAATATCTTTCAGCATTTCATATAATACTGGTTTGGTGGTGATGAACTCCTTTAGCTTTTTCTTATCTGCGAAGCACTTTATCTGATCCTCAATTCTGAATGATAGCTTTGCTGGATAGAGTAATCTTGGTTGTAGATTCTTGCTCTTCATTATTTTGAATATTTCTTGCCTCTCTCATCTGGCCTGCATCGTTTCTGTTGAGAAATCTGCTGACAATCGTATGGGTGCTCCCCTGTAGGTAACCAACTGTTTTTCTCTTGCTGCTTTTAATATTCTCTCTTTATCTTTTGCTCTTGGCATTTTAATTATGATATGCCTTGGTGTGGTCCTCTTTAGATTCCTATATTTTGGGGTTCTGTGTACTTCTTGAGCTTTTAAGTCAGTTTCTTTCACCAGGTGGGGAAAGTTTTCAGTCACTATTTCTTCAAGTAGGTTTTCATTAACTTGCTCTCTCTCTTTTTTTGGCACCCCAATAATTCAGATGTTGGCTTGCTTGAGGTTGTCCCAGAGGCCCCTTACACTATCTTCAATTATCTGAATTCTTTTTGTTTCTTGCTTTTCCAGCTGAGTGGATTTTAGTTCTTTGTATTTCAAATCTTTGACTTGGTTCTTGTGGCCCTCTGGACTGCTTTTAGGACTTTGTGTAATATTTTTTATTTCAGTCTGTGTATGCTTGATTTCTAGTTGGTCCTTTTTTTTTTTATCTGTGAGGGTCTGGTTCGTATCCTCAGAGGTCTTGTACATTTCCCTGAGGGTCTCATTCATTTCCTTGTAAGTATCATTCATTTCCTTGTAAGTCTCATTCATTTGCTGGTTGGTCTTGTTTATTTCCTGGTAATTCTCATTAAGTTGATCGGCCTTTTGTAGGAGCCTCTTGAAAAGCCTTATAACCGTGGTTTTGAACTCTATGTCTTGTCGTCTTTTCTCCTCCATTTCTTTCACACCTGATTTCTTTCCATGTCGCTGCATGGTGGCTGCTTTATGTGGTGGATATCAGTCTCCCCAGTTACCTGAGGTGGGTACTCTTACTGCAATCCTTTATGGGTTGTATTCAGTGTTTTTGAATTTAAACCCAGTTTGTTGTTGTTAGCCCTAGGAGGGTTTGACCTCCAGGCCAATTGGCTGTGAAGGGAGACTGTGTTCAGGTTGGATGGGCGGAGTCTCTGAGCTGAGCAGGCAGCGTCAGTGTCAGCTATGTCCTATGCAGCGCTCGCGTGCTCCGGTCTATGTTGGGTGGGGATGGCTGCAGACTCCTCCAAGAGAAAGCCGCTAGTCTCTTCCCCTTGCCAGACAACTCTGCCTTTCCCCAAATGTGCCTGCACACCAAAAGTCCAGCCCAGGGCTGTAAAATAGATGGTTTCCGGAACCAGGAGACAAGTTTCCAGGGGGCAAGTCGCAGGTTTGCGCGACCCTTGGGACTAGGAGCCTCTGCCGCGCCCCGCTTCCAGGGTGCGTCCCCTGGACCTCGGACCTCATCCGGTTCCGGGAAATCTGTGCAGGGGGACCTCTTCCCATACCCGGGATCTCGGACCTCGCCCGGCTTGGGAAATCTGGGCAGTGGGACGCCTCCGCCCTTCCCCGTCGGAGAAATCCGGCCGGTGGCTGCTCCAGCCCCAGCCCGCACGTGTGACCAGGGCGGCTCCTAACCTGTTTCCGTCTGAAAGGCTGCGCTCCCGCCGGTCCCGAGTCTCAGTGTCCCACCTCCGCTCCTATTAGTGGATTTTTCATGCAGCCAGCTTTCTGGCGATTCTGGGTGCTTGTCTGTTCCGCTGTTACGTTGTAGATCCCAAATCATTGCGTGGGGCAGAACAATAGGTGTTTGCTTATGCCGCCATCTTGGTGTTCCCCCTCACCACTCTAATAGGTTATTTCTGATTGGTTAATTTTTTGGTTCCAGAATCCTTATATACAAGTAGATATATATCTCCCACATCCCTCTTAGAATAAAATGTACTGAATCTTAGTCTATAGGAACCTGATTTTTTTAAAAGATATTTTTATTGGTTTCAGAGAGGAAGGAAGAGGGAGAAAGAGCTAGAAACATCAATGATGAGAGAGAATCATTGGTTGGATGCCTCTTGCACATCCCCTACTGAGGACTGAGCCCTTGACCAGAATCTAACCCAGGACTCTTCAGTCCACAGGCTGATGCTCTATCCACTGAGCAAAACTGGCCAGGGGCACAGGCGCTGATTTTTTAAAAAGTCACTTTGGAGCAAAAAGGTAGGTAATTATTATTATTTTGTTGTTTTGTAAATCAATTAAAATTATACTTATTTTTTGGCAGATCATCAAATATATTTTTTGGTGTGCTTCAGAATGTTAGTCAGTAGCTCATGTGTGCCATGAGATGATAAAATTTGAGAATCACTGATTTGTGTTAAATATATAATGGATTTATTATTGTCATTTAGGAGAATCAATTATCATATTTTTCTAATTTCTCAGTTTTAATTTATATTATGGTAAATATATGATAAACGAATATATAAATGAAATATTTTTATATAGGTAAATGTAAATAAGTAGAATATAAATATAATGCACGTAAGCAAAGGTTTTTGGGAATAGCTGATAATTTTTTTGAGTGAAAACAGGGTCCTGGACCCAGAAACACCGTAAGATGCTTCTACTTAAAGGAGGCTCCTTTCTGTTTCCCTGGCACAGAAAACTCCTCAGCCGTACTGGCCCCCCAAATCCCTCGCTACTGAATATGTCAGAAGCAGCCCAATTCAGGGTCAGATCATCTCAATTGGCCATTGTATATAATAAAAGCCTAATATGCAAATTGTCCCCTCAGGCGGTCATTCCACGGAGAGTTTGGCCGGCAGTTCAACCCCTCACTATGACGTGCGCTGGCCACCAGGGTGCGGTGTGGAGCATGGTGGGCATTAGCAATGCAGCACTGGCAGCGGGCGGCAGTGGAGGTGCTGCTGGCCCTAACGGGCCTGATGGGAGTGGGACCGTGGTGGGATGGTGGAGCAGGTGAGCGGGCGGCGGCAGGTCAAGGGGGGGTGCGAGCAGGGGGCTGATCGCCTCACCAATCACTCTGCAGATGGCGGCGGGAGGTGGGGCCATCACCCAGCTCCCAGGCTTTAAAGGAGCTGGTGGCGGGGAGGAGGGTTGGCAGGGGTGGGGGGCAGCCTGGCCCCAATCAATCGTCCCGCAGGTGGGATGGTGGAGCAGGTGAGGGGGCAGCGCCAGGCCAAGGCGAGGTGCCAGGAGGGGCTGTGGGGCTGTGAGGCTGGGGGCATGAGCTGGGGCCCAATCTCTGCAGGGCAACCTGAGGGACCCCACCTGTGCATGAATTCATGCACCAGGCCTCTGATATATATCTCCCACATCCCTCTGTTAACGAAAAAAAACAAAAACAAAAAAAACAAACAACAAACCGTTGAAACCTGTAAAGAATTTTTGTGAGTTTATTTGAGCCAAACTGTGGACATATGCCGGGAAGCAGAACCTCAATGAATGGAGATAATGCTCCGGAGAATGGAGGGCTACACCTGTGTTTATACATTGCAATCAAAGGAAAGGGACGTGGGTGAGTTACATGAAATTCATTGGTGATAGATTAAGGAGGTGGGATAAAGCAAGGCGAGGAAACCTCTGGATAGGGTAAACAGTTAAATGATGGACATGTGCTTTTTTTTTTTTTTTTTTTTTACAGAGATGAATACAGGATACTTTAATGTAATTAACAATTGACAATTAACTTGATAACAATAACAAGAGGGAATGTCCTGGTGCCATTTGTTGTGCCCTGAGGGATCCGGGGTAAAAAGGAAGTTACAAGTTACCCAGACATATCACTGGTATATTATCTTAGAAGCAAAAAGGCAAATGGCTCAGTAAAGATCTGAGTTTATCTTTGTCAGGGAAAATACTGGCCTAGGAGATGACTGCCCACTATAACCTGTTTGTAGTTAAATATTTAATTTTCAGACCATCTTTTGTGGTTATATTAGGTCTCTGAGTTTGCAAGACTGCCACACAGGCCTCCCCTGAGCTGGTCAGGTTAGCACGTGGCTCTTTTCGTCCACGCTTCTTAGAAGAAAATGTGCTGAATCTTAGTCTATGGGACAACTTATGCTACCACTACCACCAATCAAATCAGGACAGCTCCTCAAATCTCTGAGAGTACTGATGAGGGTTTTAAGGACACCCCGAAGTCTACAGACTTTTTAGCACACGTGGTCCTTATTCACAGAGAAGCCCTGGACTGAGCAGGGCGAAGTCTGTGCCGTGAGTAACACTTCGTGCTGCAAGCAGCTTAGTCTCAGAGGTCTGGGCGCAGATTAAAGATGTAATACCATCCCTATTGGCTAGCTCCTCTCCTCAGGCCTTTGCTCACACTGTTTTTTATTGTTGCTCATCTTTAACCATTGCCTGTTTAGCCTTTGGAATGTTTCACATCCTCCCATTCAGAAGCCCCAAAGCTACAAGTGGTCCTCCGCATGGAACCGCAAATGGAGGCTGCTACATCCATCTTCCGTGGACCCCTAGTTCGCCCACTTCTGATGGGACCCCGACGGCCGCCTCAAACGACGACCCCTTTGTCAGACAGAAGTAGTCAGACAGACTGGCATCCCCGGTCCCCAATGGCAGTTGGGGTTTCCTAATCCGAGTGGGGATGGGAACAAGTCTTTAGGGGTGCCATAGGCAGGTTTAGGAAATTTAAAAAATGAACAGGTCCATGAAAAAAAGCACAGGGCTGCAGAGCTGCAGAAGGGTACATTTCCATAGGACAAGGGAGCTGGGAGCGGCAAAATGTACACATCTACAGAATAAAGGAAGAAAGCAGGGGGAAGAAAGTCCAGAGGGAACAGTGTTATGGACCACCTGCGAGTGACAACCACCAAGGAGCCAGATCAAAAATTTAAGAAGCCTTTTAATAACGAACTCGAGTCCGGGGCCACGTCTCCACTGTCACAGCAGTGAGCAACGCGAGCCCCGAACCTCGGTAGCGAGCACTTTTTATCTCCAACGCAGGGAGATTTGGCAATTTGTGATTGGCCGGTTTCACATAAAGAAAGGTAGCACAAGGTCAGTTACAGTACAGGGAAGCGGGAAATTTCAAATTTTCTTCCCAGGCTGGTGGGCCCTGTTGACCTGGTATTTGGTCGTTCGGTGTTCTGGCAGCAGGATGTTCTCAGGCAAGGGAGGGCTGAGTAAATGTCACAAACAGCTAAAGGGGGTTTCGGTGGTGGTGTCTGGTCTGAGCATGACAACCATGTCCTTCTCTTCTATCCTCCTCCCCCCTCTGAGTCTGGCTATCACATTCCCTACTGGTCTTATCGGGGAATCAAATCCTTGATTCCTGCTGTCCCCCCTCATCATCTGAGTTTATGGGTTGGTCTTTGCGATTTTAAGATGACAGCCCCCAGGTAAGTTTCACGCAGCCAACATGGTGGCTGCCAAGTCACACAGTCCAAAATGGTCTTTGCAGTCCTGTCCTGCCTTTACAACAGGAGAACGAGGGAGAAGAAGGAGGGAACCTCAGGTACTTCACAGTGGGGCTTGAGCTCAGGAGTTGCTATAGTGACCAAATCCAAGGGGATTAGTGACCAATTAGAGGGTATATTGAGGCACAAAAAAACTACAGCCTTTATAAACTGTGGACAAAGGGGCTTGGTGGGACTCTTTCCCCCTCCCCATGTGGGAGTCTGTGCTTGTTCTTCAATAAATGTCCACCTTTGCTGTACAAAAAAACAAAAACAAAAACAAAAAAACGGGGGATCCTGATTGCATGTGTTTTCAAATCTCCATTGGTTTGGGTCTACCCTAGGTCTAGAAATATTTCATCTTGAGAGTCTTAACTAGTTACATCTTTAAATTGATTTTAGAGAGGAGAGAGAGAGAGAGAGAGAGAGAGAGAGAGAGAGAGGGAGAGAGAGAGAGAGAGAGAGAGAGAGAGAGAGAGAGAGAGAGAGAGAGAGAAACATTAATTTTTTGTTCCACGTATTTATGCATTCATTGGTTGATTCCTGTATGTGCCCTGACTGGGGATTAACCCCACAACCTTGGTGTATCCAGACGATGCTCTAAACAACTGAGCTACCTGACCAGGACCCGATTACATCTTTAGACACCTTGTTTCCAAACAGATCACCTTATTAGGTTCCAGGTGTGGACGAAAGGAGCCATGTGCTGGCCTGACCAGCTCAGGGGAGGCCTGAGAGGCAGCCTTGCAAACTCAGAGGCCTAAGATAACCACAAAAGATGGTCTGAAAATTAGATATAACTACAAACAGGTTATAGTGGGTAGTCATGTCCTGGGCCAGTATTTTCCCTGACAAAGATTAACTTAGATCTTTACTGAGCCATTTGCCTTTCTGTCTTTAAGATAACACATCTGTGAGATGTCTGGGAAACTTGTAACCTCCATTTTTCTGGAGCTCTTGGGGCACAACCAAATGTGGTGGGCGCCAGGACAGATGCCACAAATTCCTTCATTATTATGTTAATTGTTCCTGCATTCACCTAAGTATGTGTCCATCATTTTACTTTTTATCCAATCCCAGGTGGGATTGCTTAGCCCTCCTCCTGAATCTATCACCAATGAATTTCATGAAAAGCCACCTATGTCCCTTCTTAGATTGCGATGTATAAATAGAATTGTAACCCCCCATTCTGGGGACCATTAACTCAATTTATTGAGGTACTGCTTCCCGGCATATGCTGACAGGGTGGCTTAAATAAACTCACTAAAATTCATTACAGGTTTCAGTGGATTTTTTTTCGTTATCACAGGTAGGCATGCATTTTGGGGGAACACTATTCAGCCCACTATACCCAGGTTGAGGGACACTCTGAGAGAATAGGGTTAGTGATGGGGATGAGCTGGGGATGGAGAAGGAGAAAGAGAGGGAGAGGTTGCTAAGTTGCAGACGGGGATGGAGACACAGTTGGGTTGGCAATGGGGTTGGGTTAGGGGTGGCCAGGAATGACGAATGTTAAACTCATTCTTTTGTGTGGAAGGAGGGCCAGCCCTGTTCATGTAAAACTCTTGTCACATACAGGGAACTGTGATCATCTGGTTATGAATATAGTGACTCATTGATGAATGGTCTCAGGGTGTGTCATTTCTGCCTATTAAAGGGTACTCATCTGTGCTTACTACAGCCAGACTCTCAAGAAACCCAGGCCCTGCACAATCCCAGCTCAGAGCTCCTGGCCAAAGTCCTGCACCTTCTTGGTATGCAGCCCGTGTTCCTGTCTTACCCATCCCAGGCCCAGCACCTACCTCTAAACCTAAACCTAAACCCATTTCCAGCTCCCATTCCACTCCATCTCCGCCAACTCAGCTCATCTGTTCTTCCAAACCCACCCCTGACCCAACCCCATTGCCAACCCAGCTGTGTCTCCATCCCCGTCTGCAACTTAGCAACCTCTCCCTCTCTTTCTCCTTCTCCATCCCCAGCTCATCCCCATCACTAACCCTATTCTCTGACCCTGACGTGTCCTTAACTTGCCCTTCTCTCATCCTATCCTCACCCCAGCCTCAGACTTCAGGTCTTCATCTTTCTCTCCTCCAGTTGCCTTCTGCCTCCTGTTTCCCCTGCTCTCTGAGCGAATTCATGTCTACTCCCAGAGCCAGCAGGAGACAGGTAAGGTTCGGGTGGTTCCTGGGGGTGATGGCTGCTGGATGGCAAAGAGTTGAGTGATGATCCAGGGGCTGTGAAAGTTGAGTGAGAGATTTTCATAATCCACTGGAATTTAACTCCATAAGGATGGGGATTTTGCTCTTTTCTCATGATGTTTCCAGTTTCTAGGCACTTGATAAGTGTCTGTTGGATTTTTTTTTAATCTTTATTGTTCAGTATATTAATTACATTGTTTCTTTTTTTCCCCCCCTATAGTTCCCCTCCACCTGGTACCGATCCCACCCTCCACCTTCACCCCCCTCCACTGTCCTCTCCCATAATTGCATGATTTTGCTGCACTTCCCACACCCCCTTTCTCCCCAAGAGTTGTCAGTCCATTCCCTCTCTATGTCCGTGATTCTGTTACATTCACCAGTTTATCCTATTCATCAGCTTATTAATTCACTTGATTTTTAGATTCATTTGTTGATAGATGTGTATTTGTTGTTCCTAATTTACACTTTTATCTTTTTCTTCTTTCTCTTCTTAAAGAATATCTTTCAGCATTTCATATAATATTGGTTTGGTGGTGATGAACTCCTTTAGCTTTTTCTTATCTGCGAAGCACTTCATGTGACCTTCAATTCTGCATGATAGCTTTGCTGGATAGAGTAATCTTGGTTGTGGATTCTTGCTGTTCATCACTTTGAATATTTCTTGCCACTCCCATCTGGCCTGCATTGTTTCTGTTGAGAAATCTGCTGACAATTGTATGGGTGCTCCCTTATAGGTAACTAACTGTTATTCTCTTGCTGCTTTTAATATTCTCTCTTTGTCTTTTGCTCTTGGCATTTTAATTATGATGTGCCTTGGTGTGGTCCTCTTAGGGTTCCTATATATTGGGGTTCGGTGTGCTTCTTGGACTCCTAAGTCAATTTCTTTTACCAGGTGTGGGAAGTTTTCAGTCACTATTTCTTCAAATAGGTTTTCATTGTCTTGCTCTCTCTCTTTTTCTGGCACCCCTATAATTCGGATGTTGGTATGCTTGAGGTTGTCCCAGAGGCCCCTTACACTATCTTCAATTTTTTGGATTTTTTTGGTTTCTTGCTTTTTCAGCTGAGTGGATTTTCCCTCTTTGTATTTCAAATCTTTAACTTGGTTCTTGGGGTGCTCCAGAGCACTTTTAGGTCTTTGTATAATATTTTTTATTTCAGTCAGTGTATGCTTAATTTCTGGTTGGTCCTTTTTCATATCCTTGAGAGACTCCTTTATATCCTTGAGAGTCTCCTTCATTTCCACGTTGGTCTTGATCATTTCCTTGCAGGTCTCGTTCATTTCCTTAGGCCCGATCCCTCCCCCTCCACCCCCTTTGAAGACAGACATCCCCTGGGGAGTCCCAGATTGTGAGAGTGTGCAGCCCAGGCTGAGGGACCCCCGCCTTCCAGTGCACGAATTTTGTGCACCGGGCCTCTAGTGTTTAATAATGCTTGGTTGAGTGCTGGACATTGGGTATAAATATTGTAGATATTTTAGGTAATTTCTCTTCCTTCAGAAGAGGTTCAGTATTCCCTATGCTATACGAATTGAATTGTGGTTACTCACCTTACTACATTCAGGGTCTGTGATAAATTAAGGCTGAATTGCAGTCCTGATAGTGCTTCGTCTACCTCTGGCTCGCCCATGGGCCTTCCAGATTTTTATCTGGGAATCTGGGGTCTATTCCAGGGCTCCTCTCCAGTGAATCGTGAACTCTATCTCCATGTGAGAGACTATGGTGAGTTCCACTTTGCTTTTCAAAGGCTTTTTGCTTAGGTTTTCAATCTCCTGCTGGTGGGGCAAATGTGTGATCAAAGAATAATGTGGGTAATTCCACAGAATATAACACAATTTATTTCAGGGTAATTTTCTAACATGGGAGTCAGGTCTCCCCACCGATGTGGCTCAGTGGCTGAGCACCAACCTGCGAACCCGATCGCAGTTTGATTCCAAGCCAGGCCACACGCCTGGGGATTGGGATGTGCATCAGGCAAGTCAATCAATGGTTCTTCCTCATCATGGATGTTTCTATCTTCCGCTCCCTTCCTCTGGCGCTTTGTGCCAGCGCCAGCTGGGAACACCTCAGTTCACAATCGCGGGGGCGGGGAGCGAAGCAGGGACCACGCCTCTGCACAGGGTGTTTTCCAGGGCCTAGCGAGCCAGCGGGAGAGGCTCGGTCCTTGAGGCGTCCGTGGTGCGGGGAGGGCTGGGCCAGGACAACACCATACTTTCAAAGAAAGTTGTTTCCCACTTAAATGTCCTCTGATGAGTATCTTTAAAAAAGAAGTAAATATTCAGCCATTGTCACACCTTGAAAAGTTAAGGTAATTCCTTAATATCACCTAATATCCACTGTACGTTCAAATGTCTTTGTTTCAAAGATGCCTTTTACTGTTGGTTTGCCCTGGCCCAGCCTTCCCTACGCATACCTGCTCACGGGGAGTGTGAGGTGGTCCTGGCGGCTTGATGGGAGGCCGGCGGTGGGCGTGGCTGCAGCATGAGAGAAAGGAGGCCTACACCCTCCCCCAATCCAGAGGGGCTTGACAGGGAACCTCAAGGTGTGCTTCCCGCCCTGGTGCTGGGCTAGGGTACCTCAGGCTGCTCCCCTCACCCCAGGTCCAGGCTGGGGGACCTCAGGCCATGCCTCCCACCTGGTGCGGCTTGACAGGGGTCTACAGGCCACACTCCCAACCTGGCAGGGCTTGACAGGGGACCTCAAGCCCCACCCCAACCTGGCACCAGGCTGGAGGATCTCAGACCATACCCTCTGCCCCAGCACCAGGCCAGGGGTCCTGAGGCTGTGCCCCTCCTGCCTGGCTGGGCTTGATAGGGGACCTCAGGCGGTGTCCCCCACCCAGTGGGGCTTCAAAGGGGACCTGAGCCTGTGCCCCTGTGCCAGTGAGGATTGACGGGGGACCTGAGGCTGCACCTCCCTCCTGGTGTTGGGCTGGGGGACTTGAGGCTGTGCTCCTCTGCCTGGTGGGGCTTGATGGGGGCCTCAGGCCATGCTCCCTACCCAGCGGGGCTTGACAGGGGATCTCAGGTCGTGTATCCCACGTGGTGGGACATCAGGCCACGCCCCCCATCCTGGTGCTGGGCCAGGGACCTGAGGACACACCTTGCCCTGGGTGGCTTGACAAGAGTGGGACTGGCGGGGTCTGGATCTACCCCAATGCGGGTGGGGTGGCTTGGTCTGGGTCTCATGTGATTTTGAGGCACATGTGAGTGAGTGGGAACTTGATTCTGGGCCCCATGGTGCACCCCAGACTCTGACAGGAGGAAGGTTTTCATATACATTTTACTAATTTTCTTTAGTCTCTAATACTTCTATTATAGAGAAAGAGCAAATAGCAATATTAAATTATTTCCTCTAATTAGCACCCTTTTAATGTGCACGAATTTCATGCACCGGGCCACTATTCCTATCTAATAAAAGAGTAACATGCAAATGTGACCATACCTTGGCTCCTGATTTGCTATGGTACCAGCCAATCAGGAGCGTGGGTGTGATTGGGGGGCGTGGCCAGAACTTTCCTGTACGACGAGTGAACACTTCCCTTCACCAACGCTTCTCTTCACACCAGCACCTCAAGTGCTTCATGCCTGTGGGAAACACTTCGCTTCACACCTGCGCAGGCGGGGAATGAAGAGCTTCACTTCACGCTGGTGGGGGCCGGGAGCGAAGCAGGGACCACGCCTCTGCACAGGGTGTTTTCAGGGGCCTAGCGAGCCAGCGGGAGAGGCTCGGTCCTTGAGGCGTCCGTGGTGTGGGGAGGGCTGGGCCAGGACAACACCATACTTTCAAAGAAAGTTGTTTCCCACTTAAATATCCTCTGATGAGTATCTTTAAAAAAGAAGTAAATATTCAGCCATTGTCACACCTTGAAAAGTTAAGGTAATTCCTTAATATCACCTAATATCCACTGTACGTTCAAATGTTTCAAAGATGCCTTTTACTGTTGGTTTGCCCCCTCCGGAGGCTGCCCAAGGTCTGATTTCAGCCCTGATGTTGGGCTGCTTCCCCCGACCATAAGTTCCCAACGCACTTCCAGCCCGAGTTAAAGGGGGGCTTCTTCTGTTTTTAAGGCGCCGCCATATGCAGTGCCTGCCAGGCCCCTGTGAAAGCACTACTCCTTAGGTCCGGGGTGCTGGGAGCTGAAGCAGAGAGCTGTGAGGCCCAGTTCACCCAGGATGCTGGCCCCCATCACCCTCCCAATTATCCTGGCCCAGCCTTCCCTGAGCACACCTGCTCACGGAGAGGTGGTCCTGGCGGCTGGATGGGAGGCCAGTGGGGGGGTGGCTGAAGCACAAGGGAAGGGAGGCCTACACCCTCCCCCAATCCAGAGGGGCTTGACAGGGAACCACAGGCCTTGACCCCCACCCGGCAGGGCTTGACAGGGAACCTCAAGTTGTGCTTCCCGCCCTGGTGCTGGGCTAGGGTACCTCAGGCTGCTTCCCCCACCTCACTTCCAGGCTGGGGGACCTCAGGTCGTGCCTCCCACCTGGTGTGGCTTGACAGGGGACTACAGGCCACACTCCCAACCCAGCAGGACTTGACAGGGGACATCAAAGTGCACTTCCCATCATGGTGCTCGGTTGAGGGACCTCAGACTGTTCTCTCCACCTGGCAGGACTTGACAGGGGACCTCAAGCCACACCCCCACCCTGGCACTAGGCTGAGGGACCTCAGACCATACTCTTTGTCCTAGCACCAGGCTAGGGGACCTGAGGCTGTGCCCCCCCCTGCCTGGCTGGGCTTGACAGGGGACTTGAGGCTGTGCCCCTCACCCAGCGGGGCTTCACAGGGGATCTGAGCCTGTGCCCCCGTGTCAGTGAGGATTGACGGGGGACCTGAGGCTGTGCTCCTCTGTCAAGTGGGCTTGACGGGGGCCTCAGGCCATGCCCCCTACCCAGCGGGGCTTGACAGGGGATCTCAGGTCGTGTATCCCACTCGATGGGACTTAATGGGGGACATCAGGCCACGCCCCCCATCCTGGTGCTGGGCCAGGGGACCTGCGGACACACCTTGCCCTGGGTGGCTTGACAAGAGTGGGACTGGCGGGGTCTGGATCTACCCCAATGCGGGGGGCGGGGTGGCTTGGTCTGGGTCTCACGTGATTTTGAGGCACATGTGAGTGAGTGGGGACTTGACTCTGGGCCCCATGGTGCACCCCAGACTCTGACAGGAGGAAGGTTTTCATATACATTTTACTAATTTTCTTTAGTCTCTGATACTTCTATTATAGAGAAAGAGCAAATAGCATTATGAAATTATTTCCTCTAATTAATACCCTTTTAATGTACATGAATTTCATGCACCCAGCCACTAGTTTCATTAATGAATAAATAATAACAAAATGATATAACAACAATAGGAAACGCATGATATAAAAACAACATTGATGCAAATAATGACTGATAAAGTGATTAAACTTATTCTAGTATCTCTCTGTATACCACATTAATAGTGAAAACACTTTCAGAGTGTTTGACTAATTTTTCTTGGGATAAAGTCTTTACAACTTGAACTTTAATGTCACATGCTCTTCGAACTCGAAAGAAAGCAACATAATAACTGACCATGTGTGAAAACGGGTTCAGGTAGGAATATTCCTACTCTGTCTAGAGTTTGTCCTTGTGATTTATTAATAGTCATTGCAAATGCTGGCATCACGGGAAACTGTCATCGAATTAATTTAAATGGGAGGCCAGTGTCAGATGGGGACAAATCAGTTCTTGGAATCAGAACAACCTTTCCCTCTGCAGATCCTGTTAATACTTCAGCTCTGATAATATTAGGTAGTAATCTTTTGAGAATAATTCTGGTACCATTACAAAGACCCCATTTACTATTAAGATTTCTCAATAGCATGATGATTGCACCCACTTTCAATTTTAATTTATGACACGGCATTCCTGAAGGAGTAATACTATTAAGAAACTCAATGGGAGCCGAAACCGGTTTGGCTCAGTGGATAGAGTGTCAGCCTGTGGACTGAAAGGTCCTAGGTTCGATTCCTAGGTCAAGGGCATGTACCTTGGTTGCGGGCACATCCCCAGTATGGGTGTGCAAGAGGCAGCTGATCGATGTTTCTCTTTCATCGATGTTTCTGACTTTCTATCCCTCTCCCTTCCTCTCTGTAAAAAATCAATAATATATATATATTTTAAAAGAAATTCAATGGGAAAATTTTCCTTTTCAGCATCATCTGTTGAGTCAATGAAATCATCACTCAAATAGGTGTGAAAATCTCCATCAAGTATATCCAAAATTTCTTCATTTAATTTTTGAACATGCTCATTTTTTGGACAAAGAATTGCATGTTTAGATATATTTTTAATATTATCTATAGAGGATATACTATTTCCAAAGGTGGCTTCAATAATAGATCAATTACAAATCATTTCATGGAGAATTTCAATAATATTCATTCCTAAATTAAAACTGCTCTTAGGTTTGCCATCTCCAAGTTTTGTTAACCATTCTCTATAAGCACAATACTCTGACATCATGTTTGTTTTAAGAGACAACTTTCTGAAACATCTCCAAACATCACAGTACTTTAAACTCGTTTGTACTATGGGCAATCGCATAGCATGTGGCACGATACTGACACATTGTCGAAAATCCCCTCCGAGAAGGAGAACTTTTCCACCAAATGCAACATTCAAATTCATAATTTCTCTTAGTAATCTGTCTATGGCGTTTATAGCATGACTGGATGCCATGATGCATCCATCAATAATAAGAAGTTGGGCCTTTTTCATGTTTTAGCAACTTCGTCACACACGGCAGGGGCCACCATGGGTCCCTCAGCCTGACCTGCACCCTCTGTAATCTGGGAACCCTCAGGGGAGCCCTCTCCAATGTGGGAGTTTCTGTCTGTCTTTGCAATCACATGAGCAAATTGTCTGAGACTCCAACCTTTGCTTTCCCTCCATCCCCCACCCACAACAGTAACTTCTTCCAGACTCACTTTGATATAGTGTCTAGGAGATCTGGCAGTGCGTCTGCCACCAGAACTACATTTCCCAGCATTCTTGGTACTCCCTGCACTCTTCATTTCTGGTTTAGTTACTGCAGGAACCTGATTACCCCTTAAGCATTCCCCTGCCAGACTGATTGATACCTAACTGCTCCCCTGCCAGCCCGATTGCCCCTAACTGCCCTCCCCTGTAGGCCTGGTGCCCCAACTGGCCTCCCCTGCTGGTTCAGCCACCCCTAACTTCCCTCTCTTGCCAGCCTGGTAGCTCCTAACTACCCTTCCTTGCTGGCCCAATTGCCCCCAACTTCCCTCCCCTACTGGCCTGGTTCCACCCAACTACCTCCCTTGCAGGCCTGGTTCCCCCCAACTACCCTCCCCTAGAGGTCTAATCCCCTGCAACTGCCCTCCCCTGCCAACCATCTTGTGGCTGCCATCTTGTGACCACATGGGGGCAGCCACCTTGTGGTTGGAGTGATGGTCAATTTGCATATTAGGCTTTTATTATATAAGATAGATTTTTTCCAACACTTAGTGGATTTTTGGTCTGCTTGTTTTCAGTCAGTGTCATGTGCTATTCACTCACCTAAAGACCTCTTCTGGCCCTAGCTGGTTTGACTCAGTGGATAGAGTGTCGGTCTGTGGATGGTAGGATCCTGGGTTCGATTCCAGCCAAGGGCAGATGCCCAGGTTGTGGGCTTCTAAAGGGCATGCAGGAGGCAGCCGATCAATGATTCTCTCACTGATGTTTCTATCTCTCTCTCTCTCCCTTCCTTTCTGAAATCAATAAAAATATATTAAAAATAGTGATCTTGTCAACCCACAAGAGTTCAAATCTCTGAACTCATAATAAACTTAGATATCAGACTAAAGGAGAAAAATGCCTCCTCCTTTTGCTGAATTCTGTTCATCTCGGTTTGCGAAGTGTCCGATTCTTGCCTGGGATCACTTCTAAGTAATGAGTTGCTAAAAGTAGTAGGAAGCAGCCAGAATACACCTGTATCCTGCCTTTTAAAAACCATTCTTCTGCAGACATATAGATCAATGGAAGAGAAGTAAAAGTCCAGAAACAAACCCTCACATTTATGGTTAATTGATTTTTGACAAGAGTCTCAAGACAATTCACTAGGGGTGGGGGTTGGGGGACATACTCTTTTCAACAAATGGTACTGGGGTAATTGGATATTCACATGCAAAAGAATGAAGCATCCTGTACCTCACATCATATATAAAAATTAACTCAAAGTCATCAAAGATCTAACTGTAAGAGTTAAAACCATAAGTCTCTTTGAAGAAAACAGGAGTAGCCCTAGCTGGTTTGCTCAGTGGTTAGAGCATTGGCCTGAGGACTGAAGGATCCCAGTTCTTTTTTTAAATCTTACTGATTTCAGAGAGAAAGGAATACCAGTTCTTTTTTTTAAAAAAATGTATTTTATTGATTTTTTTTACAGAGAGGAAGGGAGAGGGATAGAGTTAGAAACATCGATGACAGAGAAACATCGATCAGCTGCCTCCTGCACACCCCCCACTGGGGATGTGCCCGCAACCAAGGTACATGCCCCTGACCAGAATCGAACCCGGGACACTTGAGTTCACAGGCCGACGCTCTATCCACTGAGCCAAACCAGCCTTGGCAAGGGATCCCAGTTCTTTTTTAAAATCTTATTAATTTCAGAGAGGAAGGAAGAGAAAGATAAAAATATAAATGATGAAAGAGAATTATTGATTGGCTGCCTCCTGCACTCCCCCCACCGGGGATCGAGCATGCAACTCAGGGATGTGCCCTTGACTGGAATTGAACCCAGGACCCTTCAGTCCGAAGGCCAAAATGCTCTATCCACTGAGCCAAACCAGTAAAGGGGGTCCTGGTTCTTAAACACAGCATTGAAAGCACAAGCAACCAATGAAAAAGACAGATAAATTGGACAGCATCAAAATTAAAAACTTTTGTTTCACGCTGGCTGGTGTCATCAGTGGTTAGAGCACCAGCCTGCACATTAAAGGGTCTGGGGTTCAATTTTCAGTCAAGGGCACACATCTGGGTTGTAGTTTTGATTCCTAGCCTGGTCAGAGTGCAAGTGGGAGGCAACCAGTCAATGTGTCTCTCTCACATGGATGTTTCTCTCTGTCTCACTTCCTCCCTTCCTTCCACGCTCTCTAAAAACCAATGGAAAAGATATCCTTGGGTGAGGATTAACAAAGACAAACAAAAAACTTCTATGTTTCAAAGGACATCATCAAGTGAAAGGACAACCTGCAGATGGGCGAGAATATTTGTGAGTTATAGATTTGTTACAAGTCCAGTATCTAGAATATGTAAACAAGTCATAACTCAACCACATAAGAGAAATACTTTCATTTTCACATGAAAAAAGGATCTGAATAGACAATTATTCAAAGGAGACATTCAAATGGCCAAGACATACATGAACTAAAAACATGTTCACACAGAAATAAAATCCACAGCCACATTATTTGTAATATTCAAAAAGTGAAAACAATTTAAGTGTCTGTTAACTGATGAATGGGAAAATAAGATGTGATATATCCACACAGCAAAATATTATCTATAACAATAAAAAAGTAATATGCTAATTACACTGGACAGCCGAGCGATCTTCTGGACGTCCTTCTGGATGAAGCCATGGCGGTGGAGGCTGAGGCAGAGGTGGTTAGGGGCGATCAGACAGGCAGGTGAGCAGTTAGGGGTGCTCAACAGGCAGGCAGTGGGGTTACGGGCAATGAGGTAGGCAGGTAGGCGAGCGGTTAGGAGCCAATGGTCCTGGATTGCAAGAGGGATGTCTGACTGCCAGTTTAGGCCCCATGGGGATCGGGCCTAAACCAGCAGTTGAACATCCGCCAAGGGGTCCTGGATTGTGAGAGGGTGCAGGCTGGGCTGAGGAACCTCCCTCCACTCCCTCCCCCCCCCCCGTGCACAAATTCCGTGCACCAGGCCTCTAGTTCAGTATAAAAAAGAATGAAGCACTGATCCATGCTACAACATGCATAATCCTTGAAAACATGACACCAAGTGAAAGAAACCAGATACAAAAGGTCACTTATTATATGATTTCATTTTCATGAAATATCCAGAATAGCCAAATCCTCAGAGACAGAAAATGCATTAGTAGTTGCCAGGGGTTGGAAGGAGGGGGTAACAGGGAGTAACTGCTAATGGGTATATTTTGGGGGTGATGAGAATGTCCTAAAATTAGATAGTGGTTATGGTTATACAACAGTGTAAATTCAATTAATGCTACTGAATTAGACATGTAAAATTTGCCATCTTAACCATTTTACTATATATATATATATATATTACCATGCTCTATTTCTGTCCTGGGTGGGGGTGGGGGAGCTCAGTTAGCTAGGGAAGCGTCCTGATATGCCAAAGTTGTGGGTGTGATTCCCGGTCAGGGTACACACAAGAATCAAAAACTGAATTTATAAGTAAGTGGAACAATAAATCAATTTCCCCCTCTTCCTCTCTCTGTGTAAAATCAATTAGAATATTTCTGAAAGGTCCTCTAAACACAAACTTTATAAGCACATAGATGTTTTCCAAAATGGTTTCACACAACTTCTAAGGGATCATTTGCCTTGCAGTGTGCAGTCTATGTTTTTTTTTTAATGCCTGCTGCTTGATGAAGTCAAAGAGAAACACTTTCGGTTTTTGTTACAGCTGTGCTGACTTTGATATCAGTGTAGAGGTTAAGTTAGTAATGCCCCAAAGACTTCAAAATACAGTGATTGCTTCTGGGGCGCCTGGGAGAAGTCAATGGGGGTAAAAGAAGGTAATACTTTCAACAATGAAGGTTTTTAAAAAATGGGCAAAGGACCTAAATAAATAACTCTCCAAAGAGGACATACAGAAGGCCAAGAGACATATGAAAAAATGGTCAAAGTCACTGATCATCAGAGAGATGCAACTTAAAACAACAATGAGGTATCACCTCACCCCTGTCAGAATGGCTGCCATCAGCACATCAACAAATGACAAATGCTGGCCAGGATGCCGAGAAAAGGGAACCCTCATGCATTGCTGCTGGGAATGCAGACTGGGGCAGCCATTGTGGAAAACAGTATGGAGTGTCCTTGAAAAATTAAATATGTAACTCCCATTGGCCCAGTGATCCCACTTCTAGGAATATATCCTAAGAAACCTGAAGCACCAATCAAAAAGGATATATGCACCCTTATGTTCATAGCAGCACAATTACAATAGCTAAGATCTAGAAACAGCCCAGGTGCCCATCAGCAGATGAGTGGGTAAAAAACCTGTGATGCATTTACACCATGGAATACTATGCAGCTGTAAAAAAGAAGGGCCTCTTACCCTTTGAGACAGCAGAGTATTATGCTAAGCAAAATGAGCCAGTCAGAGAAAGACAAGTATCACACGATCTCACTTGTGTGTGGAATCTAATGAGCAAAATAAACTGATGAACAAAATAGATCCAGAGACATAGAAGCATAGAACAGACTTCGGAATCTCAGAGGGAACACGGGGGAGGGTGAGTGGGTGGGAAAAGATAAGCCAAAGATCTTGTGCGCCTATGTGCGTAACCCATGGACATAGACAGCAGGGTGGTGAAGGCCTGAGGGGGTGGGTGGGAAAGAAAACATGATGTTGTGGTTTAACTAAGATAAGCTTTTCCCCCTCTCTCTCTCTTTGCCCAAAAGTAGGTGGCTGGTCTGGAGTGGGTAGACTCCTTTCTTTGTGGGATAATTTACTCAATTGGCTTTGACAACTTCAACAAATGGCTTCTATCTTTTTTTTTTTTAATAAATTGATTTCAGAGAGGAAGGGAGAGGGATAGAGAGATAGAAACAGCAGTGATGAAAGTGTCATTGATCAGCTGCCTCCTGCACGACCCATACTGGAGAATGAGCCCGCAACCTGGGCATGGGCCTTGACCAGAAATCAGACCATCACCTCCTGGGTCATAGGTCAATGCTCAACCACTGAGCCAGGCCAGCCGGGCATGGCTTCTGCCTTCAGATATGCTCCTGTTGTCCTTGTTCTCCAGCCAGGAGAAAGGAAGGAGGAAGACATCAAGGACCAGCATCTTCATTTAAAAGGAGTTGTACACACCACTTGAGTTGATGAGGGCCTGACTTAGGCACCCAACCACACCTCATTGCTCTGGAAGGGAGGAAGGAAGATCTATCTTTCTTTCTATCTCTTTTTCTTTCCCTTCCTTCCTTCCTTCCTTCCTTCCTTCCTTCCTTCCTTCCTCCCTCCCTCCCTCCCTCCCTCCCTCCCTCCCTCCCTTCCTTCCTTCCTTCCTCCTTCCTTCCTTCCTTCCTTCCTTCCTTCCTTCCTTCCTTCCTTCCTTCCTTCCTTCCTTCCTTCCTTCCTTCCTTCCTTCCTTCCTTCTTCTCTCCTCTCTCCTCTCTCTCTCTCTCTCTCTCTCTCTCTCTCTCTCTCTCTGTTAATCCTCACCCAAGAACAGTTTCCCCACTTATTTTTAGAGAGAGTGGAAGGGAGGGAGGAAGGGAGGGGGAAAGAGAGAGAGAGAGAGAGAGAGAGAGAGAGAGAGAGAGGAGAAAAGAAAGAAACATCAATGTGAGAGACACACTGATTGGTTGCTTCCAACATGTGCCCCAACCAGGGCCAGGGATTGAACTTGCAACCCAGGTACATGCCCTCGACTGGGAATTGAGCCCACACCCTTCAGTGCGAGGGCGGACACTCTAACCGTGGAGCCACACTGGCCAGGGCCTTCTGTTTTTAAAATACTCTCCTGAGGGTGTGTTTTTGTTGATTTTAGATAGAGGAAGGGAGAGAGAGAGAAAGAAACATTGACGGGAGAGAGAAGCATCAATGGGTTGCTTCCCATACACACCCTGACCTGGGATTGAAGCTGCAACCTGTTGGTGTGTGGAATGATGCTCCGACCAACTGAGCCGCCCGGCCAGGGCATGGCTGGGCGAGGGAAGAAGTGGGAGTGAGAAAGGACTCGTGGTTGTCCAGAGAGGTGCTTGCCCCTGGCTCTCACACTGGCTGAGGGTTCCCATTTCCAGGTTCGGTGATGACCTTCGTGTACCAGACATTGCGAGTCTGTGGGATGGTGGCCCTGGACTCCAAGAACTCCGAGGCCAGTTGCTGTGGGTCCCAGCTGGTCTTTCACAGACCCACCCAGCGGTGCTGCTCTGCAAAGATGGGCTTCTTTGTCATCCACAAGAACCCGGGGAAGACGGAGGCTGAGGACTGCCGGAGCTACACCGCCTAAGGCCCCAGGTACACCCTCCATCCTCTTAGAGGGCCTGACAGCATCTCCCTGTAGCCATTCTTGGACTCCTGTCACTCAGAGGGTGGAGGAGTTGAGAGTATGACAGAGGTTCCCCTCCACCCAGTTCCCACCCACCCCGCCCCAGGCCTGCACCACCCCACTGTCTGTGTCCGTAGGTAAGAGCTTTCGCTGATCTCTTCCGCCCCTCTCCCCCATTCCCTTTGAGATTCTTCAGTCTGTTTCATGTTTCCATGCCTCTGATTCCATTTTACTCATCAGTTTATTTGTTCATTAGATTTCTTGTTCATTAAAAAAAATGTTTAGGCTCAATGATTGATAAATATGCATTTGTTGCCATTTTATTGTTCATATTTTTACCTTTTTATTTATTTATTTTTATAATTTAATAAATCTTTATTTTTCAGATTATTACAATGTTCCTCTTTTTTTCTCCCATAGCTCCCCTCCACCCAGTTCCCACCCCACCCTCTGCTCTTAACCCCCCCCCACTGTTCTCATCCTTAGGTGTACGATTTTTGTCCAGTCTCTTTCTGCATCTCCCACACCCCTTTCCCCCCAAAAATTGTCAATCCACTCCCTTTCTATGCCCCTGATTCTATTCACCAGTTTATTCTGTTTATCAGATTTTTTAAATCGCTTGATTTTTAGATTCACTTGTTGATACACATGTATTTGTTGTTCACAATTTTTTAAAAAATTCTTTATTAAGGTATTACATATGTGTCCTCATCACCCATTACCCCTTCCAATCCCCTCTCCCCCGTCACCACTCATGCCCTCACCCCCCTGGTGTCCGTGTCCATTGATTAGGCTAATATGCATGCATACAAGTCCTTTGGTTGATCTCTTCCCCTTACCCCCACCCTTCCCTACCATTCCTCTGAGGTTTGACAGTCAATGCTTCTCTGTCTCTCGATCTGTTTTTGTTCATCAGTTTATGTTGTTCATTATATTCTACAAATGAGTGAGATCATGTGATACTTATCTTTCTTTGACTGGCTTATTTCACTTAGCATAATGCTCTCCAGTTCCATCCATGCTCTAGTTTGAAGCAGCCACTTTTTCCTCCTCCTCCCTCTTCTTTCTCTTCTTAAAGAATACCTTTCAGTATTTCATATAATACTGGTTTGGTGGTGATGAACTCCTTTAGCTTCTTCTTTTCTGTGAAGCTCTTTATCTGACTTTCAATTCTGAATGATAGCTTCACTGGATAGAGTAATCTTGGTTGTAGGTTCTTGCTATTCATCACTTTGAAAATTTCTTGCCACTCCCATCTGGCCTACATAGTTTCTGTTGAGAAATCAGCTGACAATTGTATGGGTGCTCCCTTGTAGGTAATTAAGTGTTTTCTCTTGCTGATTTTAATATTCGCTCTTTGTATTTTGCTCTTGGCATTTTAATTATGATGTGTCTTGGTGTGGTCCTCTTTGGATTCCTTTTGTTTGGGGTTCTGTGCACTTCCTGGATTTGTAAATCAATTTCTTTCACCAGGTGTGGGAAGTTTTCGGTCACTATTTCTTCAAATAGGTTTTCAGTATCTTGCTCTCTCTCTTTTTCTGGCACCCCCTATAATTCGCATGTTGATATGCTTGAGGTTGTCCCAGAGGCTCCTTACACTGTCTTCAATTTTTTTAATGCTTTTTGCTTTTCCGGCTGAGTGGTTTTTGCTTTTTTGTATTTCAAATCTTTGACTTGATTCTTGAAGTCTTCTAGTCTGCTGTTAGATCTCTATATAATATTTTTTATTTCAGTCAGGATATGTTTAATTTATAGTTGGTCCTTTTTCATATCCTCAAGGGTCTCGTTAAATTTATCAGCCTTTTATAGGAACCACTTGAAAAGCCTAATAACCGTGGTTTTGAACTCTACGTCCAGTCATCCCCCCCCCCTCCATTTCTTTCAAATGTGATTTCTTTCCATGTCTCTGCATTTTGGCTGCTTCCCTGAGTTGGTTGATTAGCTTTGTGTGGTAGATGTCCTCTAGGGGACAGTGGCTCAGCCTCCCCAGTTACCTGAGGTGGAACTCTTGGTGCAGCCCTTTATGGGTTGCACAGTCTTGTTGTAGTTAAGCCTAGATTATTGTTGGTAGCACTAGGAGGGGTTGACCTCCAGGCCAATTGGCTGTGAGGATCAGCTGTGTCTGCACTGGGAGAACCTATGTGCTCAGCTTGGATGGGGCGGAGTCTCAGGACTGAGCAGTCAGCCTTGGTTTCCTGTCAGCCCTGCCCTAAGTGCCACCTGGGTCTCCATGTCCCACGGCAATGGCTGCACACACCTCTGAGAGAAAGCTGCCCTCGGGTTTTGCCCGCTGCCAGACAGTCCAGTTTCTCCCGAAATGAATCTGGAAACCCAAAGTGTCACCTAGAACTGGAGTACAATGCAGTCCGGAGGTTTTGTTTTCCTCCCGAATGAGAGAGCCAGCCACGCGCCCTCTCCAGGAGCTCTCACACCTCTGCAGCTCCTGAGTCTCACTTCAGCCAAGTTGTAATGCCTCATGGGAGCTGGCTTAGGGCCCCACCCTTCTGTGCTGTCTGCCAATTCTGGGCTTCCTGTTAGGTGCTTAGGTGCTAACCACTGTCAGGCACTGCTCTTTGGCTTTTCGCCCCCTGCTGGAAGCTCCAAGCAATCCACTGGCCCACTGCGCATGTCTGTCTCCACAGGCCTTGGCTGCCAGCAGGCTGGGCCAACCTGCCTTCTTTGCCTGTCTGCCTATTGTCAATCTTAATCACTCAAGAGTTTGTTTCTTCCGAAAGAATGGTGATCATCCACAAATCAACAAACAAGTATTGGCAAGGATGCAGAGAAAACGGAACCCTCGTGGGCTGCTGGTGGGAATGCAGACTGGTGCAGCCACTGTGGAGAACTTAGCATCATTGTCACTTGATTTTACAGATGAGGTTCTGAGGTGCAGTGGGGCAGGTTTTCCAGCAGAGGGCGCTCCATGTAGTCATCGCCCTAAGAGGTGTTCCCTGCCACAGGTTCCTAACATCCTCCTTGTAGCCAGAGAACATAAGGTGTCCCCAAAAAGTGTGTACACACTTCAACAGCTGACGGCTCAACTGATGTTCCTTCCTTTTCCAATTTAACCCGCCGGCATTATTATTCAAGGTGTGCATACATTTTTTTTTGGGGGGGGGGGGCACTCCGTAGACACAGAGCGGTGCAGGCCAGGGGAGGGGTGCGGGGCTGGGGAGGAGTGGGCAAAGCGGAGGTGGGTGGAGTGGGGTGGGGTGGGCGGGGGCGTCTGGAATGGTGTTAACAATGGAAAGAAAACCCTCGTTCCGCCTCCCTTCCCGCGCTGTGCCCACCAGAGGGCGCACTGGCCCGGCAAGTCCCTGACGCTGCCCTCAGTCCGCTCCGCGCACACACGGAGAGGAATGACGATGCGGATGGCTCACATCAATAGCCCCGCTTAACGCCCGATGAGTAGGAGGTGACCAGGCCCCTCCGAGAGGAGAGGAAATGTCCCCGGAGGGAGCTGCAGTCAGCCCTTGAGTCGCCCCCCAGCAGCCCGGCCTGGCGCCGGCAGGTCAGCACCTGCTGCCCCAAGCGCAGTCCTGTCCTGTCCACGTGGTGACCTGCGCACCGGCCCCTCTGCCCACCTCAGTGTGCTCTCAGCAGCGACCTCCACCGGCCGCCCCTCCAAGCCCTCCGGTCCCGGGCTGTGTGTGTCTGTGTCCCAGTTCCGGTCCCCAGGGGGTGCCCAGCCCATCGTGCCAGCAGGGTCCCCCTGCCCAGCTCGAGGGAGGCATGGCGCCTGGGCGCGTCCTCACAGCCCCACTCGGGACACAGACTCGGAGCAGCGTGGAGGTGGCCCCTTGGGCTGCAGGGCCCTCCCTGGGACAGACAAGCTCACCTGGGATGGGGTCAGGGGGGGCACGGAGCGGGAGACGGCCTGTCCTCCCTGGGGTCCAACGGGCTCGGGACCTGGCGGGCTGAGCAGCTTCCGGAGGTGGCTGAGCAGCTTCCCCGCCGCCTTCCTTTGCTCCAACGCACCGTCTCCGGGAACCTGCTCCCGCCTGGTAGAGACCAGCCAACCAGTCGACCAGCCATGACCGAGACAGTCCACCCGATATCCCGGGGCTCACAGCCCAGGCCGGGGGCCAGGAAGGGGGACACGGGACACGCTCCAGGTGGAGTGTAAGTAGCGGAGCCGGTGGGCCCCGACCGTGTGGCTCAGTGGGTAGCGGAGCCGGTGGGCCCCGGCCGTGTGGCTCAGTGAGTAGCGGAACCGGTGGGCCCCTTCAGGAGGGAAAGATCCCCGGAAGAGGGCGGGGCCACAGTGTGGGCGGGGCCTCACAGGCCCAGGTGAGCGAGGAGTGGGGGCTTCCTGGGGGGGAGGGGGAGCACAGAAACGGGGGAACTGGGGAGAGGCCAGGCCAGGCTCGCAATCTGCTGCGGAGGGTGAATGGGGAGGGTGAGCGGGCTGAGCCCAGTAGGAAGATGGATGGGGAGGCGGGAACAGGCGGGAGAGGGAGCGGGAGGGGAGGCCCAGGGCCCCGCCGCGTTCTTAGTTGAAGGGGGCGTGCCCCTGCCCGCCCTCGGGGGTGTCCCCAGTCTGTAGTCTGATGGGGGCTGACCCCCCATCTGTCCCAGGCCGCCAGCCAGGGTCCCCACCACGCAGAGCTCTTGTTCTTGGTGGCGCCCCTGCAACCCAGGGCGGCCGAGCTCCCCGACAATCCCCGTGGGATGGTGGCCCGGACATTGTGTGGTCTCCACCAGGGCGTCCCGCCATCGGCCTCAGGACCTCTTAGTTGTTAGCGAGAACCAGGGCCCCCAAGGGCGTGGGTGCAGGGTTCCCTCTGTCAGGAATTTCAACCGAGAACCGAGAAGTGCTTTCCGAGCGCCTTAAAAACAGCAGCAACAAGCATGCTACCCAGTCACACAAGTAACGCATACGTGTTCCCAGTACCATAATTTTCAAAACCCCAAAATGCCAAAACTGAGCAGAGTGGCCTTGCTTTCCGTTTTTTTTTTGCAAATTTCTTTCACGTCTGACTCCGCAGAGGCTGCTGGGTCCCATGCAGCCTCACGAGGAAAGTGGGCCTGTCCTCGGGGATCCAGAGGGGTCCCTGAGCCCTGCCCTGGCGCTTCTGCACTGCCACGGGGACCCTCACCTTCCTGGATGCCTCCTTCTTCCAGAAGTTTCTGAGTCTCTAATTCTCCACTCAGCTTCTGGGACCACGCCCCACCCCCTCTGCCCCACGCCCACCCACTGGGAAAGAAGGGGGTGGGGGGCTCTCTGGGGGGGGGGGTGGCGGGCAGCCAGAAAAGGAGGATTGTCCCACCTGCTCTTTGTGAATAAACATGGACTTAGGAGAAGCAAGAGGATGGAATGACACCGGAAGCAAAAGCTGGCATAGTGCGTGTCAATCAAATCCACATAGAAGCCCTGGCCGTGTGGCGCAGTGGGTTGGGCATCATCCTAGGCACTAAAAGTTGCTGGTTCGATTCCCCAGTGTGGGGCGTGCCAGAAGCAGCTGACGGATGTTTTCTTTTGATGTAGATGGTTCTATCTCTCCTGTTCCCTAATTTTCTCTCTAAAAATCAATAAAAAATAAAACAAAAAGCCACGTATAAAAAGCAGCGTTGCGTTTCCATGCACAGCGGAGTTAGGTTCTGAGCTCAGATCACTGAAAACGAATTTTTTCACAGACGTGAGGGCTGGTGGGGTTACCAGGGCGGTGGGAGATGTGCAACAGCTCACAGTCCTGACCATTCCCGGCATCCCACGCTGGCACTCCCCAGCGCTCCCTGATGCCCTGAGGCCCAGGATCACGTTGTAAATAGCCCCCAAGAGGCCAACCTTCAGGGGAGGGACTGACCTTCCTCCCACAGGTGCCGGTTGCTCTCCTGAGGGGTCCCCCCCGCAATCGGCAGCCCTCTCTGTTGCCCTGTCCTGTCGCCCCATGAGCATGAAACCTTAGGCCTGTAACTCGGGTCAGTGCATTGTTCCAACACTCACACATTACGCCTCCTGAACTCTCGGCATCTCGAGACACAGTGGGGACACTGAGGCAGGAAGAGACACGTGACTTGCCTGGTGAGTGGCTGCTGCTCAGAATGGCCGCCAGGCAGCCTTCCAGCGCCTTCGGGGGACGTGGGGAAAGGGCTCGGCTCAAACCAGAGAACGAGGCACTCGGCTCCTCAAATGGTTCCGGAGTTAGCGTGTGACCCCGCAATTCCACGCCCAGGAATTTCCCACGAGAAATGAAAACACACGTTCACAGAAACATGAACACACAACGGCCCCCTGCGGAAACCACCCGAGTGCCCACCCCCTGGTGAGCAGATGGGGAAAATGTGGCGCTCGTCTGAAATGCCACTCACACGATGAAATGCCACTCACACGACGAAATGCCACTCACACGATGAAATGCCATTCACACGACGAAATGCCACTCACACGATGAAATGCCACTCACACGATGAAATGCCACTCACACGATGAAATGCCACTCACACGACGAAATGCCACTCACACGACGAAATGCCACTCACACGACGAAATGCCACTCACACGATGAAATGCCACTCACACGATGAAATGCCATTCACACGACGAAATGCCACTCACACGACGAAATGCCACTCACACGACGAAATGCCACTCACACGACGAAATGCCACTCACACGATGAAATGCCACTCACACGACGAAATGCCATTCACACGATGAAATGCCACTCATACAATGAAATGCCACTCACACGATGAAATGCTATTCACACGACGAAATGCCACTCACACGACGAAATGCCACTCATACAATGAAATGCCACTCACACGATGAAATGCCATTCACACGACGAAATGCCACTCACACGACGAAATGCCATTCACACGACGAAATGCCACTCACACGACGAAATGCCACTCACACGATGAAATGCTATTCACACGACGAAATGCCATTCACACGATGAAATGCCACTCACACGATGAAATGCCACTCACACGATGAAATGCTATTCACACGACGAAATGCCACTCACACGACGAAATGCCACTCACACGATGAAATGCCACTCACACGATGAAATGCCACTCACACGATGAAATGCCACTCATACAATGAAATATACTCACACAATGAAGTATTACACAATGAAATACTACTCTCACGATGAAATGCTCTTTACACAATGAAATGCTACTCGCACAATGAAATACTATTCACAAGATGAAATACTATTCACACAATGAAATACTATCCTGTCTAATAAAAGAGTAGTATCCAAATTAACCATAACTCTACTACATCACAAATCACGCACACCAGCCAATCAGGGGTGGGTATGCAAATTAACCCAACCAAGATGGCTGCAGCCATGAAGAGAGTAGGAGGGAGGTTTGGGTTTCCCTGGCGATGGAGGAAGCCAAGCTTTCAGCACTCTCTGGCCAGCCCACTCCAGGCTATAAAGTTTCAATTATAGAAGGCAAATAAATACCAACAGAAATGGCTGCTGCCACAGTGGGAGCAGAAGACACAGTGGCTCTGCTCTAAGCTACAAAGTTTCAATTGTAGAAGATAAATAAATCCCAGATACCAGGGCCTCCACTTGAGGTGCCAGGGGACGTGGCCAGCCTGCAAAGCACCACAGGTCCCTTGCCCAGGCTGCCCCACGCCCCAAGGGAACCCCGACCCTGATCAGGGACACCCTTCAGGGCAAACCAGTTGGCTCCCACCCATGCACCAGGCCTCTATCCTATCTAATAAAAGAGTAGTATGGACATTGACATCACTCCAACACACAAGAGGGCTGCCCCCATGTGGCCAAAGATTCTGCCACCACCAGATGGCCAGCAGGGGAGGGCAGTTGGGAGGGACCAGGCCTGCAAAAGAGGGCAGTTGGGGGTGATCAAGTCTGCAGGGGACAGCAGTTAGGGGGGGATCCAGGCCTGCAGCGGAGAGCAGTTGGGAGAGACCAGGCTTGCAGGGGAGGGCAGTAAGGGGGGATCCAGGCCTGCAGGAGACAGCAGTTGGGGGAGACCAGGCCTGCAGGGGAGGGCAGTAAGGGGCAGCAGGCTGGCAGAGGAGCAGTTAGGCATCAATCAGGCTGGCAGGGGAGTGGTTAGGGGGTGATCAGGCTGGTAGACAGAAGTGGTTAGGGGCAATCAGGAAGGCAGGCAGGCAAGCAGTTGGGAGTCAGCAGTCCTGGATTGTGAGAAGGATGTCCTACTACCCGTTTAGACGATCGGGCCTAAACGGGCAGTAAGACAGCCCTCATGGGGTCCCAGATTGGAGAGGGTGCAGTCTGGGCTGAGGGACACGCTCCCCCCATCCCCGGTGCACGAATTTTGTGCACCAGGCCTCTAGTTCAGCCATAAGAAGGAAGCAAGCACTGCCCTGGCTGGTCTGGCTCAGTGGACGGAGCATCAGTTTGTGGATTGAAGGGTCGTGGATTCGATTCCAGTCATGGGCACATGCCCGGATTGTGGGCTTGGTCCCCAGTTTGGGGCATGCAGAAGGCAGCTGATCAATGATTTTCATCATTGATGTTTCTCTCTCTTCCTCTCCCTTCCTCTCTGAAATCAATAAAAAAATATTTTTTAAAAAAGAAGAAGAAAGCACTGACTATGCACAGCGTGGATGAACCTCGAAAACACACAGAGTGAAAGAAGCCAGGCAAGAACTAAACATGCATCGAATGACCCCATTTCTAGGAAATCTCCAGAACAGGCCAATCCATAGAGTCAGAGAGATTAGTGGCTGCCAGAGGCGTGGGGGGGGGGGGGATGCGGGGGAGTTGGAGGGTGGTTGCTAAGGGGTGTGGGGTTTCTTTGGGGGTGAGGGACATGTTCTAAAATTGATTGTGGTGATGGCTGCACAACTCCATGAACATACCAAAGTCACGCTCTCGATGGTGAATTGTACGGGACCGGCTCTTCCCAGCACCTCCCCGGTGGCCAGCCACCCCTGGAAAACGCCAGCTCTGGTTGTTGCTGTGTTTCCCAGTCTTTCAGGGCTAAAAATAGCACAGGGATGAATGCACTAGAGCTGAACATGCGTGTACACACACACACACACACACACACACACACACACCTAATAAATTCCCAGTGGCCATGAGTGGCTGCCAAGCCCTTGAAGGTGGCTGCTCCAGAGGGACTCGTTATGAAAGAAGATGCTCATGCCCTGGCCAGTGGATAGAGCACCAGCCTGTGGACTAAAGGGTCCTGGGTTTGATTCCCATCAGAGGCACATGCTCAGGTTGGGGGCTCGATCCCCAGTGGGTGACATCCAGAAAGCAGCTGATTAATGATTCTTTCTCATTATTGATGTTTCTCTCTCTCTCTCTCTCTCTCTCTCTCTCTCTCTCTCTCTCTCCCCTCGCTCCCTCCCTTTCTGAAATTATATATATATGAAGAGGATGCTTGGTATGCCCTGGCAGGATAGCTCAGTTGGGTAGAGCATCATGTCCTGATATGCCAAGGTTTCAGGCCCGGTCTGGGCACATACAGGAACCAATAAATGCATCAATGGTGGAACAATAAATCTATGCCTCCCTCTCTCTCCTTTCTGCTCTCTCTCTCTCTAAAATCAATAAATAAAAAATTTAAAAGAAAATGTTCACGCCCTAGCCTGCTTGGCTCAGTGGATAGAGCGTTAGCTTTCGGACTGAAGGGTCCCAGGTTCAGTTCTGGCCAAGGGCACATGCCTGGGTTGCGGGCTTGGTCCCCAATAGGGGACGTGCAGGAGGCAGCAGATCAATGATTTTCTCTCATCATTGATGTTTCTGTCTCTCTCTCCTTCTCCCTTTCTCTCTGAAATCAATAAAGAAATATATTTAAAAAACAACAACAAAAAGAAAATGTTCACTATCTCATTAGTAATTGTTTTATATTGATGGCAAGCACAAATAATATCTTGTCTATCTGGGGATAAATGAAATCTATTCTGAAAATTTATCTCACCTGTGTCTGTGCATTGACCGAAGGTGGCCAGAGCCAATGTCACATCCTGCCTGTGGCTTGTGTTTGGGGCCGCGTTCTACTTCTGTTGGGCGTTGCTCTGCAGAGAAGGTGACATCCATTTCGGGATCAGAGGGTGAAAGCAGAAGAGAAAAGCAGGGACACGGGAGCTGCAGGGGAGTTGGTAGGAGAGTAAGAACGCTTTTGGTTTGCCGGTAGGCCCGGTTGCCATGGTAACCTTGCAATAAACTCTTCTAACATTAAGGGGGTGGGGGGAGCTTGAGAGATCAACCAAAGGACTTGTATGCATGCCTATAAGCCTAACCAATGGACACAGACACCAGGGGGTGAGGGCATGAGTAGGGGAGGATAAGGACACATATGTAATACCTTCATCAATAGAGAAATTTTAAAAAAGCTTGAAGTGTTTGGGTTATCTATCTAACAAACGCTTACATAATGGTGAGGTCTCAGTAAATCACCCCCATGGCCACCTTCGATGGAGCACAGCGGTGGGCCACCCTCTCTTCCGAGTGCTTTCATACATCACTCCCGTAATCCTGTGGTTATGGCCATTTCACAGAGGACAATGAGGTTTAGAGAAGCTTGGGAAGTTGCAGCCGGAGATGCAGGAGGGTCAGAAACCCCACAGCTGGACGACAGCGCCCGGGGTATTGGTGTTGGTGTTGTTGTTGGTGGTGGTGGAGGCAAGGCTGGGGAACCAGAGGTGTTTAAAGCAGCTATGATAGATAGCCCACGCCCCAGTCGGTGGACCCAGGCAGGGAAACGCTTTATTGCAGAATTCGTGCCTGACCTCGCTGGTGACCACACCCCTATCCAGACCATAAACAGACCCAGTGCGCACTGCAGGGCATCCTTTCAGAACTGGACTATAGGCAAGAGCGAGGCCTGCTCTGCCTGACCGAGGCCTGTGCGCCTGAATGGTGCCTGCACCCCACAGATGCGGCCAGGGTGCCCTACTGAATCCCGGTCCCACGGAGGGACACCTGTCAACTCTGAACCCAAGCGTGAGTCCGGGTCCCACGGCCAGAGCCTCTTGGTTTGGGTCTCCACATCCTCCCGCCGTGTTGGGGGCTCACCCCTGAAGGTGGTGATGCCAGCGCCCACACCCTCCTTTCCTCCTTTGGCCGGCCCTTTATTTTTTTTAATACATTTTATTGATTTTTCGCAGAGAGGAAAGGAAAGGAGAGGGACAGAAAGTCAGAAACATCGATCAGCCGCCTCCTGCACACTCCCCTGCACCCCCCCCCCCCCCCACCGGGGATGCGCCCGCAACCAAGGCACACGCCCTTGACCGGAATCGAACCTGGGACCCTTCAGTCCAGAGGCCGACGCTCCATCCACCAAGCCA
The DNA here is from genome assembly GCA_027563665.1 of Antrozous pallidus. Lineage (NCBI taxonomy): Eukaryota > Metazoa > Chordata > Mammalia > Chiroptera > Vespertilionidae > Antrozous > Antrozous pallidus. The sequence continues at coordinate 14,645,057 of CM050525.1, forward strand.
AACCGGTTCGGCTGGTCCGGCCCTTTAAAGAGTGGGTCCCCAGAACCCAGCTCCGGCCAGTCGCGTTGCCATGGAGACCAAGCCCAGCTCACCGCGGGGCGAGTACTTGTGCGCAGGCGCAGGACAAAGCAGCAGCGACACAGTGGAACTGCCGAGCTCGGAGCGGAGGGTGCGCGTCCAGACGCGGCGGGAGCCGGGCTCCAGCGGCCGCCCTCCCTGCGCCGCTCCGGTGCCACAGCGCCACCCGCCCTGCGTCCGGCCCGGCCGGGACGAAGAGCGAAGCGGAGGGGCCGGCGGCATCCCGGGCCGGAGACGTAAGCCCCTGCGGGGTGCTTGACCGCTTGGAGAGGGGACCTCGAGCCAGGCCGCCGCGTCAGCCGGCCGGTGGCTTCGGGATCCCCGAGCCCGCGCCTGAGCCCTCAGCCCCGCCCCGTTCCCGAACCTGCACTCCGAGCCCGGCGCTTTCCGGGTGGGATTTGCCCTGGGCGGCCGGCGCCCGCGGGCGGCACCACGGCCCGGAGCCTTTTGCAGGACTGGTGCAGGGGGCTGGACGTGGACGTGCACCGGGCCCTGCTGGTCACCGGCTTCCCCGAGGGCCTGGAGCCGGCGGCCATCGAGGCCGCCCTGCAGCCCGCCTTCCTGCGCCTGGGCACGTTCAGGCTGCGGAGCACGAGGGCCGTGCGGGGCGAGAGCGCCAAGGCCGCCCCGGTGGAGCTCCTGGAGGACCTGGAACCCTCCGCCAACCCCCGCGAGATCCCAGGCGGGGACGGCGCCTGGACGGTCCTGTGCACCGACCGCGCGGAGGACACCAGGGTCCTGAGGCGGATGAAGCGCTCGCTGCGGGACGAAAGGGCCCCCGGGGCCGCGCCCAGCGCTCCCGCCGCCCAGACTCAGGCCCAGGGCTCGGAGCGGGCGGCCCGGGAGGATGGCCCGCCTCCGGGCGCAGCCAGCAAGGCTCGGAAGGGCCACCGGAGTCGCCGAAGCAGAGCCAGAAGCCACAGGTTGACCCAGAAGGGCAAGAAGCGAGGCCGAGGGGGGCGGTCGTTCCCCGGCGCCAGGCGCGGGTCCGAGGACTCCTCCTCCGACAGCCCGAGCGTCGTGATCGAGGAGCTGGACCAGGGGGCCCTGGGCGGGCCGGACGCGCAGAGGGCGCTGTACTCCACGCTCCAGGTGGCCGCCCGGGAGCTGGTGCGGAAGTGGGCCCCGCAGGGGGACCCCGAGGACGCACCCGGCCCCCGCGAGTTCCTGGCCCTGGTCACGGTGACGGACAAGGCCAAGAAGGAGGAGCTGGAGAGGGAAACCCCGGGCGCCGAGTCCATCAGCCTGAACATCGAGGACCTGAGCGGGGTCCCCGACTTGGTGGCCCTCCTGGCCGTGAAGGACACGTGGTTCGAGGAGGAGCCCGTGGACGGCGACGCTTCGGACAGCGGGTCGCAGGCCAGCGGGGACCCGGAGCCGGAGGGGCGCCACCCCGAGTTTGTGGCCATCGTGGCCTACACGGACCCCGCCGACCCCTCCGCCCGGGGGGAGATGTTGAAAATCGCGTCCGTGATCGAGTCGCTGGGCTGGAGCGCCAGGAAGGAGCGGAGAGGCGCGCTCCCCGAGGTGCTGGCCGCCGTGTCCCCGGACGCGTGTGGGGCGCGCGTGCAGGTGCGGGAGGCCGGCCGCCAGGTGGACGCCCTGGTGCTGAGGGAGGCCCGGGACGACGGCGACCTTCTGGAGCGCGTCTCCGCCCTGGCCCAGCCCGAGGCCCGTCCCCCGGGGAGGCCGGCCCCGCGCGGCCCCTTGGCGGGCCGGGGAGCGGAGGGGGAAGGCGAGGCGGGGCTCCTGGAACTGGTGGCGCTCCTGGCGGCCCAGGACGTGGCCGAGCGGATGGAGGAGGAAAGCGAAGGGGCCTGGGCGGGCGGGAAGTGCAGGCACCGCCGGGGCCGCCTCGGGGAGCTGCTGGGGCTCCTGGCGGCGCGTGAGAACGGAGGCTCGGAGGAGGAGTCGGAGGGGACGGCGGAGGACACGGAGAGCGAGGAGTCGGAGCCTGAGGACCGGGCTTCCAAGAAGCCCCGGGCCAAGCGAGCCCGCACGGCCTCTAAGGTCCTGGGTCCCGCTAGTGCCCCCTCGCGGTCCCGCGAAACCCGACGGGGAGCCCGAGGCCGCGGCGACCGGGGCAACACTCCCGAGAAGAAAGCCCGGGAGGAGGCGGCGGGCGACAAGAAGAAGAAGAATCAGAAGGGGCGTGCGGGCCCCCGCGCCAAGGCCGGCGAGGCCAGGGGGCAGCCGCCCGCCGGCTCCAAATCGACCAGCGGGAAGGAGGCGCGCCGGGGCGGGAGGCTGGCCCCCAAGTGCTGCTAGCGGCTCCCGGAGACAGCGAGACCGGCCGGCCAGGAGGCCTCCCGGCAGCAGAGGCCGGACTCCCGCTTAGCCGCGCGCTCTGCGCTCCGCTTGCTCCAGGCGCGCTCTCGGGCCTCACCTTTACCTCATCGCCTCCCCTTTGCAGGCGGCGCGAGCGACCCTAATGGAAGAAGGAGGAAGAACCGCACCCCCCTCCCCTGCCCCGCAGGCGGCAGCCCAGGCGTTGGGGCCGGGTCTCAAAGGGCACGGTGGGCGTGGGTGGGGTGACCCCAGTTAGCAGGGGAGTGAGTGGGCCCTGTCAGCGGTGCCAGAGAGTTCTTTGTGGCTCTGAGGTGCCCCTAGGTTCCAGACACGTGCTTCTGGCCAGCGTCGGCCCCCCTCCCCTCCCAATCTGATGGGGACTGTGATGGAGGCTTGGCCACCAGCGCGCCAGTGGATGTCGGGCGGGCGAAGCTGAGCTCCCTGCTTGGAGGGGGGCGGGTTCCAGAACCAGAAGCCTGAGAGGCTGCTGGTCCGCTCCCCTGGAAGGTGGAGGGGGCGAAGAGAGGGGAGGAGTGGTCACCGGTTCCCGAGCTGGGGAGGAGGAGGAGGAACAAGGGAGAGACCATCCCTGCCACCTCCGGAGCCGCTCCTGCGGATGAATCAGCAGTAAGGCCAGGGCCGCCTGCCGCTGCCACAGGCTGGCTGTCACGCAGACTGCACAGTGATGTCCAAATCCTAATGACCTGCCAGCCTTTGCAGTCACAGCAATTCCCACCCAGGTTAACGGCTTCTCTGCTGCGCCAGGCAGCGCCCTCCCCCAGGCCCCTGGCCCCTCCCTGGGGCTGACAAGCCCTCCGCACTTGGCTTTGCAGCCCCTGACCAAGATGACAGGGTGGAGTGAGTGAAATGCCAGAGGGACCCTGAGGGACACCCAGGGGCTGGGGCCTGTCCTGCCAGTGTAGGAGGAGACCAGAGTCCTGTGCTTCAAGGGGAGGATGGTCCCTCCATTTGACCCCTTCCAGCAGCCCGGCCTGGCGCTGGCAGGTCAGCACCTGTTCCACGTGGTGACCTGCGCACGGGCCCCTCTGCCCACCTCAGTGTGCTCTCAGCAGCGACCTCCACCGGCTGCCTCTCCAAGCCCTCCGGTCCCGGGCTGTGTGTGTCTGTGTCCAGTTCCCGTCCCCAGGGGGTGCCCAGCCCATCGTGCCCGCAGGGTCCCCCTGCCCAGCTGGAGGGAGGCATGGCGCCTGGGCGCGTCCTCACAGCCCCACTCGGGACACAGACTCGGAGCAGCGTGGAGGTGGCCCCTTGGGCTGCAGGGCCCTCCCTGGGACAGACAAGCTCACCTGGGATGGGGTTAGGGGGGGCACGGAGCGGGAGAGGCGGCCTGTCCTCCCTGGGGTCCGATGGGCTCGGGGCCTGGCGGGCTGAGCAGCTTCCGGAGGTGCCTGGGCTGGGAGGCCCGTGACCTGACTCCTCCCTGTAGCCTTTAGGCCCCTCTCCTGTGCCTGTCACCTGGCTCCCCAGTAAAGTGACCTGAGTACTCTGGCTGGTCTCTGTGCTCTGGGCAGTGGGGAAGGGGCATGCATGAGGGTGGGCAACCCAGGCCCCACCTGTCATGGCTGACGTCCAGCCAGAACCCCCTGGACCGCCCTGTCACTGACTTACCCCCAGTGTCCTTTCTGCCTCAGTGATGTCCCCGCACCCCCTCCGGTCCTGACCCTCCCCCTTAAATCCTGCCAAGCCTCAGCTTCTACCTGCCAGCTTCCTCCCCAGCCCCTCCTGCTGTCTCCTGCCCTGTCTTGCCAGGTGCCAGGCCTCCATCATGTTTAGGTGCCTGCCACAGACCCCCTTTGCTGGCCCCACCCAACTACAGGTTCTGGGGCCCCAGCCCTCACCCCTGATCCTGGCCCCTAGCCCCCCACCTTCCCCACAACTTGCTGTGTCTCTGCCCCATTCACTAGCTTTCAGGTCAGGCTCCACCCAGATGGACCGGACCAGCCCGGGCCCTGTCCACACCCTCACCTCGCCCTCGGGGGCCCAGCTCTGGCTCAGCCCACGCCACCCTCCCCGGTGCTCACCCTGGCGCTCAGCGGCGTCCTCCGCGTGCTCAGTACCCTGTGACCTCTGCCCAGCAGCTCCCAGCTCCTGTGCTGACCTTCAAGGCTCTGCCCTGAACCCCAGACCAAGAGGCCTCACCTCCGACCCAGATCCCTGCCCAGACCCACACGTGGCCACAGGGCTGCCAGCGGTCGGGTTAGGACTGGTCTGATGCTGATGGGGTCACTCCCCTTTCCAAACCCTTTAAAGGCTTCCGAGGTACCCACAGGCGTGCCCGTCCTCGGTATTTGCAGGGGTCCGTCCTTCACTTCGGGTCTTTCTTCAGTGTCACATTCTCAGGGGGACTCCCTGACCACCCTGTTAAAAAGGACCCCTTCCCGCCCATCCCCCCTGGTTTGTCAGCTCTGATCGCCCCGGTGCACTTGTTTCTTTCTAAAGAGCCACTGGATGTGTTTGCCAAGGGGGTTAGGAGAGGGAATGGACGGGAGTTTTGCAGGCAAAGTGCAGAAAGGGGGCGTCGGGCTCCCCAAAAATTAGAAACGCAGCTATCGCCGCGGGGCCCAGGGGATGCTGCTGCGGGAGCTCAGGCCGCTGGGTCACGGGGCGCAGAGGGCCCGGGCTCACGTCGCTGCCGCCACCGCAGCCCCGCGGCCTCCAGACAGCGTCCCCTCCGCCTCCACCCGCGGGCCCGAGCGCAACTGGGGGAGGAGCATGACGGACTGAGGCGGGGGGTCCACCCGGGGGTGGAGGTGGAGTCGGGGGGCGGGGACCGGGATGGGGGGGACACGGGGGGCGGATCTAGGGCCGCAGAATCGCGCTGGGAGTGCGGTCCATCTGGTCCCGCCGAGGCCCCAGCGCCAGCCGGGCGCCCCCACGCGGCGGTCGCTGTTCCCGGTGTCGAGCGGCTCACGGGCCGCAGGAACCGCGCGGCTCGGCGAACGCGGCCCGCCGGCGCGGGGAGGACGGGGCCCGGACGCTCCGCCGGCCGGAAGGGTCTGGGGCGCGGAGCCGCGTCTCAGGTCCGCGGAGCAGCCGCGCCCGGGCCCCGAGGTCCCGCCGGGGAGGCGGCGCGGGGAGCCCGCCGAGGCCCCTCCGTAGCGGGCTTGGCCCGGGGGTGCCGAGGCCGCGGAGGCGGACGGAGTGGGGAGCCTGCGAGGCCGAGAGCACGTGGACCCGGGCCCGGCGCTGGGGCTGCGGAAGCCGCACAAATGCAGCCGCGGGGCCAGGGGTCCGGGGGGCGGCGGCAGGTGCTCCTGGTCCCGGAGAAGCGGGGCTGCGTCAGACGTGGTGGCTGCGGAGGAAACACGGCGGGCGGGGCGGGGGGCGGGCAGGAGGTGTATGGGGGGACCCCTGAGGAAGGCTGCGGGGAAGCCTCGCCGAGGAGGGGACGGGGAGCGAACCCCGGGGGAGGGGGCGGGGAGGCAGCGGATCCCCGAGGGGCGCGCACGCGGGGCAGGAGCAGCCGGTGCCAAAGCCCCAGCCAGGCCTGTGGTGCCGGGGTGTGCGCTTGTCGTCGCGGACCCCCCAGGGCCAGGGGCGGGGTTTCGGCCAGCCAGTGTTTGCAAAACAGGCCTCTAGCCTTCATGGGGGTGGCTGTCTAACCAGATCCTTGTTGAGATGTGGGCCAGGCTTGAAATGAATGTCCGGAGTCACTGGGGTCCGGATAGGGGTCGGGCGTGCAGAGAAGTAGGGGTGTGTTGAGGATGAACCTGTCAGGGCACCTCTGCTGGCTCAAACGGAGACGGGGCGCCCCGAGATCTTGAGGATGTGACCAGGTCCTCGAATGGTCCGGAGGAAGAAGTCAGGGTTCCTGGATTAGAAACGACACCCCTTCTCCTTCATCGGGTTCCCTAAAGCCTGGTGCTCCCAAGGACCCCCATCCGACTGCCTCAGCTCAGGCTCCGCCCCATCACACAGGACGCCCCGCCCCCCTGCTTCTAGGCCCGCGGAGGTGTGTCCACTTACGCGAGTTGCCTCGCGCCATTTTCCCACCAGGAGGCGCTCCAGGACCGCTCTCAGCGTGCGCCCACGGTTCCCACCAGGAGGCGCTCGGGAACGAAGGTTTAAAGTCGTGCAGCGGTGGCGGCGCGGCGCATCCGAGTGCTCCCAGGTGTCTGAGACCCTGGCCATCAGCCTATCGCCTGGAGGCTCCGAAGCGAGCGCCGCCTGTCCTTGAACGCCAGGCTGCGGGAAGTGACTCCCTGCAGGACAGTGGCCTCTCAAAGGGAGACCTACTGCACCAACATCTGGAAATTTGTTAGGCGCCACTCAGATCTATTGCGGCAGGACCTGCATTTTACAAGGTTCTGGGTGCCCTGGAGACAGACGCATCGCCCTTTGTTCATTACCATGTGTGTTACCAACAAAAGAGGAAATCTGTGTGTAGATGAACAAAAGATCTAGTTTGCATTGTGTTCCTGCAAAGAAAGAGCACAACACAGTGGCCAAGAGTCTAATCTCTGGAGGGGACCTGGGTTCAGGTCCTAACCTTCCACTCACTGGGGTCACATCACCTCTGTGTGTGGCTTCCGCATCTGAAAACTGGGTGGGGGGAAAATGGGGGTACTGGGAGTAGCCCCTTCCTCACAGGGCTGCTGTGCGGTTTCCTTGAGATGTTGAGCACAAAGAACTTGAAACAGTACCCAGCACCGGTCAGGGTCTAAATGTTGCATCCATTTCTCAGGCCACGTGTGCAATCACGTGCAAATAGTTTTCCAGAAAGTGAAACATCTGCCGTAAAGAGGCGGGCTCTCTTCTTTGAGGTTTGGCCGTGGGCAGATAGCCTTGGATCGCCTACCCCACATCTGGGAAAGGCCATAAAAGACTTGGCTAGAGCGTCCGCCTGCGGACTGAAGGGTCCCGGGTTCGATTTCGGTCAAGGGCATGTACCTTGGTGAGGTGTGCAAGAGGCAGCTGATCGATGTTTCTCTCTCATTGATGTTTCTGACTTTCTATCCATCTCCCTTCCTCTCTGTAATCAATAAAATATATATTTAAAAAAAGATTTGGCTTGCTCCCACCCTTGAGTGGGTGTGAAGGGCAAGCCTCCAGCCCCAGCCTCTAGAAAGGCTGATTTTATTTAAGCCATGGGGACTGGTGTGTGCCTGCCCTGGTCTCCCCAGGAAAGTCCCAGCAGGAGAGTGAACCTTTTGATTCCTCCTTGCTGTTGGCGGTGTCATTAGTCTCAACATCTCAACCGATTCTGGGTGAGCACAGACCACTCAACCCCAAACAACCTTTCTATGGAAAATGTGCGCCCCGAGACTCACAGCTCACAGGATGTCACAGGAGGGGCAGAGTTAACTGGGAAAGCGGTGTTTCTCCGAGTGTGTTCCCCCAGCAGCAACACCGCCTGGGTCCCCCTTCCCTAGAGACTACTGACTCAGAGCCCCAGAAAAGGACGCTGGTTCTCAGCCCTGGCTACGTGTTCGAACCCTCCCGCCGAGTGGGGGGGGGGGGGGCGTTTAGCACATGGGGATGCCCTGGCCCCACCCTCGGAGAGTCTGAAGCTGTAGGTCGTCAATCATTTTAAAGGCTTTCCAGTTGACTCGGACGTGCAGTCAGGGGGTGCTGCCGTTTCTACTGTAGTCCCCCCATTTCGTAGGTGAGAAGCTGAGCCCAGATTGGGGAGGGAACTTCCTGAGGTCACAGAGCAAGTTGGTGACTGAGCAGAAGTAGCACCCAGGAGTCCTTTCAAAGCTTCATTGTACACGGTGGGCGGCCTGGCTCTGCCTCAGCAGCGATAACAACAGTGATGGATGGCCCTGGGAGGACTGATTCGACTTACTTTAAAGGTTTCCATTTTCTTTGAATTAAAACCAATAATCTAACGCTATGAAGCAAAATATTCTACAGTAAAATGTTAACTGAATATATGGGGCAAAACAATGTGTGATCCCCCCCCCCCCCTAGTTACTGAGGTTTTTCTATCATGATCATGCATTGGTTTCATAGTCTGATAAAAAAGTCTGTATAGCCCGAACGGTATGGTTGAGCATCATCCTAGGAACCAGGAGGTCAAGGTTTGATTCCCCATAAGGGCACATGCCTGGGTTTCTTCAGGCTCGATCGCCAGGTGTGGGCGTGCAGAAGGCAGCCAATAGACGGTACTTTCTCACCAGCGGTCTTTCTCTCTCCCTCTCCGAACTCAATAAAAATAGATACATGTATCTTTAAAAGTCTGTATAAACAGCACTGAGGAAAAATGAAGACAAGTGGACTCAGTAGAGTGCAGGGGACATGGGGCATTTAATGGAAATGCTAGCTGTAGCCAGAAAAACAAAACAAAACACAAATGACTCATTTTCCCCTTCAACTTCAAGCTAAAAACCTTCCTGGAATGTGAGGGAGTGGCCCCAGAGGCAGCCTTATTTTTGCATAAACCCCCTTTCAGGAGGAATAAAATCCTTCGACTCCAGGGTCATGCATCTGTTTCTGTGTTAGGATGAGCCCTCTGTCCTAATGTCCTACACACCGCAAGTCCTTACATTTGGGCTGAAATATTGTGGGTTTTGTCCTTTCCACATGATACCTTCCAGGCCCACAGGACAATCCCATCTCCCTTCACACAATGACTGAATGTGGTTTCCCGGGTGTTTCTCTGTCCTGGCTCCATCATCAAGTAGGTATTTATAACATTTGTCAAAATCCGAATATACATTTAGATTTGAAAGACTAATTCGCATCTTCTTTATTATTTTTTAATATATATTTAATTGATTTCAGAGAGGAAGGGAGAAGGTGAGAGAGATATAGAAACATCAATGATGAGAGGGAATCATTGATTGGCTGCCTCTTGCATGCCCCCTACTGGGGATCCAGCGGGCAACCCAGGCATGTGCCCTTGGCTGGAATTGAACATGGGAACTTTCAGTCCGCAGGCTGACGCTCCATCCTTTGAGCCAAACCAGCTAGGGCTTTTTTGTTTGTTTGTTTGTTTGTTTGTTTGTTTTTAATTAAAATTATTCATTCTCTTTCTTTTCCTTTGGGTAAGGGCTTCAGGCAAAAAGCAGGATTAGTCACCGGCCTAGACTATTCGGACCACGTGACAAGTCCAGACACCAGGAGGACAGACGCTCACTCTCACAGCCACACAGCCGCCTGGCTGTTCTGTGCATTTCGTTCACGGGTCTTTTTCACATGCCCTTCCCCTCGGGGTCAGATTTTCATCTGCAGGATATTCTAGAAAATAGGGATAACATTTATCTCACTGCTATGCCCTGAACATGTGACCATTCAAAAAACATTTTTAAAGATCCTAAGTTAGGGCACATGCATACAGAAATGTGCCCCAAACACAAACATCGAGTGTAACAAATAGTCACGCAGCAAAATCCAGGCTGCTGAGGCCCATCAGGAGCAGGTCGGCTCGGAAGCCCCTGATCGTGAACTTCCCCCTCCCCCGCGCAAAACGTATTCTGTTCTGTGATCAACACTTCCTTGTTTTTCCATAGATACATACGTTTATTAACTATATGATGGTTGGTAATAAACCTATGTATCCCTCAACACTGTAGATTAGATTATTTTATTTTTTTAAATGTTTTTTTAAAATATATTTTATTGATTTTTTTAAAGAGAGGAAGGGAGAGGGATAGAAAGACAGAAACATCGATGAGAGAGAAACATCGATCAGCTGCCTCTTGCACACTCCCTACCGGGATTGTGCCCGCAGCCAAGGTACATGCCTTGACCGGAATCAAACCCGGGACCTTTCAGTCCTCAGGCTGATGCTCTATCCACAGAGCCAAACCGGTTTCGGCGATTAGATTATTTTTTAACATTACATGAATGCAACCTTACTGTCTGGCTCACCTGTCCTGTGTGCCTGTTTTTTTTTTTTTTTAATGAAAAATAGGGAAAAAAAGAAAAAAAGGATGTGGGGCCTCTCAGTTTCCTGGCCACGTCTGCTCACTGGGAACCCTGTTTTCTTGCTGCAGAGCATGCAGACAGCTGCTGGCCTCCTGTCTAGGGTGGGGTGGGGGTGTCAGGGACAGCAGCTGGCGGCTGTAACCCGAGCCCGCTCAGAGGAGAGCACAGCTCCCCCCCCCCCCCCCACACACACAACCTCCAGGTTTCATCAGTTTATTTTCACAGAGAAAGTGCAATGGCCGCCAGGTCAGCGGGGCGGGAGCGAGGCTGTATTTTAGATTCCCGTTCTGTGCCATGAAAGTGTACGGACCAGGCATCATGCCTTGAAGAGCATCATCAGTGCAAACAAGTTGACAAGTCGCACCTGAGTCCAAGCAACAGAGGACTCTTCAGGGCACCGCCCACCAAGCCTTCTCAGCTCTTCATCTGAAACGGCAGGAGACCCCGAAAAGGCCACATTTCCCGCCGAGGGGACTGGCTGCCACACAGTGTGTGATCCCTGGTAAAAACAACACACATTTGCAGCTCTGGTTGAGCATGACCTATGAACCAGGAGGTCAAGGTTTGATTCCCGGTCAGGGCACATGCCCAGGTTGCAGGCTCCATCCCCAGTGTGGGGCGTGCAGGAGGCAGCTGATCGGTGATTCTTTCTCATCATTGATGTTTCTCTCTCTCTCTCCCACTCTCTTCCTCTCTGAAATCAATAAAAATATATTTAAAAACAACAACACACGTTTTACTGTGACCTAGGAGACACACACACACACCCCATAAAAAAATAAAGCTTCACAAAACACACCCCACGTGAGATGAATTCAGATATTTTGTATTCTATTGTTTCCGGAGGGAAAATTGCAAAAGACCTTGACAGGTGCCAACAAGATGATGGTGTCTTTGGGGAGTCAGGCGTTGCTTGGCCCCTCTTTGCAGGTTTCCTGATCCTGTGGTCTGAGTCTCTGAGCTCGCTCCTCCCTGTAAGTTGTAGATGACAAGGCAATGCGAATGAGCTCTGTCCAGACTTGTGAGTGGTGCTGTCTGCTGGGCGGTGATTTCCCTGCCCACGGGCCAAAGCCAGTTTCCTATAGATAAGAAAACTCATGTTAGCATTCCCAGTGGTGCGCGTCCCCTGTGAAGCCCCGCTGGGTGGGGGGCACAGCCTGAGGTCCCCTGTCAAGCCCAGCCAGGCAGGAGGGGCACAGCCTCAGGACTCCTGGCCTGGTGCTGGGGCAGAGGGTATGGTGTGAGGTCCCCCAGCCTGGTGCCAGGGTGGGGGTGCGGCTTGAGGTCCCCTGTCAAGCCCTGCCAGGTAGAGAGAACAGTCTGAGGTCCCCTAACCCAGCAACAGGATGGGAAGTGCACCTTGAGGTCCCCTGTCAAGCCCTGCCGGGTTGGGAGTGTGGACTGCAGTCTCCTGTCAAGCCACACCAGGTGGGAGGCACGGTCTGAGGTCCCCCAGCCTGGAGCTGGGGTGGGGGAAGCAGCCTGAAGTACCCTAGCCCAGCACCAGGGCGGGAAGCACACCTTGAGGTTCCCTGTCAAGCCCTGCCGGGTGGGGTGTGTGGCCTGTGGTTCCCTGTCAAGCTCCTCTGGATTGGGGGAGGGTGTAGGCCTCCTGCCCCAGGCACTGTGGCCACACCCCCCACTGGCCTCCCATCCAGCCGCCAGGACCACCTCTCCGTGAGCAGGTGTGCACAGGGAAGGCTGGGCCAGGATAATTGGGAGGGGTGATGGGGGCCAGCATCCTGGGTGAGCTGGGCCTCACAGCCTCTCTGCTTCAGCTCCCAGCACCCCGGACCTAAGGAGTAGTGCTTTCACAGGGGCCTGGCAGGCACTGGATATGGCGATGCCTTAAAAGCAGAAGAAGCCCCCTTTAACTCTGGCTGGAAGTGCGTTGGGAACTTATGGTCGGGGGAAGCAGCCCAACATCAGGGCTGAAATCAGACCTTGGGCAGCCTCCGGAGGGGGCAAACCAACAGTAAAGGCATCTTTGAAACAAAGACATTTGAACGTACAGTGGATATTAGGTGATATTAAGGAATTACCTTAACTTTTCAAGGTGTGACAATGGCTGAATATTTACTTATTTTTTAAAAGATACTCATCAGAGGATATTTAAGTGGGAAACAACTTTCTTTGAAAGTATGGTGTTGTCCTGGCCCAGCCCTCCCCACACCACGGACGCCTCAAGGACTGAGCCTCTCCCGCTGGCTCGCTAGGCCCTCGAAAACACCCTGTGCAGAGGCGTGGTCCCTGCTTCGCTCCCCACCCCCGCCAGCGTGAAGTAAAGCGTTCCCAGCTGGCGCTGGTGTGAAGCTCTGTGCTCCCCGCCTGCCTTCCCCATTCCCCGCCTGCACCGAGGTGAAGCAAAGTGTTCCATGAAGGAAAGTGTTTACTCGCATCCAGACAAGCCGAGGCCATGCCCCAGTCACGCCCCCGCTCCTGAATGGCTGGTAGCATAGCCAATCAGGAGCCAAAGTACGGTCATATTTGCATGTCACTATTTTATTAGATAGGATGTTTCTGTCTCCCTCTCCCTCTGCCTTCCTCTCTGAAATCAATAAAAAAGTATATATTTAAAAAATGATAACCCAGTTGTAGGAGATTTTTATTTTCCTCTTTTCATTATTTTCTCAACCCTTCATAATTGATGCATATTGCTAGTTTTTGGTTTTCTATAATCAGATAAAATGTTTATTCATACATGCTCCTCCTCCACCCCCCAGCCCCCCAACGAAAATCAGGAAAAGACAAAAACAAATGCTTATTGGGTAAATCATTCATTTTCCCGTCTTGGATAATAACAGTAAACTCTGACATGTGCTAAGTGTGTTCTATGGGTCAGGCCCCATGAGTCATATCTATCATCCCCAGAATCCCCCCAGCACCCCTAATTTGCAGACAGAGAAATTGAGGCTTAGAGACATGGAGCGATTTGCTTAAAGTGGTCTTAAACGTGTCCTTATACCTCCTCCCCTCTTGCATTAGTGTCTTTGGAGAACTTAGGGCAAATCCATCCAATAAAAACATTCTCTGAGCCCTTCCTCTATGTCTGGCTGGTGCTGACACAGCAGTGACCAATGACAGCCCCAGCCCTGCCCTCCCAGGGCTCACAGTCTAATGAGGGACACAAACCCATCTCCAGACGGTGAAGACCCCGAGTGGGCAGGGATGGCATCACAGAGCCTAGAGGCCGTACTGGACCCAGCTCGGGCAGTCAGAGAGGGCTTCCTGGAGGAGGAGGCGAATAAGCTGAAACCCGAAGGACAAGAAGGTGTGATTTACATCAAGAGTGACCAAGGCTTCGCAGAGAGAAGCCCAGGAGGCTGAGAGAGCCCAGAAAACCTTACAGTGAGTGGAGGAGTCCATTTAAATAATCCAGGTAAATCCCGCATCCGCACCAGAGTCCCATCAGATGATCACATTCTGCAGGACGGGCCAAGAGGCGGGGCCTCCGGCTGGAGGGCGATGGAACAGAGGAGGTGTCTGATGAGAGCAGCTGTCAGTCTCCGCCAGGCCCAGCCCAGCTCAGGGCGCTGCGAGGCTCTTCGTCCTCCCCTGGGTATTCTCCTCAGGCCCAGAGCCAGGGCTGCCAGGCCGGCCTTATCCTACAAGAAGCCAGGCAGATGCCGGTTCGAATCCTGGCTCCCCTCCAGTGGGGTGTATGGTTTCTGAGCCTCGGTGTCCTCATCTGTAAATACGTTGGTCATTTCCATTTCATGTGCCCCTTGTGAGGGTTACATACAGACAGGTCACACCTCTGCTCGAAACCCCACAGTGTCTCTCTCCCCTAATCCTCTGAGAAAAAACCAAGTCCCTCCAAGGCCCGCCAGAATCCGGCCCATCTCCTCTCTGACCACATCTCCCCCCTCCTCCCCTCCCTCACCTGGCACCAGCCACCCTGGCCTCCAAGTTGCTCCTCACACGTCTCACAGCCTCCAGCCCCTGGGCCTTTGCACATGCGATTTCTCCTGTCTGGCAAGCCTCCGCTCCACACATCTGCAAGGCTCATTCCCTTACTTCGTTCAGGTTTTCCTATATTTTTAATTATTTATTTAATCCTTACCTGAGGATACTCCTTCCATGGCTTTTTCAGAGAGAATGGAAGGGAGGTAAGGAAGGAAGGAAAGAGAGAGAGAGAGAGAGAGAGAGGCGAGAGAGACACATGGAGTGGGTGCCTCCTCCACGTGCCTTGCCTGGGGGCAGGGAATGAACCCAAGACCCAGGTATGCCCTTGACTGGAATCAAACCTGAGACCCTTTGGTGTATGGCCTGGTGCTCTAACCATTGGGATCGCCAGCAGGGCTCATGTTTCCCTTTAAATGTCACTTCCTCGGCCAGGGCTCCTCTGCCCACTCTATCAGAAACATTCCCCCCTGCTTACCTCCCTTCACAGCACCTCTCTTCCCAGGGTTCTGTTCCACTTGTGGCATTGTTTGCCTCCTCAGCTACAGGCCATGGATTTTGTCTGTTTTATCACTGCTGCATCCACAGTGCTGAATAAGAACAGTGACTTTATATTTATTAGCATCCTATATAATAAAACGGTAATATGCAAATTGACCAGACAGCAGACCGACCTGTTGTATGACACACACTGACCACCAGGGGGCAGATGCTCAATGCAGGAGCTGCTCCCTGGTGATCAGTGTGCTCCCACAGGTTGAGCACCACTCAGCCAGAAGCCCTGAGCCGGGCTCACAGCTGGCAAGCGCAGTGGCAGTGGCAGTGGCAGTGGCAGTGGCGGGACCTCTACTGCCTCTGTGGTAGTGCTATGGATGTCTGACTGCCAGCTTAGGCCCACTTCTAAGCTGGCAGTCTGACATCCCCCAAAGGCTCTCAGACTGTGAGAGGGCGCAGGTTGGGCTGAGGGACCACCCCTCAGTGCACAAATTTTGTGCATCGGGCCTCTAGTGTTAATAATGACGGTGGCGACAGTAATAATTACAAGAGCCCCTAGGCACATTAAAGCCATCAGCCCCACCCTGAGTTCACCCCTCTACCTCCGGCCCTCCCTTCTCTGGATCCCAGCACGCCCACATAGCGTATCCTAGAAGACGGCTTATTGGCTCTCACCACCTGGTGGTTCTTTTAGTGGGACCACCTGGGAGGGGGATTCAAGAATCGGCTGGGAAAGCTTGCCAAGCTAAAATACACATGTTTGTGGTAAGGTTTGACACAAGCAAGGGAGGTTTAGAAATGTATGTGTGGGGTGAGGGTGGGGGCATGGGGAAGGGGACATGAGTGTGAATACGCCAAAGCTGATTTGTCTAGAGGGACCTGAGTTGAGAGAGGAAGCAGAGGGCTCAGATTGGAACGTTTCCCTGGAATGCTGCCTGGAGTGACTACCTCACTGAGGCAGAGGGGTGGGGCAGGTCGGGGGATTTCTCCTGTGGCAGTCACTGCTTACTGTGTACACTGACGGACAAGGCTGCCTTTGTTCTGGCCTCCTTCCCAGCCTGCAGACAGAAACAACCTTTATCCTCCTCCTCTTCCTCCTCTTCCTCCTCCTCCTCCTCTTCCCTCTCCTCCTCTCCCTCCTCCTCCTCCTCCCCCTCCTCCTTCTCCTTCTCCTTCTCCTTCTCCTCCTCCATCTCTTCTACCTCCTCTTCCACTTCCTCCTCCTCCATCCTCTCCTCCTTCTCCTCCTCTTCTTCCACCTCCTCCATCTCCTCCATCTCCTCCTCCTCCTCCTCTTTCTCCTCCTCCTCCATCCCCTCCTTCTCCTCCTCCTCTTCCACCTCCTCCATCTCCTCCTCCTCCTCCATCTCCTCCTCCTCCTTCTCTTCCAGCTCCTTCTTCTCCATCTCCTCCTCCTCCTTCTCTTCCAGCTCCTTCTTCTCCATCTCCTCCTCCTCCTCCATCTCCTCCTCCTCCTCCATCTCCTCCTCCTCCATCTCCTCCTCCTTCTCCTCCTTCTCTTCCACCTCCTCCTCCTCCTCCTCCTCCTCTTTCTCAGAGAGTGTCTCTCTCTCTCTCTGGCTCAAGTTAAAGTGACAGTGGTTGTCCCAGTGGCCTTCTCCATTCCCAGCCCAGGTCAGGCAGGAGGTACATTCACTTATTCATTCAACAAATAATCATCCCATGTCTGTGCTGCGAACACTGTCTAGGTTCTGGGGATGTGACGGTGAACAAGACAGAGAAGGTGCTGACCCTTGGGGAGCTCACATTGTCGTGGGAAGGCCACTTCAGCTCCTGTGAGCACTATCTTTAACCACTTGGTTTGGGACTTGTTTGTTATGCAGTGAGTGCTAATTGATACATTAATAAACCAATGTGATGCGAAGGGGGAAACTGCTTGCTCATATAAGTGGGGACTTGTAAGGCTTCTTAGAGGAGGTGACATCTGGAGCAAAGCCTGAGTGATAAAAAGGAAAGGATGCGAAGGGCACAGAGAACAGCAAGTGCAGACATCCCATGAGAACCATGGGCGATAAGAGCTGAAAAAAGACCTAAATGAACAGGGAAATGCTTCACTTTTTAAGCTGGGGTTAGGGTAGGTAGGTAAACTGGCACACAGATGCTTATTCTATTGCTTTTTATATAGACACTAGTCAAACCCTCAAAGTAAGTTAAATGCAATTGTACATTTCTTGATCAGCTTCTAGACTTAACTGTGTAATAGTAGAGGCCCAGTGCATGAAATTTGTGTGTGGGTAAGGTCCCTACGCCTGGCCAGTGATCAGGGCTGATTGAGGCCTTCTGGCTGCTGGCCAGGGTCTTATTTGTTCCGTGCTGCCCCGTGGAGGTCAGCACATGTCATAGCGAGTAATTGAACTCCCAGTTTCCTGGTCAAACTCCAGAGGAGACACTTTGCATATTAGTCATACACACACACACACACACACACACACACACACACGGCCCAGTGCATGAAATTCATGCATGGGGGGGGGTTCCTCAGCCCAGCCTGCATCCTCTCCAATCTGGGACCCCTTGGAGGATGTCTGACTGCTGGCTCCTAACTGCTCACCTGCCTGCCTGCCTGATCTCCCCTAACTGCCCCCCCCAGCACTGGCCTGGTTGCCCCTTACTGCCCCCACTTCTGCCGGCCTAGTCACCCCCACTAACCCCCACCCCCTGGCCTGCTGGTCGTCCCCAACTGCCCCCCCCCACCTGCCTGGTTGTCCCTCACAGCCCCCCTCCCCCTTGCTGGCCTGGTCACACCCAACTGCCCTCCCTGCTGGCCTGGTTGCCCCACACAGCCTGCTGTTCAATTGTTTGATCATCCCTCACTAACCCCGCTTCTGGCCTGGTTGCCCCACACAGCCTGTTCAGTCATTTGTTCAGTTGCGATAGTTGCTTAGGCTTTTATATACATAGATAACATAGAGATACTGAGGGTTTGGTTCCCAGACTAACATAATAAAGCAAATATCACAATACAGTGAGTCACATGACTTTTGGGGTTTCCCAGGGCATATAAAAGTTATGTTTAAACTATAATCTAGTAAGTGTGCAATGGTACTATGTCTAAAAAAACATGTTTATATACATTAATTTAAAATACTTTATTGCTAAAAAATGCTGTCACCTAGCCTTCAGCAAGTCATAATCTTCTTGCTGGTGGAGGGTCTTACATTCAGTTTGTAAAAAATGTGATATCTGAGAAACACAATAAAGTGAGGTGCCATTCCCCACATATCTAAAATGTTTAATAATGATAGTTTTCTAAAATTATAGAATAATTATTTAAGTAGAGAACACAGTGAATATTCATTTGGTTAAATATTTCAATAAACTATGGATGGACAGGTGCTTCTTTCTTCCCAGTTAACAATATGAATTTTACCTTTTAAAAGGTATAGTGTTGTGGGGTGTCTTCCATGACCAGTTGCAAATGACCACGGAGGCAGTTAAGTTGGTAATAAGCAAGCAAGGATTTATTGAACTGGTCAGGACGGTCAGAGGGCATCACACGAGTGGAGACCTAGCACTCACGACCGCACTGTCCCAGGTGCAGGCAGTCCTTTTATGGGGTCTTAACTATAAGCTTCCATTGTTCTAAATTCCGAGAACCGTTCTCAGGATCGTATCTGGGATAGAAAAGTTACAGCAGACTATGATTGACTCTGTTGCCTGCTCCTTGTCTCTAACCACGTATCTTGCGAGACATGGGAACGTAGTCCTATCTTGAAAAAGCAGATAGCTGAAGACTCCCCTTTTGTTTTAAGCAGAATAGCGGATCAAGTTTCAGCAGTTTTACCTGAGATGATTGCTACCATAATTCAATAGGATAGGATATTTTATGAGAACAACTAAGATTAAAACAACAAAATTCTTTGGGGATTTTACTCTTTCTTTAAGCCACGTTAGGAAAAAAAAAAAAGAGAGAGAGAGAGAACACCGAAGACAGAAGGCATTTTCTTTCTTTCCTTTAGAAAATGTTTCATTATGAATATTTATTTTTAATGTATTTTTATTGATTTCAGAGAGGAAGGAAGAGGGAGAGAGAGATAGAAACACCCATGATTAGAGAGAATCATGGATCTGCTGCCTCCTGCATGCCCCCTACTGGGGATCAAGCCCGAAACCCAGGCATGTGCCCTTGACCAGAATGGAACCTGGGACCTTTCAGTTAGCAGGCCGATGCTCTATCCACTGAGCCACACCAGCGAGGGCTCATAATGAATTTTTAACAACACAGACAAAAGTAGAGAGAATATTATGATGATCTCCATCTATCACAATTATCAACTCATGATGAGCCTTGTTTCATCTACCCCCACACTCTTTTTTATTTTCTGAAGTATTTTAACAGTCATTATTAAAAGAAGAGATAAAGTGTGGCTATTTAAAATAGTCTAGCACTAGCCAGTTTGGCTCAGTGGAAAGGGCATTGGCCTGCGGACTGCAGGGTCCTGTGTTGGGTCCCCGGTCAAGGGCATGTACCTCGGTTGTAGGCTGGATCCCTGGGCCTGGTCAGGGCACATGTAGGAGGCAACCAATCGATGTGCTTCTTTCTCTCTGTCTCTCCCCCTCCCTTCCACTCTCTCTCTAAACATAAATAAATAATAAAAGAATAAAATCATCTGTGTGGTTTTAAAATGGTTATATAGATGGAGAAATGTAAGTGTGGGCTCACACCAGATGCTGAGGTTGGCAACTTGGGTTAGAGGTGGAGGGAAGCAGTGTATTTGGGGGGTGAGGGAAGGGAAAGAGGACCTTTGGGAAGTACCAGCTGAAGTGAGAAGGAGCCCTCACAGCACTAAGGAATAGAACAGAACGTGCCAGAAGAGTCACAGAACCACCCGATGGATTAGCACAGTGGTCGGCAAACTCATTAGTCAACAGAGCCAAACATCAACAGTACAATGACTAAAATTTCTTTTGAGAGCCAAGTTTTTTAAAGTCAAACTTCTTTGAATGCCGTTTCTTCAAAATAGACTCGCCCAGGCCGTGGTATTTTGTGGAAGAGCCACACTCAAGGGGCCAAAGAGCCGCATGTGGCTCGTGAGTCGCGGTTTGCTGACCACTAGTCGTACAACTTACTCAGGCGGGCAGTTTGAATGGAAATTCAGAGACCCCCAGACCATCTGTGTTTCGCATTTATAGAAACTCTGTGGATTCTTATATAAAATACACAGGAATTAAGAAATCAATACAAATCGAAAACCATTTTACGGATTGAAAACATACGACGGAAGACAAGATAAAAACCCCAAAGTGCAAGGGAGAGGAAGAGGATGGAAAGGTAGCCCTAAAGCCAAAGTGCAGAGCTAAGTGGAAGGGTTGGGGGGGGGGGGGCGCGTGGTCCGGGTTGTGTTGTCATGGAAACCATAGAGCTGTGCATTGTCATGGAAACCACAGCTACTCCGATCAGGGATGCTGCAACACTATTTTTAGACCTGCGCCTGGCTGGGAGAGGGAACAGGCAGCTGCCTTCACGGAACACACACATGCAGATACACACAAATGTACATATGTATATAGTTATAGACACATATAACTGCATGTTTATATATAGTTATATGTTTTTTAAAAAATATATTCTATTCATTTTTTACAGAGCTGAAGGGAGAGGGATAGAAAGTCAGAAACATCAATGAGAGAAACATCCATCAGCTGCCTCTTGCACGCCCCCTACTGGGGATGTGCCCGCAGCCACGGTACATGCCCTTGACCAAACTCGAACCCGGGACCCTTCAGTCCGCAGGCCGACGCTCTATCCACTGAGCCAAACCGGTTTCGGCTATATGTTCTTTTTAAATATAAGCAAATAATGTTATAAAAAGTTCTTTTATGCCCTGGCTCAGTTGATTGGAGAGTCGTCCGCACATCAAGAGATTAAGGGTTCGACCCCGGGTCGGGGTATGGACGAGAGGCAACCGACACATGTTTCTCACGTGAATTTCTCTCTCGCGCGCGCACAAATCAATAAAAACATATTTTTAGGTGAGGATTAACAAATAAGAAAAAGCTCTCTTAACTATTTCTCTCTTATGTATTTTGGAATGCTTCCTAATGCACAGCAATCTGCCTCTCTGATTGAGCTCTGACTGAGAACACTCAAAAGCATCCTCAGCAGGCCAGGCTATCCAAACCCTGCACATTCCAAAGGCATGGCTGGCCCCTGACTGGCTCCCAGATAACCTCCAAGCCCCTGGAGAATCCTGTGCCAGCAATGTGAGTGGTGGTGAGGGCTGTGGGCCACACGGCACCGGCTGACCTCCGGAGGGGCTGGAGGCTGAGTAACTAAGGTAGCCACGCAGGTCGGTGCTCCATGCCCATGTGAGCTACAGGATAAAAACTCTGCGCGCCAGACTCAGAGCTCCCTGTGCATCGAAAGGTTACAGGTTCAATTCCCAGTCAGGATACGTACCCGGGTTGTGGGCTCGATCCCTGGTCAGGGTGTGTACAAAAGGCAACCGATTGATGTTTCTCTCTCAAATCAGTGTTTTTCTCTCTCCCTCTCCCTGCCTCTATCTGTAAAATCAATTTTGAAAATGTAGCCAGTTTGGCTCAGTGGACAGAGCGTCGACCTGGGAACGGAAGGGTTCCGGCTTCTCTTCCGGTCGAGGGCATGCGCCTTGGTTGCAGACTCTTTCCTGGCCTGGGTTCTGGTCGGGGCAGGAATGGGAGGCACCCAATTGATGTGTTTCTCTCACATCGATGTTTCTGTCTTTCCCTCTCTCTTCCACTCTCTAAAAATCAATGGAAACATATTCTCGGGTGAGGATTTAAAAAAATACATAGTCACTAGTAAATTTCATAGTACAGTCAGCTACTAGCTGCTACTCTGGCCACCCCACTGCCCATTTATGACACTAAATGGATGATGAGGGAACAAGACATTTTGACCAGCCCTGCTGCTGGGACATGTCATTAAACCATTAAGCTCCCCTTCCTCACTGACTGTAAATTGCTAAAATAGATCTATCTCCTCTTCAACTCACAGGTCGGAAGAGCTGTTTGATGGTGGTGCTACTATTTCACTGAAAAAGAAATTCCATGAACGGAAGCTTTGTGCACTGCTAGAAAAAGTGGCTTTGGGGGTCTCTCTTCAGGGGTTGATTTAAGGAGGTTGTTCTCAGTTTTCCTTTGTAGTCATGCTTTGCCCATCATTCTCAATTGCTGCTGCATTTGCAATGTCTTTCCGTTACCTACTGCTCCATCCTAAGCCACCCAAATTTAGTGGCGAAGAACGACAGCTGTTTTGTGACACTCATTGATCTGTGGGCCAGGGATTCCCGCAGGCTGAAGCAGGGATGGGTTGTTTCTGCTACACCGTGTCTGCACCCCAACTGGGAAGATGTTAAATGGTTGGGGAGGGACTCCATGGTTGGGGGCTAGAATTACCTAGAAGTTCCTTTAATCACATCTCTGGTGCCTGAGCTGAGATCATTTTGATGGCTGGGCTCAGGGGGGAGCTGTGGACGGGAGCACACACAGTGGCCTGGGCTTCTCCACAGCTCGGCTCGGAGCAAAGCTGAGCTTCTCACTCGGAAGCTCTCAGATCCAAGGATGAGCGAGTCCCAGTGAACAGGAAGACATGGCTTTGTGTGGCCTCGCCTGTACCACCCCAGAACTCCTTCCAAAAGACTTCCTTGGCTCAATCGCTTCCCTTCTGCCACCTCTGCTGGTTAAAGCAGTTACAAGTCTGCTCAGATGTGAGGAGGGGACAAAGATGTCCGTTTCTCTACCACAGGACTGTCATAAGTGGCCGGGTGGTGTGGCTCAGTGGTTGAGCGTTGACCTATGAACCAGAAGATCACCGTTGGATTCCCGGTCAGGGTACATGCCCAGGTTATGGGCTTGATCCCCCATGGGGGGAGGGGAGGTGCAGGAGACAGCTGATGATTTATGATTCTCATCATTGATGTTTCAGTCTCTCTCTCCCTTCCTCTCTGAAATCAATTAAAAAAAACCCACACCCAAATATATATATTTAAAACGTATGGCCTTGTTTTAAAACCACTGCATAGCCCTGACTGGTTTGGCTCAGTGGACAGAGCGTCAGCCTGTGGACTGAGGGATCCCAGGTTCGATTCCGGTCAAGGGTATGTACTTCGGTTGGGGGCATATCCCTGGTAGGGGGTGTGCAGGAAGCAGCTGATGGATGTTTCTAACTCTCTATCCCTCTCTCTTCCTCTCTGTAAAAAATCATTAAACCATTTTTAAAAAACCACTGCATAATATTACACGTTCCTTCTTCAGCTGCTTCATGTTATGTCCAGATTTCAAGAGCCCCAGAGACCACCAGGGAGCCGTTGTCTGATGCAAAAGCAAAGAGTCTTTAGGCAAGCCCGGGCTTGGCTCTCACAGCCCTTTTACCGGCGCAGCGGTGGGACGAGACAGAGAGAGAGAGAGAGAGAGAGAGCGAGCGAGCTTGGGGAGACAAAGGTTATAAGGACTGGTCATTTGGGTGGGCCTAGGAGAGTGGCGTGGGTTACGGAGATTGGTCACTTTGGTTAGGGTTTTATATTCTGAGATCAGAGCCGTCCCCTACTGCCCCGAATGGTCAGTAGCGACGCATAGGGAGCACCTGTGGTGTGACCTTATTAGGACTTAAGCTGCGTCCCTGGAGCTTCATTAGTCCACTCAGGCAAGTAGTTGGGGGAGTTAGGGCATTCCTAGTGCTCCTGTGGTCACTCCCATCAGGGGAGGAGGGGGTCAGGCTGACCAGCTCCACAAAATGGAGGACAGCCAGTTCTGCTTTGTTCTTTCACTTCATAGGATTTCAACATGCAAAGAACATGAGATATTAAAACTCTGGTTATAACTAAAGTGTTTAACATTTTGAAGGCATTTCTTTTTTTTTTTGCGTGAAATGTAATGGGAACTCGGACAATCACACACATGTCCATCAAGCCCACTTCAGGGATGGCAGAGACCACAGTGGATGAGGCGTGAGGCTGTTGGCCTCGCCAAGGCCCATTCCCAAACGGAATCCAAGGAACAGATTCTGGTTGAAGGCGCAGCCCAGAGGCCCGAGCATCATCTTTTCCGGTGTGATCTCCCCGAATCTTCGTGTCCAGGTCGGGAAGAGTTTTGCTGGGTTCCCCACTGAGGAGAAGAGGAAGGAGCTCAAGGCTGCACAGCTTGGAAGCGGCACTGTCAGGTGAGGGCCTGGCAGGAAGCAACTCAAAACTGTCCCTGAGGGTTTGAGGCTGAACAAACCTGTTGCTTCGGGGCCGCAGCTGAGGAAATCTGCGAGGAAAGGCGAACCGGTGTCCCCAGGCTTGGGGTGGTTGGGGCGGGGGTGGAAGCAAGTAGTTTCCATAAGTTTCTGGAGATCCAGGCACTGTAGCTGAAGCGGGCTCCGCCAGGAGCTGAGGCTTTTCTTAGAGGAGCGGAGGGGACTCAGGCCGCCCTCTCCGTTTCCCCTCGGATTTCCGGTGTCTCCCAGGGGTCACCGACGGGACCCAGCGGGAAGGCAGAGGCCGGAGGGTTCGTTGGTGCGGCCACAGAGGTCGGCGGCCGGCCCCGCGCCCGCGAGGCCCCCCTGAGTGGAGGAGGGTGCGCAGAGGGGTCGGGAGGGGCGATCCGAGCGTGCGCAGAGCCGCCGGACCGCGCGCGGTGGTGGTGGGGGAAGGGCCGGTTCCCACGCCCAACGGCTGTGCCCTCGCGCGAGAGCGGCGGTTGGACGGTTGCCATGGAGACCGCGTGCGCTGCGCGGCCGTGCGGGCTGCGCGGGAGCAAGTGCGCAAGCGCGCGCTGGGACGCCGGGGTTGGCAACGCGCAGCCGCGGGGACCCAACCTGTACGTCGCGGGGCCGGAGCGAGGACCGACGCCGGCTTCCCCTCCCCTTCTGCTCCGGGTCGCCGCGGGGGGTGGCCGGAGGCGGCGCCCGGTGAGCGGCTTCGTGTAGGCGCTTCTCTTGGGCCCTGCGGAGCCTCCGGAGGCGGAGAGCCCGGTCGCTGCCGGCGGCCGAAGGGCCAGGCCGAGCGCGTTTTTTGGCGGATCCCGGGACACGTGTGAGCACTCGGGCTGGTGTGGGAGGAGGCCCCGAGAAGGCGCGAGGCCTGCGGGCCGGCCGCGGAGGGGCCGCCTGTGAGCCGGGGAACCTGCTCTCCCCTTCTTGTCTCCCTGCAGGGTGAATTCCTGGGGACGCCGCCACCTGGCGGACTCTTCATTCCACGCGGGGTCAGAGGTCACAGGTGATTGCAATCATGACGATGACCCTTTTGGAGGACTGGTGCCGCGGGATGGACGTGGACATCCACAGGGCCCTCTTGGTCACGGGCATCCCGCAGGACTGTGGCCAAGAGGACATTGAGGGGACCTTGAATCGGGTCCTCTCCCCGCTGGGCCCGTACCGCGTGCTCAACAAGATGTTTTTGAGGGAAGAGAATGCCAAAGCTGCCCTCATTGAGGTGGGCGAGGGTGTGAGTGTACGGGCCATTCCCCGGGAATTTCCGGGACGAGGAGGTGTCTGGAGAGTGGTCTGCAGAAACCCCACCCAGGATGCTGAGTTTTTAAAAAACCTGAATGAGTTCCTGGAAGCGGAGGGGCGCACCTTGGAGGATGTGGTCCGCCTGCTCCATCTCAACAATGCCTCGGCGTCCCGGAACCAGAATCCGCCTCCAAGGAGCTGGGTAGAAGCTTTGGGGGCGCTCCTGGGGACTGTGATGCAAGTCATCATCCACATGGATGCAGAGCTCCGCAACCAGGAAGAAGCCAGGGCCCAGGAGGCCGAGGAGGCCTACGCCCTGGCCATGGCAGCTTCAGCAGCCGAGAGGAAGGTCAGAAAGGAGCCAGGCAGGGCTGCCCTGAAGATGGAGAACCCAGGCAGCTGGGATGACATGGAAGATGAAGGTGACCCTCCCATACCTTTGGTTCGTAAGGCGAGAGCGAAGACTCGCTCCCGGAGAAGGAAGAAAAGGAACGCCAAGCAGGAACCAGTGCCCTGGAAGAAGCCCAAAGGCCACCGCCCCAACAGCCCGGCCTCCTTGGAGGGCCCTGAGGCCGATGACGGCGAAACCAGGGAAGTCTCAGAGTATCCCAGGAGCAGCAAAAAGCCCCGTGGGAAGCAGGAGGAGTCGGCTCTGAAGAAGCCTGTGGAGAAATGTGCCTGGAAGTCTCCCAGAAACGCCCGTCAGGATGCTCGATCGGAAGCTGCCTCTGAGTCAGAGCGGGATGATGGTGCCGAGGAACCGCCAAAGAAGAAGGCCATGCGCTGGGCCTCGGCCAAGAGCCCAGGCCGCATGAGGAAGAAAAAGAAGGTGAGCTTGGGCCCCATCTCTTACGTCCTTGTTGATGTGGAAGGCACCAAGAAGAAGCCATTGATCCCAAAGAAAAGGCCAGGCCTGAGGAGGGGCATGTCAGGCCAGAGAGCCCTTCGAGGCTCACAGCCGGCTGAGTCACCTGCCTCAGTGTCACAGAGTATACAGGCCAAACCAGAAGGCTCCCCTCCAGGTGAGAATGACAACAGAGTCCTTTGGGTTGTGTCTACAAGCAGATGAGGGGGAGGAGCAGGAGGCAGGTGAGGGCTGATGAGCCCAAGAGGATGGTAGGTCACATGGTCAATAAGGAGGACCCTAGTGCAGTGGGGAAGGTGGGTGGCACACCAGTTGAGGATTTAGAGGGCAAAAGCCCTGACCTCCCTCCTCGGAGCCTCTGAAGGCCAACATGGGGGTGCCATTTGGGATAGGAGGTGGCAAAACAAACTTGCCTAGCTGTCTTCTGTGGAGTCTTACTGTGGTATTCTCCGGCCGTTCTGCTGCTCCATCTGACCATCTCCCTCCATAAAAATTGAGTGACTTGGGGTTATAATGTGTGTTAGGGTAGAAATGTTCAAGGGCTAGAAGTCCCAGAAAGTTTAAAAAATTCATTTGACACTTCTCTGCTTTGTCTCTGTTGTAATTTATCTGCAGAACCCAGGAAACTTTGAGATGGATCACCGAGCTGAAAGAAAACTAAGGAAGAAGTTCCAAGTTGGGAACAAAGCTTTCTCTTGTTATTGAACGAACCAAGACTTTTGACCCTCTTAGGGACCCACTTTGTAGAAATTGGTTCTCAGAAGTAAATGTACACGCCATCCTAGGTGGGAGGGATGAGGGAGGGCAATATCTGAAACCCTATGTGTTTTTTCTCTGCCAGGCCTGCTTCCCCACCTCCTAGACTCACCTTTGAGGTTGGTGAATCAATAAGATTAAGAAGAGTCTAGAATATTCATCTTGACACAGGACATGGTCATCATTATGCTTGTCCATGTTTGACCTTTTTCCCCCATTCCCTGCTTCTGAGTGGTCGGCTGACCTCTACAGGGCCTGGCGTTCTCCCTCCACCTTCTCTCCCTCCACCTTCTCTGGCTTTGATGGTGGGTAAGTTAAGCCAGGATCTCTGATGCAGAACTGCCTTCCTTACTCCTCCCAGCCTTCAACTTCCACCCTCCCGTTATCTGACCTGAGGGTGGTTAGGTCCCAAGTCTTAGTTTTGGGAAAAAAGAATGGCCTTTGAAGTATTTGAGTTTTAAGTTGTGTTAATAAAAATGGTCCCTGGGATAAAACCCGTAGGGAGGGACTTGGGTTGTCCTGACTTCCCTGCCCTGAGTCCATCTAACGCCACCAAACTCAACATCTTTGAGGCTGAAGACACTTCTCACATTATAGTAAAAGGGAAAATAGTCTAAAAAAAAATCTGGCTGTCAATTTCTGGCCTCTGAATAGATCAGAATACCATGTCTCCTGTGTATGGGGGAGTGGGGGTAGGACAGGGTGAGGGGGGCGGCTGCCTATCTTTGGTTTCTCAACTGTCCTAAAGAGGCCCAAGGTGTGCTCAAAGATGTAATCTGAACCTATTTTTTCATTTAAAAAACCAACTGAGAAATGGGTACTCGAGTGTGTATCAGCCAAACCCATCACATTGGAGACATCAAAATATTACCCTGAGTTCATACGTTAGCTTGTTTTTGTACAGGTCTGGAGTTCATTGTTTCTGCCACTTATGTGCATATAAATGCATTTCCTGTAAGTGTGATGGGTACCACCTTGTAAATGTCACTGCAGTGGGAGAAGTTCAGTCCCGTGCATGCCTGTAATGCCGCTTTGTGATTCCCGTGCTTCGCCACGCCGCAGTTCTCAGTTGTGTGAGAGCAAGTTGGTGCTGTACCGTGGTCCACAGTAACAACATTCTGTCAGAGAGAGGGGAGCCCTCTCACGTTTCCAGAGTTTCTCTTCTGGCTTCACATCTTGTGATAAAGAATGTGAACAGTTGTTATATGTCATAATTCAACTTGGAAAACAAACTTCTTGTGACAATTCCTTGCAAATCCCTGGATGAAGATGCAGGAAAAAAGAAAGCGGTTTCAGTCGCAGCTGCTCTGTGTGCAGAACACAGGAGCGGGGTGCTCTCCAGCAGCTGATTGCAGAGTCGGGTCCTTTGGGGCTTCGTCGTGTTAGCATGGAGACACCAGGATTAGGAATTGTCTGTAAATGTTATGAATAAAGTTTAGCAAATCAAATACTGAGTCTTTTGTAGAAGGAGGTGGCATGGGCTATTTGAGAACTGCTGAACAGTGTGCACGTCCTGCTGCGCTATTGTCAGAGCCGTCTTCGAGCCTCAGTTTTCCCTAAGAGGAAGCCAGCGAGACGTCTCTCCTCTGTGGTATGTCCTTCCACCAATGAGAAAGGGTCTCCAGCAGATCTTGGGGTTTCTAGACCAGGTCACTGGCGATGTGAGTTATCTGAAAATGTGCATTTATTTTTTAAAATTTATCTTTAAAAAAATTTTTTATTGATTTCTGAGAATCATTGATCAGCTGCCTCCTGCACACCCTCCACTGGGGATCAAGCCTGCAACCTGGGCATGTGCCCTGACCAGTAATCTAACCATGATATGGTTCCTGGGTTGGGGATCAACCACTGAGCCACACCAGCTGGGCTGAGTTTATTTTTAAAAGCAGCTTCCCCTCGGTCAGAAGCTGAAGTCTTCAGCTAAAAACTTGGTTTACTCCTGCTTAATCCTGCCCCTGCTAGGAACTCCTGAGCGAGGGTGGCCACTTCATCAGAGTCATTAGGGTCTTCGATAAATGGGCCTTTGGGGATGTATGTGTATCTTAATTTCCCCCGGGAATTCGATACACTTGTCAGTGGGAGAGCTCCAGATGGGACATTTCACACAAGGAAAGGCACAGATTCTTTGGGGTCAAGGTTGGGGTTTTGTGAAAGGAGCTTAGAAGTTTTTGGGAGTGTGTGTGTGGGGTAAAGCATGAGAAACAGGGATGCTAGGCTTGGAGGACTGCCAGCTAATGGGCACTGGAGTGCCCATACCTGGAGACCCAGTGGGCCCTGCCCTCACCTCTCAGTGGGGAAACCCATATCTGGCCAAGTTCTTTAGGTCCCTCTCAGAGGCAGTCTCTCCCTCTAGTTACACCCAGTACATCAGTAAAGTGGAAAGGCTCCCATGTCCAGGTGGGGGGAGATCCAGGGATAGGACCAGGTTAGGCACAATTCTCTCCAAGCCATGCTTTTTTAGTGAACAAACATCCTGCAAAAAAAGATGTGTGATGATCCCTTCTGTTGAATCTTTTTAAATAAAATAATACATTAATATCTGTTAGTAAGTGCATATAGATATATTTGTTTCAAGGAGGTATCTCTCTACACACACACACACCCTATCTAATAAAAGAGCAATATGCAAATTGACCATACCTTTGCCACACCCACAAGCCACACCCACCAGCCAATCAGTAACAAAATGCAAATAAACCCAACAAAGATGGCAGTTAATGTGCATACACAGGTGCCTAGCAGCCTGGGTCCCAGGAACATGCTTGGGACCCAGGCCGTGCCTCGCCTGTAGGCCCGCACTTAGGCCCTGAGTGGCAGATGTCCCAGAACACCCCCAGCCACTGGGGGACTATGGGTGCAGCAGCCAAGTGGCTGGGGGTGGGGATGTTCCTGCCCCAGCCCCAGCCGCT
Organism: Antrozous pallidus; assembly: GCA_027563665.1. NCBI lineage: Eukaryota > Metazoa > Chordata > Mammalia > Chiroptera > Vespertilionidae > Antrozous > Antrozous pallidus. The sequence continues at coordinate 14,674,680 of CM050525.1, forward strand.
TTGTGTGCTCTGATGCCAAGCGGCAGTTCAGGTCCACGCCTCCAGCCCGGTGCCCACCACAGGGTTGGCTGCTGGCCTCTGGAGCTGCGGAGATCCTGGTGGCCACTGCCGTGTGCGGCCCAGGGGTCCCTGCATGCCCCCCCAGCCCGGTGCCCACAACAGGGCTGACTGCTGGCCTCGGAGACAGGGATGTTCCTGCCCTTCCCCCAGCCGCTTGCAAGTCGTAGTTCAGGTCCACACCCCCAACCTGGTGCCCACGATGGGGTGGGGGCCTGGCTGCCAGTCTCTGGGGTGTGTGGAGACCCTGGTGGCCGCCACTGGGTAGCAGGGACACTCCCCTAGGCCAGTGGATACAATGAAGGGGCCGCATGAGCTGCAGAGGAAACACCATTTTAAAAAAATACATATTTTTATTGATTTTTTTAGAGAAGAGGGGAGAGGAATAGATATTTGGAAACACTGATGAGAGAGAAACATCTACTAGTTGCCTCCTGTACACTCCCCACTGGGGAGGTGCCTCCAACCAAGATATATGCCCTTAACAGAAATCAAACCTGGGACCCTTCAGTCTGCAGGCCAACAGTCTATCCACTGAGCCAAACCAGTTCCAGCATAAACACCTTTTCTGACTGCTCATTGGCTAAGCTCATGTACGCTGCCACTTGCAGTGTTCTTGGTAACTTGGGTTATAAGAATCCAAGAAGGTGATCTAGGGTTTTCCACCACACTCCTGGAGGACAAAACAAAGGTTTGCTGCTGGAGGGGCTAAGAAGTGTCGTATCCTGCCCTAGCTGCTTTGGCTCAGTGGATAGAGCCTTGGCCTGCTGGCCGCAGGGTCCAGGTTCGATTCTGATCAAGGGCATGTACCTAGATTACAGGCTGCTTCCTGGCCTGGGCTCAGGTCAGAGCTCATGCAGGAGACAACCAATCAAAGTGTCCCTCTCGCATTGATGTTTCTCTCTGTCTCTCTCTCTCTGTCCCACACTCTAAAAATCAATGGAAACATATCCTCAGGTGAGGATAAAAAAAAGAAATGTCATATCCTATGAAAGACACATCTTGAAAATGCCTAAAGTAAATTGTCATTTTTTCACAGTGAAGGGACTAGAGTCCGTGTTGATGAAAACACCTTGGTGGCTGCAGTGGCTGGCAGTGGCTGCACCAGCAGGGTAATGGGGCTGGCGCCTTCCCTTGATCAGCCCAGTCACCTCCCACAGAGGGTGGCCAGACTGATGGGGAGCGGGTCTCAGTTGTCAGTAGGACATCTCCTGAGGGCTCCCAGTCTGTGAGAGGGGCAGGCTGGGCTGAGGGAACCCCCCACCATGCATGAATTTTGTGCACCGGCTCACTAATATATATATATATATATATATATATATATATATATATATATATATATATATATATATAAAAGCCTAAGTGACCATTCAACCATTGGACTGGTAGCTATGAGCACACTGACCAACAGGGGCAGACATTCAATACACAGGCATGGAAACATGCAACAGACTGATGAATTTCAGAGGGGAGGGTGGGGTCCCTTGGCCTGGCCTGTGGGTATTGAGCCAAAACTGGCTCTCCCACATCCCCCGAGGGCCCAAGATTGCGAGAGAGCACAGGCCAGGCTGAGGGACCCCCACCGGTGCATGAATCCATTCACCAGGCCTCTAGTATTTATATATTTTTAATTAATTTTTACAGTGATTGCCCTTGGAATGATGAGCGGGATAGAGGGCAGGGGGAGGGGTGGGAGGTGGCTGTCAGGATTTATTTTGGTTTCCTGTACTTTGTCAATTTCTAACTGCACTCATTTTTATTGTTGACTGGAGCTACACGTTCGCTGCTGCTGCAGCACAGTCCCTGGAAGCCGAGCCCGGGGCGGCTTTAAGGGAGACCAGACGTGACCAGACGCGTGCACTCCGCTCTGCCGGCCCCTTGCTTCCCCGGTTATGCAAGAATAGATGATCCCGGCTGGAATTTTAAAAACCGGCTCTTGGGAAGCTGGAAAATCTCCTAACCAAGAACAGGGGGTGGAGGAATTCACACGCGCAGACGGGGAAAGCTTTCTCCCACGGGCTGCAGCGCGCACTCACCCGGCGGCGGAGGGCGTGGCTTCCACATCGAACACAGGTGTTTGGCGTGGTGACTTTTTCAATGCAGGATGAGTGTTTTTAATACGTTCCCTGCATTGCCTTCGTGAGGAAACAGCAGGACAGCTTTCATCTTCTCTAGACTTCTTTGCATTACAGAACAACACTGTACTTTTAAAGAGACTCACATTACCCACATTCGCGCGTCCTCCTCAATTCACCAGGGTTTTGTTTTTGTTTTTGTTTTTTTTGTGGTCCTTGAAAGTATTTCTTGCCATTTCTGATTAAATATTTGCCCTTTTTTCCCCAAAGCATCTTTGTTTTGGAAGGGGTATCCCCGTGGATGTTGGCTAAACGTTTTGGGCATGTCTGTGCTTGAAAAACTCTACCAGCTATTTCTGCATAGCACAGGCCTCGTCCCGCTCAGCTCACTGATGCTCCGGCCCGGCCATGCGGACAGCCCCAAGCCTGCGTGACCTTCTATAAAAGCAACGAAACACCAGCCCAGGCCGGCCCTGTGCTGAGGGGCGCGGGCTGGGGCCTGCCTGGGACTCTGAGATTCAGGCTAAGCAATGCGAGCAGTGGCCAATCACCTTAGTAAGGCCCTACCTGGTTCCCCGCGGCGGATAGAGCGCTGGCCTGCGAACTGAAGAGTCCCCGGTTCGATTCCAGTCAAGGACATATGTCGGGGTTGTGGGCTCCATCCCCAGTGGGGGACGTGCAGGAGGCAGCTGATCGATGACTCTCTCTCATCATAGATGTTTCTATCTCCCTCTCCCTTCCTCTCTGAAATCAATAAAAAAATATTTTTTAAAAGATAAAAATAATCTTAGTAACTTAACCCAAAAATGAAAACTCCAGCCGAAACCGGTTTGGCTCAGTGGCTAGAGCTTTGGCCTGCAGACTGAAGGGTCCCAGATTCGATTCTGGTCAGGGGCGTGTGCCTTGGTTTTGGGGCATGTCCCTAGTGGGGGGTGTACAGGGGGCAGCTGATTGATGTTTCTCACTCATCGATGTTTCTGATTTTCTATCCCTCTCCCTTCCTCTTTGTAAAAAATGAATAAAATAAAAATATATATCTATATATCTATGTCTGTCTGTCTATCTATCTATCTATCTATCTATCCATCCATCCATCCATCCAAGAGGCCTGGTGCACAAAATTTGTGCACTCAGTGGGTGGATGGGTCCCTTAGCCCAGCCTGTGCCCTGTCACAATTCAGGAGCCCTGCAATTGATCACCCCAAAGAGGCAGGCCCCGCCCATCCCTCTGGGGCTTCTTGATGAATTGCCCCAAAGAGGTAGGCCAGAGCCGAGGATCCTGCCTCTGTGCCACATGGATCTGGGAGGCAGGACACCTAGGACCCCCAAGCAAGCCTCACCATGTGGAGCTGAGGGACCCCCCCAGGCAGGCCTTGCCACATGGAGCTGAGGGACTCCTATGCAGGCCTTGCCATGTAGAGCCAGGTGACTCCCAAGCAGGCCTCGCTCTTAGAGCCGGGGGACCCACCTCCTGCCAGCTCCACATAGCCAGGAGGAGGTGGGCCTACCAGGCAGGCTCCATGTTATGCACACAGCACCAAGCCAAGCCCTGCCGCCTGCATGTGCCTGCTGTGTGCGCAGCCATCTTGTGAGGGTGTGAGGGCGTCACAGCATGACCACCACTTAGGCTTTTATTAGTAAGGATACATGTTCATAGGGACTTTATTCATAATAGCCAGAAAGTAGAAAAAGAGCAAGAGTCTATACACATTTTAATAACATCCTCATATATAAAAATCGCGACCCTGCAGCCCCCAGTGCCGCCATGGCCGGGCTTGGGCCGGGTTTGTGGCTGTGATTGTGACCCACCTGCCTCCAGCGCCACCATGACTGGGCTTGGGGCTGGGTTTGAGGCTGTGATCACGACCCCCGTGGCTCCCAGCGCTGCCATGGCCAGCTCAGGGCGGAGGGGGTTGCTCCCCATCTTGTTTGGAAGTTAATTTGCATATTGCTCCTATTGGCTGGTAGCGTAGTGAAGGTACGGTCAATTTGCATGTTTCTCTTTTATTAGATAGGATATGGTTTCTTTAAGCTAGCAATGTATGGGAAAGGTGGAAATAGTAAAGTATTGCTGGTAAGTTTCCAGAGTATATTTACAAGTATGAATAGAATAAATGTCATGATGCCGAAACCGGTTTGGCTCAGTGGTAGAGCGTCGGCCTTTGGACTGAAAGGTCCCGGGTTCGATTCCGGTCAAGGGCATGTACCTTGGCTGCGGGCACATCTCCGATGGGGGGTGTGCAAGAGGCAGCTGATCGATGTTTCTCTCTCATCGGTGTTTCTGACTTTCTATCCCTCTCTCCTCCTCTCTGTAAAAAATCAATAAAATATATATTTTTAAAAAAAGAATAAATGTCATGAAAATTAAAAAAGAAAAAAGAAAACTCCAGATTAACTTAAAAAATATATATTTTTAAGTTGATTTCAGAAAGGAAGATAGACGGAGAGGGAGATAGAAACATCCATGATGAGAGAGAATCATGGTGGACCAGCTGCTCCCTGTAAGTCCCCACTGGGGATTGAGCCCACTATCTAGACACGTGCCCTTGACCAGAATCGAACCCAGGCACTTTCAGCTCGCAGGCCATCACTCTATCCACTGAGCCAAACTGGCCAGGGCTTGGAGATTAACTTTTGAGTGTGAGAGAAGCTGTTGAAAATTTTTTTGCCATGAAGAGTAATCAGGAAACTGAAGAGAAGTGTAACATGTGGAGGGGGCAAGAGTAAGCCCTATTAGACTGTAAAATGCATTATAAATGTATGCACGGTGGGGCAAAAGTAGGTTTACAGTTACAGTTCTGAAGTTCATTATTATTTATTAATTATTGTATTATTTTCCATATGGACAACTATAAACCTACTTTTGCCCCAACCTGTGGACGCCTAGCAGTTTGGTTTCCCTGACTACCCCAAGTCTTTCAGTGTTGGTGAAGGCCGTGTTGTGAGTCAGCAGGACCACGTGGGCAAACCTTTCCCTGGATAGCCAGGGGATGAGAGCTGGACTCCTATATGCCTTTCACTGAAATAAATTCCAGATGGGTCCACAATGGAAATGCAACCATACGGCCATCAAGTGCAAACCATTTTGGGTGAGTGAATAAATACATGTTCTGGGATGTGGTGGAAATGTTTTTCTGAGCAGAGGAAACTCAGAAGCTATGAGGGGCAGCTTAAGTCATTTGGATTTTATTTTGTAAAATATATTTTATTAATTTTTTTTTTTTACAGAGAGGAAGGAAGAGGGATAGAAAGTCAGAAACATCGATGAGAGAGAAACATTGATCAGCTGCCTCTTGCACACCCCCTCCTGGGGATGTGCCTGCAACCAAGGTACATGCCCTTGACTGGAATCGAACCTGGGACCCTCCAGTCTGCAGGCCAACGCTCTATCCACTGAGCCAAACTGGTTTTGGCGAGTCATTTGAATTTTAAGGCTTGTATGTGACCAAAGAACATTTAAAACGTTTAAAAACTGCCAAACTATGAATGCATATATTTGAAATCATTCCACTGACATATTTCTATTTTGTCTCTATTTCCGAAACCTTTTACTTATTGTATTTTTCTTAAATATTTTAATGTTTCTTAAATGGGTTGGTCTCTTTTTTTTATTTTTAGAGAGAGTGGAAGGGAGGAAGGTACAGGGAGAGAGAGAGAGAGGGAAAGAGCGAAAGAGAAAGATGTAAAAAGCCACATTTTGAACTCTATCTTTCTCCCTTCCTCTCTGTAAAAAATTCAATAAAATATATATTTTTTAAAAAGCCACATTTCCTCCTGCATGTTCCCCGACCAGGGATGGGATAGAACCTGCCACCTAGGTGTGTGCCCTTGACCAGGAATTGAACCCAAGACCCTTCACTACACAGGCCCACACTCTAACCACTGAGCACACCAGCCAGGGCTCACTTTATTTTCAACAATGCCCTGGTGTGTGTGACTTGGTTACGGTTTTTAAAACAGCTGCCTGTTCTAATTTGGTTTTACAGGTCCAGAAAAATTCAGAGTGGGGCAGTGGGGGTGTTACAAAATATCTGGATGGAAATCTGACACTCTTGTCATGTCTCACCACAGGGAAATACCCAGAATTGCCAGCATGGAACCGTCCAGAATAGCAAACCCTGGTGCTCAAATCCGTTACACACCGTTTGTTGTTATAAAGCTGCGTGTCACCAAGGCCGAGTTAAGCCTTGACAGATGCTCCATCATTGCTTGGAGCCGAGGAATGTGAGCAGCTGCGGATTGGCCAGTCTCACAGGCAAGGCTGCGCCTGCCCAGCTGTTCAGATGGGCTGCCGGTGTCACACGCCTTAGGCAGTGGCACATCGACAAGAGCAATCAGACCTGCAGGACCAGGGGAGAGGAGGGAGGGCGCACTGTGGCTGCAACCAGCGCTGTGGTCTTGGCTTCTAATGCATTTTATTTTTAGGTTGTGGAGGTTGGTTTTATTTAATAAGGCTCCGTATAAAGAAGAAAACCACAACCAACCCGTAATCCCATGGCCAAAATATCCCCTGAGGACATTTTAAAAGAAGGTCCAAACAGTGTTAGACATTCAAACAGGACAGAATTGAACATAGGAAATGCCCCTTCTCCTCTACCTGCCTCCACAGCCCCTTCCCATGGGGCCCAGAGGCCCATGGCGACAATGCAAGCGTCCGGCGCAGCCCCTGCCACTCAGCGCCTGCATATGCAAATTAACCTGCCATCCTTGTTGTGTTAATTTGCATACTTACTCCTGATTGGCTGGTGGGTGTCGCAAAGGTACAGTTTGCATCTTACTCTTTTTTTTTTGTCATCAATAAGAAATTTACTTGTTTTTAAAAAACCCAAATGCTGGCGTTGTCCAGAAAAATTTAACAGGTTTATTTATAGTTATAAAGTTGAACTGCTGAAACTTGTTCACTGAAACATTTGACTTGCATTAATGCTTTATGTGCCCGCATTTATATTTTAAAAAATTCACACACAAATGAAAATGAAAAAACTGCCAATACCTGATTTCTGTCCCTTACTTTCAACTTGCAATCATATACTTAGGTACCTTTTGACCCCATGGGGAAAAACAAACAAACAAACAAACAAAACCTAACGTTCAGAGCTACCAATAACAGGAAGAAGAGAAATTTCTTAAAAGAATGAAATGTTTTCCATCATAGTGGATTCTTAAGCACGTTCTCCACGTATGCGGCGTGCTGGCTGGATGTCTTTTGGCATAACTGTTACACGTTTGGCATGGATAGCACACAGGCTGGTGTCTTCAAAAAGGCCAACCAGATAGGCCTCGCTCGCCTCCTGCAAAGCACCAATGGCTGCACTTTGGAAGCGCAGGTCTGTTTTGAAGTCCTGAGCAATTTCTGGCACCAGACGCTGGAAGGGAAGTTTGCGAATCAGAAGTTCAGTGGACTTCTGATAACGTCTAATGTCACGAAGTGCCCCAGGACCGGGCCTGTAGCGGTGAGGTTTCTCACCCCTCTGGGGAGGGCGCACTCTTCCGAGCGGCTTTGGTGGCCAGCTGCTTCCTCGGGGCTTTGCCCCCGGTCGACTTGCGGGCAGTCTGCTTGGTACGAGCCACGGCACAGAGACTTTCCTTACCCCCCTTCTCCTTCCGCCGGAGCTCGGCGAGCTGGAGGCGGCACAGGCGTTGGAGAGCGATGGCGGCTGCGAACACCTGCATCTTACTCTTTTCTTAGTGTAGATATGTACATGTCTCTGTATGCATTTATGTGTGTATATATATGCATATGTGTTCATTTATGTATATATGTGGGCAGTCATGTGTATATTTATATGCATACATGTATATGTGTGCATAAATGCACATGTATGTGCGTATGTGTTTTGTGCATATGATTGTGAATATGTGTGTGTGTGTATGAATAGATGTGTGTGTGTGATAGGAGCAAAAGCAATAGGTCCCTTAAGACCTAACTAACCTTGGAAGCTATACCAGGGCACCGTAAGTGTCTTACAAGTTGGTAATAGATGGAATGTCAGCTATAAATGAAACACACAGATCAAGTGCCCACATAAAAGAGAAGCAAAAGGGATCAGTGATGAGAATAGGTCACCAAAGGGGGCTCATGACTGAATTCTCTTTGTTGAGGTCCAAAATTCAAAAGAAAATTCTCTCTATTTCTCTTTTATTCTTCATAATCCAGATCAAAGATGATTTATCATGGATGTTATGGTTGATCTTATTTTCCTCAAATTTTTGAAGTAGCAAACTTGACATACTGCTTTTAATTTCTAAACATCTCCCTTCCTTCCTCTTTCCCTCCTTCCTCCCTCCCTCCCTTCCCTCCCTCCCTTCCCTCCCCTCCCTCCCTCCCTCCCTCCCTCCCTCCCTCCCTCCCTCCCTCCCTTCCTTCCTTCCTTCCTTGTTAATCCTCACTCTGGATTATTTTTCCATTGAGTTTCTCAGAGAGAGTGGAAGGGAGAGAGACACACACAGAGAAACATCAATGTGAGAGAGAAACATCGATGGGTTGCCTCCTACATGTACCACGACCCAGGCCAGGAATTGAGTCTGCAGCTGAGGTACGTGTCCTTGACCGGAATCGAACCTGAGACTCTTTAGTCCAAGGTCCAATGATCTGTCCACCAAACCAGCCAAGCCAGCCAGGGCTCTAATTATTTGTCTTGAATAGCTCTTGGCTTAAATGCAGTGAAATAACGAAATATTAAATACTGTTCTTTTTAAAATACAGTTCTTAATTGTTATTCTATTTGATGTTATAAATGTCAGCATACTCAAGTCTAAGAGATTAGGATAATAATAAATCAAAATAAAATCTAATCTTTATTATTTGTTCTTTTATTATTAAAAATTAATTTCGGCTTTTTTGGCTCAAAAATGTATAATGTCATTCTTAATACTAATGATCTAATATTTGCACCTACATCGATCAGCCATTCTCACAATAATCTTTTATTATTTCAGCATTTTACTCTTGAAATAAAACTTCTCTATGTCAACTGAAAAACATTTCAACATGTAAAGAACTAAGGAGATTTTTGCTCCTAGTTACAGCAAGAATACAATTATAAATTGGACATGAATGTGGGAGATGGAAATGACCCGCCTGGTCCCCACCACTGAGGGGATTAGGCAGATGGTTACCTAGGCAACCACAGCATCTCTAATGCCACTGGTTCAAGGAGGCAGAGCTGCTACCTGGCTCTCTAATCACTGAATCCAAAAGCTGAGGCCAAACTTCCACAGGTTTCTGAAACAGACCTTGCTTTCTGCTGCAAATCTCCTCGTTCCCTGCACCTTTCCCTTGGTGTCTTGTCTCTGAGCTCTGTCCCTGTTGCTGTGTGGAAATCTCATTCATTAATGTCCAATTCTGGGAAGGATTGTGAAAGGGAAGGAAATTACTTTCTTTGTCCCTTCCTCTTTCATCATGATTGGAATTCAGATGTGATGGCTGGAGCTTCCGCAGCCATCTTGGAGTTATCTAATATTTGCATCTACACCCATCAGCCATTCTCAGTGCCCGCCCCTGAGCTCCCATTCCTAGGATGGAGCTCTGCCCTTCGGACCTGGGCCAGTTTTATAACCTACACTAATAAAAGAGAAAGATGCAAATTGACCATACCTCCGTGACACCAATCAGGAATGAGTATGCAGATTAACCCAACAGTGTACAGGGGGCATGGCCAGCAGGCATGGCCAGCAGACAGGAGGCATGGCCAGTAGTCAGGAGGCGAGGCCAGTGGGGGCATAGCCGCAGTGCCATGGAAGCAAGCACCACGCTATAAGCTCTGCCCACACAGTACTTATGGGCCGGGGAGATCCCTCTTTACAGTTACTGTGACTGAGTCACATGCAAATGAGTGCCTGGAGCACCTTGGGTAATGAGTGCTAGGTGTGAGGCAGAGCTGTGAGCCAAGCGGCAGTTTGGGTCCATGCCCTAAGCCCAGCTGCCCTCTGGAGCATGCGGATACCCTGATGGCCACCGCTGTGTAAGGCCCAGGGGTCCCTGCATGCCCCCCAGCCCAGTGCCTATGATGAGGCTGGCTGCTGGCATCTGGGGGCCTTGGGAGACAGGGTCGTTCCCACATTACCCCCAACCGCTTGCGCATGCTCTGGCCCCAAGCAGCGGTTCAGGCCCAAACCCCCAGCCCCCAGCCCAGCACCCACGATGGGGGTGGGGGCTGGCTGCCAGTCTCTGAGGTGTGTGGCGACCCCGGTGGACACCACCGGGTGCAGGAAGTTCACAGTCCTTTTGGTTCGTGCATAACTGAACCAGAAGCAGACATCGAGTGCAGGGAGTACCAAGAATGCTGGGAAATATAGTTCTGGTGGCAGATGCACTGCCAGATCTCCTAGACACTATATCAAAGTGAGCCTGGAAGAAGTTACTGTTGTGGGTGGGGGATGGAGGAAAAGCAAAGGTTGGGGTCTCAGACAATTTGCTCATGTGATTGCAAAGACAGACAGAAACTCCCACATTGGAGAGGGCTCCCCTGAGGGTTCCCAGATTACAGAGGGTGCAGGTCAGGCTGAGGGACCCATGTTGGTTGCTGCCGTGTGTGACGAAGTTGCTAAAACATGAAAAAGGCCCAACTTCTTATTATTGATGAATGCACCATGGCATCCAGTCATGCTATAAATGCCATAGACAGATTACTAAGAGAAATTATGAATTTGAATGTTGCATTTGGTGGAAAAGTTCTCCTTCTCAGAGGGGATTTTCGACAATGTGTCAGTATCGTGCCACATGCTATGTGGTCGGCCTTAGTACAAACGAGTTTAAAGTACTGTGATGTTTGGAGAAGTTTCAGAAAGTTGTCTCTTAAAACAAACATGATGTCAGAGGATTGTGCTTATAGAGAATGGTTAATAAAACTTGGAGATGGCAAACCTGATAGCAGTTTTCATTTAGTAATGAATATTATTGAAATTCTCCATGAAATGATTTGTAATTGATCTATTATTGAAGCCACCTTTGGAAATAGTATATCCTCTATAGATAATATTAAAAATATATCTAAACATGCAATTCTTTGTCCAAAAAATGAGCATGTTCAAAAATTAAATGAAGAAATTTTGGATATACTTGATGGAGATTTTCACACCTATTTGAGTGATGATTCCATTGACTCAATAGATGATGCTGAAAAGGAAAACTTTCCCATTGAATTTCTTAATAGTATTACTCCTTCAGGAATGCAGTGTCATAAATTAAAATTGAAAGTGGGTGCAATCATCATGCTATTGATAAATCTTAATAGTAAATGGGGTCTTTGTAATGGTACCAGATTTATTCTCAAAAGATTACTACCTAACATTATCGAAGCTGAAGTATTAACAGGATCTGCAGAGGGAGAGGTTGTTCTGATTCCAAGAATTGATTTGCCCCCATCTGACACTGGCCTCCCATTTAAATTAATTCGATGACAGTTTTCCGTGATGTCAGCATTTGCAATGACTATTAAGAAATCACAAGGACAAACTCTAGACAGAGTAGGAATATTTCTACCTGAACCCGTTTTCACACATGGTCAGTTATTATGTTGCTTTCTTTCGAGTTCGAAGAGCATGTGATGTTAAAGTTCAAGTTGTAAATACTTTATTCCAAGGGAAATTAGCCAAGCACTCTGAAAGCGTTTTCACTATTAATGTGGTACACAGAGGGATACTAGAATAAGTTTAATCACTTTATCAGTCATTATTTGCATCAATGTTGTTTTTTATCATGAGTTTGTTATTGTTGTTATATCATTTTATTATTATTTATTTATTAATGAAATTATGTATTATTTTCATATACATTGTACTCATTACCTTTTATCTGTCACACTTTTATTATAGAGAAAGGGCAAATAGCACTATTAAAATATTTCCTCTAGGGTCCCCCGAGATATGTGATCAGTACCGGGACCCCGCCAGCAGGCGAGAGGACCCCAAGGCAGGTACTGGACGTGGAGGCCACGGGGGCATAGACTACAAAGGAGACAGAACTGAACCTCACATCACTCTGTTTGGCCCTGGAGGATGGCTGGTTAGCCAGAGACGGGTAAGGTTCCTCAGGGAAGGAACAACCTAAGACAGGCACAGTCGCAGAGGGGCCAACAGGAGAGAACTAAAAGGTCAACAGAGGTGGGGCACAGACCCTCATCCACAAACCTTGCAAGGGTTTGAATTCTCACCCCTCCTGAGGGAGGTCTCCTACCCCCATGGCTGCTTCGCCTCCCACGCACAACTCATACCGGGACCCAGGTGGCAGACAGAGACCCGGCCAGCAATAGCTGCTCTATATCTAAATTCAGTTTATTACCAGGAATGCTGAGGACCTACTCAAAAATGCAAATATTCCTTTCCACTAGTATTTACAGGGTAAACTAAGATTTCTGCATGAGTATTAAAATCGACAGGAAAATAGTAATCAAGTTTTCAGATTAATTTAAATTGGCCAAGTGAAATAAGTGAATACTCAAGAAAATTATAGTGTACTGGACAAAAAGCTTTTCCTAAAACATTAACTAAAAAATCTATTAGTAGTTCATCTCACTGTAAAATTGCCTAATATCCAAAAAACCTAAAGCAGTCAAATTTGAGTGCAAAAATTAAAATTTAAAATTACCAAGACTGCAATATAAAATTTCCAAAAGTCCCCATTAATCAAAAAAGGGGAGGGGACAGTGGGGTAATATCATGTAAGGAAAAAAATATCGAGTAAGTAAAATACATCTAGAAAATCCTTACTCCAGTAAAGTAAATTCCATTTGTAAAACCAATTGCAGGACACCCATGAAAAAACACACATGGTGTCAAAATAAGCCAAAGGAAAATCATTTAGGCAAAAATTAAAAAGAATCTTAAGTCTATTTTGCATAGAGGATCCCTTTGTTAACTTTTGGTCGAGAATGTGTTTGTGTGTTTTCAGAGAACAACTCCAAGACCATGTGGGTTCCTGCGACAGTGAGGAACTGACAGGTCTGTTCCAGTCACGAGGACGGTCCAGAGATGGGGGACACTGACGACACCTTGCCATGCTAGCAGTCAGCAGCTGTGCATGCCTGCAGGCGGCCCAGGACCAAACCAGAGAGGATGGATCTTGCATTGCCACGATGTGTCCACCATCTGGATACCATTGCTGACTTATACACATAAAGAATTATTTGACACTGAAACTGGGACTCAGAACAGTTGGACATTGAAACTGAGACTGAAACATTTTTTGTTCTTATACATTTATTTCTAGTATGCAGAGGCAAGATATTTTTGAAGAAAAGAAACAGGGGAGAGTGATTGATATAGAGGCAGGGTGGCCTTGAACAGGCTGTCAAGCTATAGGGGAAGGCTTGGGTGGATGGGAGGTGGATGCGGGGGGAGATCAACTGAAGGACTTGTATGCATGCATATGAACATAACCAATGAATGAAAGACACTGGGGCGGGGCGGGGGGAAGGTGGGGATATGTGCTGGAGGGTAGGGGAGGCTGGGGGGAGGATAAGGGGGAGGGGGAAAAGAAAACATGTACTACTATTAATTATAAGTTATACTGCAAAAAAATCAATAAAACTATATTAAAAAATAAATAAAATGTTTCGCAAAAAAATAATTAAATAAATAAATAAAATAAAATATTTCCTCTAATTAATACCCTTTTAATGTGCACGAATTTTGTGCACCGGGCCACTAGTCTGCACTAATAAAAGAGAAAGATGCAAATTGACCATACCTCCGCTATGCCCACCAGCCAATCAGGAGTGAATATGCAAACTGACCTGAAAAGGTGGCAGCAGCCCCAACCCCCAGCCACTTGGAACCTGTGGGAGTCGGAGAAGTCAGGCACCAATGTCTGACTGCCCCATGATCTCAGGCCACAGCCAGCTGGAGAAGCTGCCTGCCCCATGTTCACCAGCTCCATGTCCTGGGGGAGATGGAGAAACTGGGCCCCAGCAGCTGAGGCTGGGTGCAGGCCAGGAGAAGGAGAAGCTGCCTGTCCCATGATGCCAGTCCGCAGCCAGCTGAAGAAGCCGCCCACACTGCATCCTAGGGAAGATGGAGAAGCCACCTGCCTGTGATTCAGGCACCAGCACCTATAGCTGGCTACAGCCTGGTAGATGAAGAAGCTGCCCATCCCATAGTTCTGGGCACCAGCGCTTGCAGCTGCAGCCCAGGTGAAGCCACCTGCTCACCATCCCCTATGGCTGACCAGAGGGAGGGAAGACCAGATCCCGGATGCTTGTGGTCGGTTGGAGGAGGGAATCCTGGGTCCTGGGTATGGAGCTGAGGCATAGGTAGTTAGGGGCAATCAAGCCAGCAGGGGAGCAGTTAGAGACGATCAGGCTGGCAGGCAGAAGCAGTTAGGGGCAATCAGGCAGACAGGTGAGTGGTTAGGAGCCAGCAGTTCTGGATTTCGAGATGAATGTCTAATTGCAGGTTATCCCCTGGGGAGTCTCAGATTGGAGAGAGTGCAGGCCAGGCTAAGGGACACCATCTTCGCCCCCACCCCCACCCCATGCACAAATTGCACCAGGTCTTTAGGTCTAGCTATAAAATAAAGACTCAGCTTGTAGGCTGTGGTGCTGTCTCTCCATCAGAGAAGGCAGTGTCCCACCCAGCCCCAGCTTTATTCTCTTGTCTGTCTTCTCCATCCTTCACCCCCCCCCCCTACAGGTTCCCTCATGGCTGTGCCAATGTGGCACATCTCCGAACCTCTAAGGAGCACCATGGGACTTGCAACCAGGGGAGCAATGGGCAGTGGCAGCTGATGCCGGGCTAACCCCATGACCTGTCTCCAAGGCCCTCTTTTCTCTGAGTTTTCAGTGAGCTCAGGCAGCCCCCCTAGACTTTCCTATTGCTCCTTCTATACCTTTCCTGGTTGCACTGTCCTAAGTACATTTTTGCTGGAAGCCAATCAGTGCTTTAATAATAGAGAGCTGTGGACAGGGAGTTAGGAGGACTGGTCAACCTTGATTGCTCTGAGGGGTTGGAGCTGGTTGCTGGGATGTTGATGATTGAAGCAGCCCCCACTTGTTAGTCCTAAGAAGATCTACTGATTGACTTTTACTGGTGTTTCTGGCCTGGAGGATACAGCTGTATCTTATGATTTTAATCTTAATATAAGGGATGGTGAAGCCAGAGTCTCTTTATTCATTTGTATGCAGCCTCCTCCAAAAACCCAAACCCTGAACCTGGGACCCTGAGTCACTCGGGACACGAAAAGGGGTTCCCACACATTTTGCTGCCATCATGGACCCAAAGCTCATTGGCTCGGTGCTGTGTAGCCCTTCCCTTTGGATATCCCCCCATCCCCTTTCCCTTAAATAAATTCATTTTTTAATGACTCTCTGAAATGGCTATTTGGCCTGCCCACACACCACTGACTATAATCTTTCCATACTGACCTCAGAGGATCATCACACAAATAAAATGAATTGTATTTGCAAAGTGCTAAGAATAAGGTCTGCATATAAGCATTATATAAGATTTTTTGTTAAACATGAAACAATAATAAAAGAAAAAGAACTCCCATTTGCTTATTTGGCTTCCTGCTATGAAATCCCATTTGCCGGGGTACACCTGCCCTTACTTACCTCTGGCCCTGGAGGAGGTGCCCAGGCTCCACCAAACGCCAGTCCTTCTCTGCCCTGAGGTTCCAGCTTCCTCCCAGGTGGCTTCACCTCTCCCTCCCCGGTCTGTTTCACTGTCTCTGCCTGTTTTCTGGGTTTTTAGAAGCTCTCCCTGCCCCGCCTCCAGTTCCCTCCCTGCCCCACCCCCTCCTTACAGCACAACACCTTTTGCCTCCCGCTCACTCTCCCAAACCCATGTGGCCTGATTTCTGTCTCCACCTCTCAAATGCATGGCCTTGTCAAGGTATCCGAGCCTCTGCCTTGTAAACCAGCAGAACAGCTGAGTCTCTGCGCTCAGCGGCCTGCTCCCTCCCCGAAATCCTCTGCTCCCCGTGCTGTTTAATTTCTTCTTTTGAAACAATTTCAAACCTGTAGCCAAGTGGCAAGACCAAGACCAAGAACTCCTAGTATATATACATGCACATTCTTCTGCCACATTTATCATTCCCGCCCCCCCCCCGTCTCCTCTCCCCGCTCCCTCCTTTCTTCCCTTCATCTCCATTATGGACTGAATTATGTCCCTCCCCCTAAAAGATCTATTGCTGTCCTAACCCCCAGGAGCTCAACATGTGACATTCTTTGGAAATAGGGTCCCGGCAGATGTAACTAGTTATGATGAGGTCATACTGGAGTAGGGCAGGCCCTAGATCCGTGACTGGTGAGCTTATAAGAGGACCATGTGGTGACAGAGAAGGGAAAAGCTCCGTGAAGACAGAGGCAGGGATTGGACTTATACAGCCATGAGCCCAGGAGCACCAGGGAAGTACCAGGAGCTGGAAGAGGTAAGGGAGGACCCCTGCAGGTCTCCAGGATCAACGGCTCTATTGACACTTTGGTTTCAGACGGCTGGCCTCTAGGTGTGTGGGAGAAGAAATGTATGGTTTTTATAAAAACACTAGAGGTCTGGTGCACAAAATTCGTGCACAGGGGGCAGGGGATGTCCCTCAGCCCAGCCTGCACCCTCTCCAATCTGAGACTCCTCGAGGGATGTCTGACTGCCTTTTTAGGCCCAATCCCAGTAGGATCGAGCCTAAACAGGCAGTCGAACATCCTTCTCACAATCCAGGACTGCTGGCTCCAAACTGCTCACCTGCCTGCCTCCCTGATTGCCCCTAACTGCTTCTGCCTGTCAGCTTGATCATTAGCCTAACCATGTCCCCTAACCATTACCCTGCCAGCCAAATTGATGTCTAACTGCTCCCTTGCCAGCCTGTTTGCCCCCAACTTCCCTCCTCTGCAGGTCTGGTCACCCCTAACTGCCCTCCCTTGCTGGCGTGATCGCCCACAACTGCCCTTCCTTGCAGGCCTGTAACCTCCCAATGGCCCTCGCCTGCTGGCCATCTTGTGGTGGCCATCTTGTGTCCACATGGGGGCAGGATCTTTGACCACATGGGGACAGCCCTCTTGTGTGTTAGAGTGATGGTCAATCTGCATATTACTCTTTTATTAGATAGGATTTTTATTTACTTACTTTTAGAGAGGGAGGAAGGGAGAGAGAAAGAGAGATACATCGATCAATTGCCTCCCGAGCATGCCCCAACTGTGGGTCGAACCCACAACCTAGGTATGTGCACTTACCAGGAATCGAACCTGCCACCCTCTGATGCACTAGATGGTGCTCCAACCAACTAAGTCGCCTGTACCGAGCATATATTTCTGTTAGTGTAAGCCACCCAGTTATGGCATTTTGATATGGGAGCCCTAGGAAACCAATACACCCCTCCCCCATCTTCTCTCTCTCTCTCTCTTTCTCTCTCTCCTAATATGGAAAGTGTCCCCTCAGGAGTTTGACTGACCAGGAGTTCTATCTCTTCCAATGACATGTGCTGACCACCAGAGGGTGGCGTGGAACAAAGGAAGGCCCCACTGGCAGCCACTAGGGACCCTACCTGTGCGTGAATTTCATGCACTGAGCCTCTAGTACAGTAGGCCCTTGGATTACAACAAAGATCTGCTCCTACCACGTGACATGATTTTTGCCATAAGTCGGAACCCACCTACATGAGCACCTACGTCACTCACATGGAGCACATACACAGCAGTAAAGAAGTGAAACAGTAAAAAGAAAAATGTGAAAGAAAGATAACAATTCCTGACCTTTACTTGTGGTAAATAAATAACAAAAAACATAATGCACATATGTACATACAGCAGAATGACAGAACTTTTCTTTTTTGGTTGTTCAAACATTTTGTTTTATTGTTTGTTTAAAGTATTACATATCGTAGTACATATATCTCCTTTTTTCCCCCATTGACCTTCCCCCAGCCTCCCCTACCCCTTGTCTCATGCCCTCATCTCACCCCCCCACCCCTCAGTGTCTTGTGTCCATTGGTTGTGCTTATATGCAAGCATATAAGTCCTTTGATTGATCTCTTTCCTTCTTGGAACTATTTTTCTTTTATAAATAAATGATAGATGGTGACGTAACCACAAAATGACGTACATTGAGTCCAATGTAAGCTGAGGACTGTCTGTGTATATATAAACCCTGTGGCCTGATTTCTGTCCCCACCTCTCAGACATGTGGCCTTGTCAAGGTACCAGGGCCTCCACCTTATAAACCAGCAGAACTGCTGCTTCTCTGTGCTCAGCTGCCTGCTCCCTCCCTGAAATACATATATATTAGAGGCCTGGTGCACGAAATTCGTGACTGGGGTGGGGGTGTCCTTCAACCCAGCCTGCACCCTCTCCAATCTGGGACCCCTCTGAGGACATCCCTCTCACAATCTGGGACTGCTGGCTCCCAACCGCTTGCCTACCTGCCCGACTGATTGCCCCAACTGCTTCTGCCTGCCAGCCTGATCACCCCCTAACCACTACCCTGCTGGCCCGATTGCCCCCAACTGCCCTCCCCTGCCAGCCATCTTGTGGTGGCCATCTTTGACCACATGGAGGCGGCCATCTTGTGCAAGGGCATGAGGGTCAATTTGCATATTACCTCTTTATTATATAGGATATAAATATTTCCCCCCGTGAACCATATGAGAATAAGTTGTGTACATTTTGCTCCTCAACCCATAGACATGTTGGCATTCACTTCCTAAACAGAAGAGGGATTTTCTCTCACAACTGATTTCCAAGGCAGAAAAGGAAATCAGGAAATTCAGCCTTAGCACCACACAGGTGTCTGATCTCCAGTCCCTGCTCAATAGGGTCAGTAGTCCTAGTTGCATCCTTCAGAGCTGCTGTGTTTTTCCGGGATTTAATGCAGAATCTTGAGTGTCACTAAGTCGGCACATTTCTCTCCCCTCCGTCACTGCAGCTCTCCCCGTCTGTCCTTGACCTTCATTCGTGACCCCGACACTGAAGCCTACAGTAAAACGACCCTCAATGTGGGTTTGTCTGATGTCTCCTCGAGGTTAGATTCAGGGGCTGCGCTTCTGGCAGAAATCCCCCAAAAGTGATGCTGTGTCCTCCTCGTCCTCCTCCAGCATCACAGCAGGGACCCCCATCGACCACTTGGTTAAAGTGGCTTCTGCCGGGCTTCTCACTGAGAGTCATTGTTTCCCCTGTAACCCCTCTCTGTCCTTGTTTGTTTGTTTGTTTGTGTTAGTCATTGTTTCCCCTGTAACCCCTCTCTGTCCTTGTTTGTTTGTTTGTTTGTGTTAGTCATTGTTTCCCCTGTAACCCCTCTCTGTCCTTGTTTGTTTGTTTGTGTTAGTCATTGTTTCCCCTGTAACCCCTCTCTGTCCTTGTTTGTTTGTTTGTGTTAATCATTGTTTCCCCTGTAACCCCTCTCTGTCCTTGTTTGTTTGTTTGTTTGTGTTAATCATTGTTTCCCCTGTAACCCCTCTCTGTCCTTGTTTGTTTGTTTGTTTGTGTTAGTCATTGTTTCCCCTGTAACCCCTCTCTGTCCTTGTTTGTTTGTTTGTTTGTTTGTGTTAATCATTGTTTCCCCTGTAACCCCTCTCTGTCCTTGTTTGTTTGTTTGTTTGTGTTAGTCATTGTTTCCCCTGTAACCCCTCTCTGTCCTTGTTTGTTTGTTTGTTTGTGTTAATCATTGTTTCCCCTGTAACCCCTCTCTGTCCTTGTTTGTTTGTTTGTGTTAGTCATTGTTTCCCCTGTAACCCCTCTCTGTCCTTGTTTGTTTGTTTGTTTGTTTGTGTTAGTCATTGTTTCCCCTGTAACCCCTCTCTGTCCTTGTTTGTTTGTTTGTGTTAGTCATTGTTTCCCCTGTAACCCCTCTCTGTCCTTGTTTGTTTGTTTGTTTGTGTTAGTCATTGTTTCCCCTGTAACCCCTCTCTGTCCTTGTTTGTTTGTTTGTGTTAGTCATTGTTTCCCCTGTAACCCCTCTCTGTCCTTGTTTGTTTGTTTGTGTTAATCATTGTTTCCCCTGTAACCCCTCTCTGTCCTTGTTTGTTTGTTTGTTTGTGTTAATCATTGTTTCCCCTGTAACCCCTCTCTGTCCTTGTTTGTTTGTTTGTGTTAATCATTGTTTCCCCTGTAACCCCTCTCTGTCCTTGTTTGTTTGTTTGTTTGTGTTAATCATTGTTTCCCCTGTAACCCCTCTCTGTCCTTGTTTGTTTGTTTGTTTGTGTTAGTCATTGTTTCCCCTGTAACCCCTCTCTGTCCTTGTTTGTTTGTTTGTGTTAATCATTGTTTCCCCTGTAACCCCTCTCTGTCCTTGTTTGTTTGTTTGTGTTAATCATTGTTTCCCCTGTAACCCCTCTCTGTCCTTGTTTGTTTGTTTGTGTTAATCATTGTTTCCCCTGTAACCCCTCTCTGTCCTTGTTTGTTTGTTTGTTTGTGTTAGTCATTGTTTCCCCTGTAACCCCTCTCTGTCCTTGTTTGTTTGTTTGTGTTAATCATTGTTTCCCCTGTAACCCCTCTCTGTCCTTGTTTGTTTGTTTGTGTTAGTCATTGTTTCCCCTGTAACCCCTCTCTGTCCTTGTTTGTTTGTTTGTTTGTTTGTGTTAATCATTGTTTCCCCTGTAACCCCTCTCTGTCCTTGTTTGTTTGTTTGTGTTAGTCATTGTTTCCCCTGTAACCCCTCTCTGTCCTTGTTTGTTTGTTTGTTTGTGTTAGTCATTGTTTCCCCTGTAACCCCTCTCTGTCCTTGTTTGTTTGTTTGTTTGTGTTAATCATTGTTTCCCCTGTAACCCCTCTCTGTCCTTGTTTGTTTGTTTGTTTGTGTTAATCATTGTTTCCCCTGTAACCCCTCTCTGTCCTTGTTTGTTTGTTTGTTTGTGTTAATCATTGTTTCCCCTGTAACCCCTCTCTGTCCTTGTTTGTTTGTTTGTGTTAATCATTGTTTCCCTTGTAACCCCTCTCTGTCCTTGTTTGTTTGTTTGTGTTAATCATTGTTTCCCCTGTAACCCCTCTCTGTCCTTGTTTGTTTGTTTGTGTTAATCATTGTTTCCCCTGTAACCCCTCTCTGTCCTTGTTTGTTTGTTTGTGTTAATCATTGTTTCCCCTGTAACCCCTCTCTGTCCTTGTTTGTTTGTTTGTGTTAATCATTGTTTCCCCTGTAACCCCTCTCTGTCCTTGTTTGTTTGTTTGTGTTAATCATTGTTTCTCCTGTAACCCCTCTCTGTCCTTGTTTGTTTGTTTGTTTGTGTTAACTCTCACTCTAGAATATTTTTCCATTGATTTTTTTTTAGAGAGTAGAAGGGAGAGAGTGGGAGAGAAAGGAAGGAAGGAGGAAGAAAGGAAGGAAGGAAGGAAGGAAAGAAGGAAGGAAGGAAAGAAGGAAGGAGGGAAGGAAGGAAGGAAGGAGAAAGGAAGGGAGGAAGGAAGGAAGGAGAAAGGAAGGGAGGAAGGGAGGAAGGGAGGAAGGAAGAAAAGAAGGAAGGAAGGAAGGGAGGAAGGAAGGAAGGAGAAAGGAGGGGAGGAAGGAAGAAAAGAAGGAAGGAAGGGAGGAAGAAAAGAAGGAAGGAAGGGAGGAAGGAAGGAAGGGAGGAAGAAAAGAAGGAAGGAAGGGAGGGAGGAAGGAAGGAAGGGAGGGAGGAAGGAAGGAAGGAAGAAAAGAAGGAAGGAAGGAAGAAAGGAAGGAAGGGAGGAAGGAAGGAAGGAAGAAAAGAAGGAAGGAAGGGAGGAAGGAAGGAAGAAAAGAAGGAAGGGAGGAAGGAAGGAAGGAGAAAGGAAGGGAGGAAGGGAGGAAGGAAGGAAGAAAAGAAGGAAAGAAGGGAGGAAGGAAGAAAAGAAGAAAGGAAGGAAGGAAGAAAAGAAGGAAGGAAGGGAGGAAGGAAGGAAGGAAGGAAGAGTGGGCAGGAGAAACATCAATGTGATGACACATTGGGGCCAGAATCAACCTGGAGCTCAGGTATGTGCGCTTGACTGGGAATCAAACCCACAACCCTCCGATGCTCAGGCTGACACTCTAACCATTGAGCATGCTAGCTATGGCTCTCTGCTTTTTAAAAATTGGTTTTATTTTATTTATTTATTTTAATATATTTTACTGATTTTTTACAGAGAGGAAGGGAGAGGGATAGAAAGTCAGAAACATCGATGAGAGAGAAACATCGATCAGCTGCCTCCTGCACACCCCAAACTAGGGATGTGCCTGCAACCAAGGCACATGCCCTTGACCGGAATCGAACCCAGAAGCTTTCAGTCCACAGGCTGACGCTCTATCCACTGAGCCAAACTGGTTTCGGCTTAAAATTGATTTTAAAGAAAGGAAGAGAAACACCAAGATGGCGGCATAAGCAAACACCTATTGTTCTGCCCTGCGCAACGATTTGGGAACTACAACATAACAGCGGAACAGACAAGCACCCAGAATCGCCAGAAAGCTGGCTGCATGAAAACTCCTCTAATAGGAGCGGAGGTGGGACACTGAGACTCGGGACCGGCGGGAGCGCAGCCTTTCAGACGGAAACAGGTTAGGAGCCGCCCTGGTCGCACGTGCGGGCTGGGGCTGGAGCAGCGACCGGCCGGATTTCTCCGACGGGGAAGGGCGGAGGCGTCCCACTGCCCAGATTTCCCGAGCCGGGCGAGATCTGAGATCCCGGGTACGGGAAGAGGTCCCCCTGCACAGATTCCCTGGAACCGGGCGAGGTCCGAGGTCCGGGGGACGCACCCTGGAAGCGGGGCGCGGCAGAGGCTCCTAGTCCCAAGGGTCGCGCAAACCCGCGACTTGCCCCCTGGAAACTTGTCTCCTGGTTCCGGAAACCATCTATTTTACAGCCCTGGGCTGGACTTTTGGTGTGCAGGCACATTTGGGGAAAGGCAAAGTTGTCTGGCAAGGGGAAGAGACTAGCGGCTTTCTCTTGGAGGAGTCTGCAGCCA
This sequence comes from Antrozous pallidus, assembly GCA_027563665.1. NCBI lineage: Eukaryota > Metazoa > Chordata > Mammalia > Chiroptera > Vespertilionidae > Antrozous > Antrozous pallidus. Next base: position 14,697,634 of record CM050525.1, read on the forward strand.
TCCCCACCCAACACAGACCCGTGCATGCGAGCGCCGCATAGGACCCAGCTGCCGCTGCCGCTGCCGCCCAGCTCAGAGACTCCGCCCATCCAACCTGAACACAGTCTCCCTTCATAGCCAATTGGCCTGGAGGTCAAACCCTCCTAGGGCTAACAACAACAAACTGGGTTTAAATTCAAAAACACTGAATACAACCCATAAAGGATTGCAGTAAGAGTACCCATCTCAGGTAACTGGGGAAACTGAGCCACTGTCCCTTTCAGGATATCCACCACATAAAGCAGCCACCATGCAGAGACATGGAAAGAAATCAGGTGTGAAAGAAATGGAGGAGAAAAGACGACAAGACATAGAGTTCAAAACCACGGTTATAAGGCTTTTCAAGAGGCTCCTAGGAGAGGCCGATCAACTTAATGAGAATTACCAGGAAATAAACAAGACCAACCAGCAAATGAATGAGACTTAAAAGGAAATGAATGATACTTACAAGGAAATGAATGAGACCCTCAGGGAAATGAACAAGACCTCTGAGGATACGAACCAGACCCTCACAGATAAAAAAAGGACCAACTAGAAATCAAGCATACACAGACTGAAATAAAAAATATTACACAAAGTCCTAAAAGCAGTCCAGAGGGCCACAAGAACCAAGTCAAAGATTTGAAATACAAAGAACCAAAATCCACTCAGCTGGAGAAGCAAGAAACAAAAAGAATTCAGATAACTGAAGATAGCGTAAGGGGCCTCTGGGACAACCTCAAGCAAGCCAACATCCAAATTATTGGGGTGCCAGAAAAAGAGAGAGAGCAAGTTAATGAAAACCTACTTGAAGAAATAGTGACTGAAAACTTTCCCCACCTGGTGAAAGAAACTGACTTAAAAGCCCAAGAAGTACACAGAACCCCAAAATATAGGAATCTAAAGAGGACCACACCAAGACATATCATAATTAAAATGCCAAGAGCAAAAGATAAAGAGAGAATATTAAAAGCAGCAAGAGAAAAGCAGTTGGTTACCTACAGGGGAGCACCCATACGATTGTCAGTGGATTTCTCAACAGAAACGATGCAGGCCAGACGGGAGTGGCAAGAAATATTCAAAATAATGAAGAGCAAGAATCTACAAAGATTACTCTATCCAGCAAAGCTATCATTCAGAATTGAGGATCAGATAAAGTGCTTCGCAGATAAGAAAAAGCTAAAGGAGTTCATCACCACCAAACCAGTATTATATGAAATGCTGAAAGATATTCTTTAAGAAGAGGAAGAAGAAAAAGGTAAAAATATAAATTATGAACAACAAATACACATCTAGCAACAAATAAACATAAAAATCAAGTGAACTGATAGGCTGATGAACAGGATAAACTGGTGACTATAACAGAAACATGGACATAGAGAGGGAATGGACTGACAATTCTAGGGGAGAAAAGTGTTGTTGGAAGTACAGCAAGAGATTGGACAAGAATCTTGCAACAATGGGAGAGGACATTGGGGAGGGGGATGTGAGGGCGGAGGGTGGGATAGGTACAGGATGGAGGGAAGATATAGGGGGATAAAAAAGGGGAAACAATGTAATTAATAAACTGAATAAAAAAATAAAAAAAATAAAGAAAGGAAGAGAGAGGAGAGAGAGAGAGAGAGAGAGAGAGAGAGAAACATCATTTGTTGTTAACTATTTATGCATTCATTGATTAATTCTTGTATGTTCCTTGATTGGAAATTGAACCCCAAACCTTGGCATACTGGGACGATGCTCTAACCCAGCGGTCGGCAAACTCATTAGTCAACAGAGCCAAGTATCAACAGCACAACCAATGAAATTTCTTTTGAGAGCCAATTTTTTTTAACTTAAACTTCTTCTGACGCCACTTCTTCAAAAGAGACTGGCCCAGGCCGTGGTATTTTGTGGAAGAGCCACACTCAAGGGGCCAAAGAGCCGTATGTGGCTCGCGAGCCACAGTTTGCTGACCACAGCTCTAACCAACTGAGCTGCCTGGCCAGGGCTGCTTTTTGTTTGTTTGTTTTTTCTTTATTTATGTTTGTATTGATTTCAGAGAGGAAGGGAGAGGGAGAGGGAGAGGGAGAGAGAGAGAGAAACATCAATGATGAGAGACTCACTGACCGGCCGCCTCCTGCACATCTCCTGCTGGGGGTTGAGCCCACAATCCGGGCATGTGCCCTTGACCAGAATCGAACCTGGGACTCTGCAGTCTGCAGGCCCAGATTCTATCTACTGTGCCAAACCAGCCAGGGCTGCTTTTAGTTTTAAATCAGTGCCACACACCTTGCTTCATCCCATAAGCTGCGTGTCTGAGGATTTCAGCGTATCATTTCATAGAAAGAGAATCTTTCCCTGTCGAGTAGAGAGCGCCCCGATTTTCCTTTGCATGTGCCTGTGTGCTCTGGCCTGAACGCACCATGGTTGGTGAAAGCATCCTTTCAGGGGGACACTTAGTCTAATTCCAGTCTTTGCTATTGATCTCTTGGCTTTTTCTTTTTTTAATATATTTTATTGATTTTTTACAGAGAGGAAGGGAGAGGGATAGAGAGCTAGAAACATCGATGAGAGGGAAACATCGATCAGCTGCCTCCTGCACTGCACACCCTCTACTGGGGATGTGCCTGCAACCCAGATACGTGCCCCTGACTGGAATCGAACCTGGGACCCTTCAGTCCGCAGACCAATGCTCCATCCACTGAACCAAACCGGTTTTGGCTCTCTTGGCTTTTCCAACACCTGCTCTTAGAGTTCGTCTGCTCCACTTCCCCCATCTCTGCAATCCCTTCCCCTCATCCCTCCCTCCTGCCTGAGGCTGACCCTCTGAGAGGCCAGGGGCTGGGTTCGGGGCCACTCTCTCTGCACACCCTCTCTCTAAATGACCTTATCCCACGCTCAGATTAAATCCCTCAGATGTGCCAGTGCCTTCTCACTTGGCACCTCCCCGATTGCCCCCTGAATGCCAGGCTCCTGTGTCTAACTCCCAGCAGTGTCTGCTGGGCATACCAAATGCTAGACCTCGAAAACGAATTCCTGCTCTCCCAGCTGGTTTCCCCCTAACGCTTCCCATCCTTTGAACCAAAAAGGGAGTCACTGAATTTCTGTATTGAGGTGAAATCAACATCCTATAAAACGAACCATTTCTAAGTGCCGTAGGTGAGACTTAGTCTATTTGCAATGTCGCGGCTGCCAGAATTTTCATTACCCCAGCAGGAAACCCTGCCCGCACTAAGCCTCACCCTCTCTCCCTCAGGCCCTGGCAGCCACCAAGCCATTTTCTGTCTCTGTGGACATATTATGGAATCCTATAATGTGTGACCCTTTGTCACCTGGCTTCTTCCACTGAGTGCAGTGTGTTCAAGGGTTACCTTTTCGGACAGCCGCCCAGATGAGCTGTCAGGAAACTACAGAGCAGCAGGTTTGACAAATGCATGGGGAACCCCGTGCAAGGACTGCCAAACCAAGACTTTCCCGAACTCTCCACTCACAGAATCATGACCCAAGTCAAACAGTTGTTCAGCTGCTCAGTTTTCGGGGAATTTGTCACAGAGCAAAGTAACCAGAACCAAAGTGCTATGCGGAAACGAAGCCGTTGGCCAGCAGCTGCTGTTCTTCAGGACTCCGACAGCTGGCCTCATTCTGTCTAATCACCTGAAGGTGCCCGGGGATTTAGGGAGCACGAGAGAGAAATGCTGCCAAGCCTGTGGCCTCCAGAAAGGCCCCCGTCACAGGGGGGTGGACTCCTCCCACATGACCTGCCTGGAAGCAGGTCAGGAATGTCCAACATGGGGTTTAAATGTTAGAAAGTGACATGCTAGCCAGACTGGTGTGGCTCAATGGTTGAGTGTCAACCTACAAACCAGAAGGTCATGGCTTGATTCCTAGTCAGATCACATACCCTGGTTGCAGGCTCGATCTCCAGTGTGGAGTGTGCAAGAGGCAGCCCATCAGTGATTCTCTCTCGTCATTGTTGTTTCTATCTCTCTCTCCCTTCCTCTCTGAAATCCTATCTAATGAAAGAGTAATATGCAAATTGACTATCACTCCAACACACAAGATGGCTGCCCCCATGTGGATACAAGATGGCCACCACAAGATGGCCAGCAGGGGAGGGCAGCTGGGAGGGACCAGGCCTGCAAGTGAGGGCAGTTGGGGGTGACTAGGCCTTCAGGGGAGGGCAGTTAGGGGTGACCGGGCCAGCAGGGGAGGGCAGTTGGGGGAAACTAGGTTGGCATGGGAAGGCAGTTAGGGGCAATCAGGCTGGCAGGGGAGCAGTTAGGTGTCAATAAGGCTGGCAGGGGAGTGGTTAGGGTGTGATCAGGCTGGTAGGCAGAAGCAGTTAGGGGCAATGAGGCAGGCAGGCAGGTGAGCAGTTGAGAGCCAGTAGTTCTGGATTGTGAGAGGGATGTTCAACTGCCCATTTAAGCATGATCCCACCAGGATCATGGCTAAACTGGCAGTCAGACATCTCTCGAGGGGTCTCAGTTTGGAGAGAGTGCAGGCTGGGCCAAACTGAGCCAAACTGGCTAGGACTAAACCCCTAATTTTAAAAAATATGGGTAAAATATATAAATAGGAAATTCACTCCCCCCAAACACACACACACACACACACACACACGCACGCACACACACACACACACACATGCACACACCAAAATGTTTATAAACATTGGAAGTGTGCTTCGTCTTGTCCGAGCTGTTGAGTGGGGGTAGCAGGGGATAGCAAAGGCCTATATGATACAATCTTTCTTTTTTATTTTTTATTTATTTTTATTTATTTTTAATTTATTTATTTTTATTTACTTCTTTTTTATTTTATTTTATTTTTTATGACACAGTCTCTCAGGAGGACCGTTGGCCAGAGAGGCTCTGTGTGGAGGCTCTGGATCCGGCTGCCTGGGCTTGAGTTTTAGGTTGGCTCTTATCAGCCATGAGCCTTGAGTAAGTTAATTGTTCCTATGTGCCTCGGTTTCCTCATCTGAAAAATGGGGGCAATACTAGAACCTTCCTGAAGGCTTGTGGTGAGGATGAAACGAGATAGCAGTTAAAGAGCCTGGGACCCTGAATGCAGCAGCGGCTGTGAAAATGGGGAGGTGTGAATGCAGTTGCGTACCCAGCCAAGTGGTGTTTCTGAGCATGCGATAGAAGCAGGCTCTTGAGACGCAGTCTCCAACAGGACAGACGGCCCGGTGTGGTCTAGGCCCCCCTATCCACTCTCAGAGCCCCTGGCGCTGCTTTATTTGTATTGCTGTCTGCTGGACTCTTGCATGTGTTCCCAGTGTTAGCATAGGACTTGAGGCAGAGCTTTGAATGTACATATAAACATATATTAACACAGGGTTAGTTGCTTGGGGTCCACAAATATATATACTCGGAAGTCCGTGTTCTCCATCTCCAGCACTGCTATCTGACAGGCTGGCCTTCAGGCACCTCATTAATCCTCCCCACCCTGTGGTCCCGGCTCACCCAAAGAGGTCCCTTGTCCCCACCAGGGGCTACAAGACCTGGCAGTAACCTGCCCTGTCCTACCCGCTCTTTCTCCAACTTTCTTCCTCCCTTGTGGCCTCTGCCCAGTCACACTAGCGCCTTTGCGGTTCCTCAGACACACCAGGCAGGCTGCAGCCTCAGGGCCTCGCACTGGCTGTTCTTTCTTCTCGGGAAGCTGTTTTGAACATTCCCGTGGTCGCTCCCTCCTCTCCTTCAAGTCTTCGCTCAGCTGTCACGTCCATAGAGTTCTCTCTGGGCACGCTCCAAAAAATTACAACACCCTCTGCCCTAGGCACACTTTTCTTCTTTATCTTCCTTTCCTGCTTTATTATCCTTATAGCCACTTACTATCCCCCTGTAATAACATATATCTTTCTTTAAAAATTTTTTTATTGATTTCAGATAGGGAGAGGGAGAGAGAGAGAAACATCAATGATGAGTGAGAATCATTGATTCGATGCCTCCTGCAAGCCCCCCACTGGGGATCAAGCCCATAACCTAGGCATGCTCCCTGACTGGGCATCAAACCCTGACCTTCTGGTTCATAGGTCAGAGTTCAACCACTGAGCGGCGTGGGACAGGCTATATATCTTTCTTATTCATTTGTATCTTCTCAGTCTGCCCAATAGAGTGTCAGCTCCGAGAGGGGCAGCACATTCTGTCAGTCATGTTCTTCATGTAGCCCCAGTACTTACCCCCCAACTAACAAGTGACGAATTCACCACATGGGATGCAGGTATAATGCTGGTTTCTTTTAGTTGTAAAGCTTTCTTACTTCTTGGCAAAAAACAAACAATACCTCAAATTAAAAAACAAAAAATCCTCACTCGAGGATATGTTTTTATTTTATTATTATTATTTAAATATTTTTTATTGGTTTCAAGAGGAAGGGAGAGGGAGAAAGAGATAGAAACATTAATGATGAGAGAGAATCATTGATTGGCTGCCTCCTGCACGCTCTCTACTGGGGATCAAGCTCACAACCCAGGCATGTGCCCTTGACTGGAATCGAATCCGGGACCCTTCAGTCCGCTCCAGCCACTGAGCCAGACCCGCCAGGGCTTATTATTTTTTTAAATATTTTAAATTGATTTTTAGAGAGAGAGGAAGGAAGAGAGAGAAAGAGATAGAAACATTGATGAGAGACAAGTATCAACATGGATGCCCTGCCTCTTCACACCCCCTTGCTGAGGATCGAGCCTGAAACCCGGGCCTGTGCCTCCATCTGGGATCAAACCTGAGACCTTTCAGTGTACAGGACGCTGCTCCAAGCAACCGAGCCAGACTGGCCAGGGCCAGTACTCCCAATTAAAAAAAATATATGGGTGAAAGATATGAAAAGAAAAATCACAGAAACCCAGGACCAAACCAGAGAGGGTGGGACCTGCATCACCACCATGTGTCCACCACCCAGATATCACTGCTGACATGTACACATAAAGAACTATTTGACATTGAAACTGGGACTCAGAGCTGTTGGACATTGAAATTGAGACTCAAGCCGAGACCGGTTTGGCTCAGTGGATAGAGCGTTGGACTGCGGACTGAAGGGTCCCGGGTTTGATTCCGGCAAGGGCATGTACCTTGGTTGCGGGCACATCCCCAGTAGGGGGTGTGCAAGAGGCAGCTGATCGATGTCTCTCTCTCATCGATGTTTCTGACTTTCTATCCCTCTCCCTTCCTCTCTGTGAAAAATCAATAAAATATATTTTAAAAAAAAGAAATTGAGACTCAAACATTTTTTGTTCTTATATGTTTATTTCTAGTATGCAGATGCAAGATTTTTTAAAGAAAAGAAATGGGGGAAATATAGATACAGAGACAAAGAAGTATTGAACAAACTGTCAAACTACAGTGGGAAGGCTGGGGAGGGGAGGGGGCGGAGGCTGTAAGAGATCAACCGAAGGACTTGTATGCATGCATATAAGCATAACCAATGGATACAAGACACTGGTGGGAGGGGCAGGCGAGGGCATGTGCTGGGGGGTAGAGGAGGCGGGGGTTGGTCAGTGTGGGGGGGGGGGACATGTATACTACTATTTGTAATACTTTAAACAATAATATATATATATTTAAAAAATAAAAAATTGCTGCCAAAACAAAACAAACAAACAAACAAAAAACAAAAAAGAACAATCACAGAAAAATGAAATAAAAAATTTAAAACTCACTAGCTGTGTGGCCCTAGGAAAGTGATTTAACCTCTCTAGTCCTCAGTTTTCCTGACTGTAAAACCCAAGAGATGCTCAATAAATGTTTATTGAATGAAGGAGCAACTGAATCGATAAAATAATATCTAACTTCTAGACCATGAATAAAAATTCAATGACAGCTGTAACTGGTTTTGCTCAGTGGAAAGAGCGTTGGCCTGTGAACTGGAAGGTCCCAGGTTCGATTCCGGTCAAGGACATGTACCTTGGTTTTGGGCACATCCCCAGTGGGGGGTGTGCAGGAGGCAGCTGATCGATGTTTCTCTCTTATTGATGTTTCTAACTCTCTACCCATTTCCCTTCCTTTCTGTAAAAATCAATGAAATATTTTAAAAAGTAAATAAATCATGTTTAAACAAAAAGAATTCGATGACAGTGTAGAGATAGGGCTTAAAATATCATCTGGCATGTGGCATGCCCTATGTGAGTGATAGCAATGCCTACTTTAAAAAAGAATACTAGCCGAAACCTGTTTGGCTCAGTGGATAGAGCGTCAGCCCACAGACTGAAAGGTTGCAGGTTCTATTCTGGTCAAGGGCATGTACCTTGGTTGCAGGCACATCCCCAGTGGGTGGTGTGCAGGAGGCGGCTGACTGATGTTTCTAACTTTCTATCCCTTTCCCTTCCTCTCTGTAAAAAATCAATAAAATATATTTTAAAAAATAAAAATAAAAAAGAATACTGCCCTGGCCAGTGGGCTCAGTGGTTAGAGAGTCGGCCAGCTCATGGAAAGGTTTCAGGTTTCATTCCCCGTAAAGGGAATGTGCTGGGTTGCAGTTTGCTCCCTGCCCCCAGTCAGGCCACATGCCGGAGGCCACCAGTCGATTTGTCTCTCACATCACTGTTTCTCTCTCCCCACGCCCTCCCTTCCACTCCCTCTGAAAAGCAATGGAAAACACATCCCCAGGTGAGGATGAACAACAACAAATGTCACTGTTGTGTTTATTGTGGGCAGCCTTCAAGTTCCCTCCCAGTGACGCCTCCTGTAGGAAGTCCTCCCTGGTGAGGCCAGGTGGGGTCTGTCACTCAAGGCCCCCCAAAAACCCCTTTTGCAGTTCTCTCTTTAAACGTTAGCAAAATGTGTCCCAGTTAGCATATTCTGCAGTCCACACCCCATAGCAAGGGTCAGAACACATCTTCATTGTAAGGACGGGGCTTCTCTCCCCGCCTGTAAACAGGCCGGCCGAGCCTGTGGCAGCCGCGGACTGAGCTCCTGAAAGCGGCGCCTGTTCACTCACTCAGGTGTGCCCAGCACGCCCCGGGCCTGGGACAAGGAGCGTCTCAGTCCATCTTGGTGCGTCACATAAATGAGCCCTTCTGTCCTCCGCCTCTCGGTTTGGGATGTGCACAAGCTCAGGCATGTGCGATGTAGCCCCAGGGATGCATAAACCCGTGGACGCTTTTTAAAACATCCATCACCACACTGACCTACAGAGTTTTTTTCTTGTGATGAAAACTCTTTGAGATTTACTCTCTTAGTACCCTTCAAAGACGCAGTTCGGCAGTGTTAACCAGTCACTGTGCTGTGCATCCCCAGGACTTATTCACCGTATAGCTGCATGTTTGTGTCTTTAACCACTTCCCCCATTTGCCCACCCCCACCCCCGCCCCTGGCAACCACCAATTGTCTTCTGTATCGATGAGTTTTTCGTTATTGTTGTTTTTTTTAAGATTACAAATACAAGTGAGATCGTATGGTATTTGTCTTCCTCTGTCGGTCTTATTTCACTTAGTATAATGCCCCCAATATCCATTCATGCTGTTTCAAATGGCAGGGTCTCCTTTTTTATGGCCGAATAGCATTCCGTTGTAGAGACACATCACATCTTCTTTATCATTCATCCATGCCTTGGCTGTTGAAAATAATGCTGCAGTGAACATTGGGGTACACATACCTTCTCAAATTAAGTGTTTTGTTTCCTTCAGAGAAATACCCCAAAGTGGAATCGTTGGATCATATGGGAGTGCTATTTTTAATTTTTTGAGGAACATCCATTCTGCTTTCCACAGTGGCTGCACCAGTCTGCATTCCCGCCAACAGTGCACGAGGGCTCCTTTTCCTCCATATTCTCACCAGCTCTTGTTTGGTGATTCATTGACGGTAGTCGTCCTGACACCTGTGATGTGGTTTTAATTTGCATCTCGTGGTGGTTTTAATTTGCATTTCTCTGATGATTAGTAACATTGAGTGTCTTTTCACATGTCTATTGGCTATCTTTATGTCCTCTGTGCAGAAGTCTCTGTTCAGGCCCTCTGCCCCCTTTTTTTAATTGGATTGTTCGTTTGTTTTGGTGTTGTTTTGTAAGTTCTTTATAAACGTTGGATATTAAGCCCTTATCAGATGTATCGCTGACGAGCATGTTCTTCCATCAGTGGGTTGTCTTTTCATTTTGTGGATGGTTTCCTTTGCTGTGCAGAAACGTTTTTAGTTTGATGTAACCACATTTGTTTATTTTTTTCTTTTGTTTCCCTTGCCCAAGACGATATATATTAAAATTTTTGCTACTAGAAATGTCCAAGATTTTACTGCCTATGTTTATTTTTCTAGGATTTTTATGTTAACCACCTTCTTGACTAGGGAGATAGAAGGCACTGATTGGCTTAGGCCCTGGTGATTATTCTGAGCCAATCACTGTGGCAAAGGGGTGGGTTAATTAATTTAAACCATTCACCACTGGAGCTAGGAGTTTGGAATCTGTCAATCCAATCCCACAGTTTATGGCTTTGGTTACTGGCATAGAGCGCGGAGGAATGGACACTGTGAAAGTGATCACATATGCAGGACGTTTCTTTTCTATTTAAATTTTTTTGAAACAAGAAAGTTGCAAGTATGGTGCCAAGAACCTTTCCTCTGAACCCATTTTGAGAGTAAATTGCCAACCTGGTGCATCCTTCAGAATACTGCCCCCGGGTGTTATTGTAGGGGTGTGTCCTACAGAAAAGAACATTCCAAGGGAAAGATCCTTTTTGTTCCTTTGGAGTCATAAATTTTTTAAAAATATATATTTTATTGATTTTTTTACAGAGAGGAAGGGAGAGGGATAGAAAGTCAGAAACATCGATGAGAGAGAAACATCGATCAGCTGCCTCTTACACACTCCCTACTGGGGATGTGCCCACAGCCTAGGTACATGCCCTTGACCGGAATCAAATCTGGGGTCTTTCAGTCCGCAGGACGACGCTCTATCCACTGAGCAAAACCAGTTTCGGCTGGAGTCACAAATTTTATAGCCACAGCATAAAAACCCACATTCCTCCACCAGACTTTCCGCTGGTCCCTTTGCTTATATCTATACGGACACATGGATGCTTGTTTTATTGATCTGTTACCCCCAACGAAAAAAAAGTTTATTTTTAGGGAGAAAGGAAGGGAGAGAAACATCCGAATGAGAGTGAGACATCCATCAGTTGCCTCCTGCAGGACCCCAGGCCCACAATCCAGGCATGGGCCCTGACTGGGAATCAAGCAGGCAACTCTTTGGTTGGAAAGATGCCCAACCAACTAAGCCACACTGGCCAGGGCCGTGACCCCCCGTTTTAATGTTGATGCCCAGAGGGTCCCAGATTTGTTCAGCGGGAGCCCTTCAAGCCAACCCTGTGCTTTTCCATCTGTTCTCATCATTCTTCGAGCAGTTCCTTACTTTCTGACCCAAGAAGATGTTTCCAGGGTCATTTGTATCTTCCCTGTCCCCCCTTCCCCAGAATCAGCCATTTCCCCAAAGGGTGAAGGGGGAGGGCACTTCTGAAAGCTGGTGGCTGACCCCTCACCTCTGCATGACCCTCTCAGACTCTGATTTTCAATGCGGCTGGGCCTGGCCAATGGCAGAGACGATGCTTTAGTAGTTGCCATGGAGACCGCTGGGCCTGCCTGGAGGAAGGAGGCGGTGACGTCATTGCGGGAGCAGGTGCATCGACCACAGCCTCATCTTAGCCTGGTCACGGGGCACAGGGGCAGCCTCTGGGCCAGCGGCCCGGAACCGGAACCGCCGCCCTGCCTGCCAGGCCTCCACCCCCAGCATCCGGGTGGCAGCAGCCCCAGCAAGATACCCCCAGCGAGATCCGCAGCCCCAAGTCTGCTGAGACCTTTGGAGGCACCGCCAAGCGAGGGGAAGCAGCACCCTCAAACCCTCCCTGGCGCGGCCTCACCCAGGAGCCCCGAGCCAGCCCGGCAGGCCCCTTCCTGGGCTTCTCTCTGCGCGAGTCCCCGGGATCCCCAAGGGCTGGAGGCTGCAGCCCTGCGCGCAGGACCAGGGGCATCCTTGGCAGATCAGGCCGCGCGCCCCTCTCTCGCGGAGCCTTTGGGAAGGGACTGTGACACCCTGGATCCCTCCTCGGAGCCCCGGGGCGGCACGGGGGCGCGCCAGCGGGCTTACTGCTGCCTCCGGGAGCTGGGCAAGATGCTGTTCGGAGTGCAGGACATGGCGCTGCTGGAGCACGGCTGCCGCGCGCTGGAGGTGGACAGCGCCCGGTCCCTGATGATCCTGGGCATCCCCGAGGACTGCGGCCACGAGGAATTCGAGGAGATCATCCGGGCCCCCCTGAAGCCGCTGGGCCGGTTCGAGGTGGCCGGGAAGGCCTTCCTGGAAGAGGAGCGATCCAAGGCGGCCATCATCAGGCTGATGGGCGACGTGAACCCCGCCGCCGTCCCCAGGGAGATCCAGGGCAAGGGCGGCGCCTGGCGGGTGGTCTACATGCCCCGCAGGCAGGACATCGAGTTCCTGACCAAGCTGAACCTCTTCCTGCAGAGCGAGGGCCGGACGGTGGAGGACGTGGCCCGCGTGCTGAGGCAGGAGCTGTGCCCGCCGCTGACGCGCCCCCGAGAGACGCCCTGTGCGCCCGAGCCCGCCGACCAGCCGGGGACCGGGGCCGCCACGGGGCTGGCGCGGGCGCCGCCTCCGGACTCGGCCGAGGACAGCAAGGCCGGAGGAGGCAGGAGGGGCAAGCGGAAGCCGAAGAAAAACCGCCGGCGGCCCCAGGCAGCGGACAAGAAGCTGTGAGGTGTGGTGGTGGGGTGGGCCGGGGGCGGGGAGGGAGTGTGGGTGCCAGCTGAGAGGGGGTGGGTGGCGACTGTGGGAAGGTGGGTACCCCCTGAGTTGGGGGATGCGAGTGTGGATCCTGTGGGCAAGGGGGTCACTGAGTGAGATGGTGTCACCCGCGTGGGCCTGGCGACATCTGACCGTGTGAGTGTGGGTGGGCGTGTGCACCCCAGTTTCCTGTGGGTTACACCTGAGTGGGGGTGGCTAACACCTGGGGGCGTGTGGGACATGCATTCATTAGACCTGCAGACGTTGGCTATGCCCCAGGCACCGCCCTAGAAGCTGGGGATCGGAAGGAACAAACCCTGCCTTCAGCTGAAACCGGTTTGGCTCAGTGGATAGAGCATCGGCCTGCAGACTGAGGGGTCCCGGGTTCGATTCCGGTCAAGGGCATGTACCTTGGTTGCAGGCACATCCCCAGTGGGGGGTGTGCAGGAGGCAGCTGATCGATGTTTCTCTCTCATCGATGTTTCTGACTTTCTGCCCCTCTCTCTTCCTCTCTGTGAAAAATCAATAAAATATACTAAAAAAAACAACAACCTTGCCTTCACTGGGCAGTAATGCTAAGTGGGTAACATTTGAGCTCCTTGGATACGTCTGAGCGGGCGTGGGTACCATCTGAGTGGATTCAGGCAATGTCCAGTTGCACGTGGCTCATTCCTTCAGCAAATACTCCCCAGCATCCATGGAGGACCAGGCACCGGGGACACATTGGGGAACAAACAGACCCCGACCTGGCCCCACCGCAATTGTGTTGAGTGGGTGTGAGGAGCATCCAAATTAGTTGACCACAGGAGTGAGCGTGGGTACCATGTGCATCTGTGGGCCGCATCTGAGCACGTGTATGCATGGGTCCGAGTGGGTAATGGGGGGGGGGAGCACCGGGTTATGTAGGGGGGGTTATTTGGGTGGGGGAGGTAACTTCTGAGTGAGGAAGCGTCTCAAAATCTTACACACACGCCTAACATCCTGGAGACTCCGAGGAACCCAGGGGCGAGGTCACAGTGGGAGCTGAGCAGCGCATCGGACCGTTGCCACGGAGACCACGTGCCCTCGCCCACTCTCCCCGAGCCTGCAGGTGTTTGCTGGGAAGTGGAGGGAGAGAAACCCGGTGCGGACTCCAAGGTTTCACAGAAGGTCTTTCGATGGAGTTGAGAACATGGCAGGCTGATGGGGACCTTGGGGAGAAGGCCGCTGCTGTCCCGACACCACCCTCCCGGCTGGTGGCTGCCTAACCCCGCCATCTCCCAGCTGCCGCCGCAAAGCGCCTGGAGTCGTTTTTTGTCCTTTAGAAGGAGGGACTTGGGATGGATGGGCGCCCCGTTTGCACACGACGCGACACGCAGGGACCGAACCTGACCGTCTGAGGAACTCACTGCCCTACACCCTGCGTGTCCCTGGCCGGGATGGTCAGCCAGGGGCCCTTCTGCTCTGGCTGGCGCCGGGGGTCTCCCCAAATTAAATCCTAGAAGCTCTGACCTGGGGGGAGGGGCACGCTCCACTCTCTAAAGAACACAGGGCAAGGCTTGCAGGGAACGATCCAAAAGGCGGTAAATAATTAAGAGGTCACCTTCAGGGGTGATCCGTTAACCATAGTAAGGTCGAGTTGCCAAGTCCTCTGATGATGAAGGAAGGAGAGAAGGAAGGACGGAAGGAGGAGGAAAGGAGGGAGGGAGGAAGGAAGGAAAGAAGGAAGGAGGGAAGGAGAAGGAAAGGAGGGAAGGAGTGAGGGAGGAGGGTGGGTGAAGGAAGGAAGGAAAGAAGGAGGGAAGGAGAAGGAAAGGAGGGAAGGAGGAGGAAAGGAGGGAGAAAGGGAGGGAGGAAGAAAAGGAAGGAGAGGAGGAGGAGAAAAGGAGGGAGGAGGAGGGGAGGGAGGAAGGAAGGAAAGAAGGGGGAAGGAGGAGGGAAGGAGGGAGGGAGGGAGGGAGGGAGGGAGGAAGGAAGGAAGGAAGGTTGTTCCTGCGGTGGGCAATTATGCCTGTGGGTTCCAGCGTCCAACCCCTTTCTTATTTCTGAGGCCACCCCACTTTGCCCCCCTAGCAGAGCAAATAGGTGGCGGTCTTATTCCCCACCCCACCTTGGCTGCTGGGGTGCAGGTCAGGGACCCCTTCAAATGGAGAAACTCCTGTTAGGTCCTTGCATGCCCAGCAGGTATCGAGACCCGGAAGGCATTTCCAGGTTCACTTTCACTGACACCCGAAAACCCAGAAGACCGGTTCCCGTCCGTTCCCCAAACCGACTCTCTTCCGGAAGCCTGTTCTTAGTGCAACGGTGGGGACAGAGCTTTCCCTGCCATCGCTTACCTGTGTTTGAATTTCTTGTGAGTGCACCCCTGATGTAGAAGAGTGTCGCTCTCTGTTGGTCCTGTTATTCTTTGTAAATTTCCGGCCCGGTCACACCCACTCAGAATATTGTATTCATTGTCTCCTCAGAATCTGAGCTTGAATAACATTCACACCAACCTCAGGCATCTTTGTTCATTGCACACTGTTCTCCCATGAAGCACAATCATGGTGCAGCAGCAAGGGACAGTGTGACATTTCCCAGCACCAGATTGTAGTGCGCAGACTGTGCTTAGCATGGATTCCACGCACTTCCCACACCCGCGGTGAATGGGCCTCACGTGCCTGCAACACCCAAGCCTCCTGCCGCTTCTCTCGGAGTTCCCGGACTGGCTGAAGAGGTCCCTGAAGTTGCGGCGCCAGCTGTTGTGCAAAACTGGTGTGGGCAGCTTGCTTCCTGCTGATCTGTGTGAATCGAGACGCCCCTGGCCGAGTGGGTCCAAAACAAAAATCCCCAAGCTGGCCAGCGGAGGGAGGCTGCAGCCGGCCTTGGTAAGCCTGGATTTTAAGCGTGGGTTCAGTTAAAACTTTTTATTGTTCCTTGTAGTTGATGCTGTGTTGTACAAACATCAAATAAATATAAAATCAATGTGTGCTAAAGCAATGAGTCTGCTCTTTGATATTAGATTTTAAAAAATATATATATATGTATTATTGATTTTTTTACAGAGAGGAGGGGAGAGGGAGAGTTAGAAACATCAATCAGCTGCCTACTGGGGATGTGCTCACAACCAAGGTACATGCCCTTGACCAGAATCGAACCTGGGACCCTTGAGTCTGCAGGCCGACACTCTGGCCACTGAGCCAAACCAGTTAGGGCTGATATTAGATTTAATTTGGGGAAACAATCTGGCTGCTAGAAGCATTCTGAAATCCATGGTGGCGTTGTTTTTAAAAGGGGTGTGATCAGATCTTATGGCCAAGAGAACACAAAACACACTCTGCCAGGGCTCCCTGAAAAACGGCGCATTTTATCTGGAAGAAAAACAGGAGCAGCTGCCCTGAGCTCCAGACAGGGAGGAGCCCGGTCCTGCACACTCATTCATGCATTCCATCTCCCCACCCTCCAGAAATGCCACTGTAGGCCCACAGCTCCTTATCCCAAACCCGGGGGCCAGATGCGGTTCAGAATTCTGGATTTTAGCAAAATGATACCGTGACTGTCTCTCATACTGTGTAATCCACTCCCCAGGGAGGTTTGGGCAGCTCCCACACTCCAGCTCAGGAGTATTCGGAGGGAAATGTGGGATATTGACCTTCAGTGACATAGATGAAGACTATACACGGCTTCACATCAGTCTACAGCTTGCTTCCAAATGTTTGTCTGTCTGTTTATTTTGTTTTGGGGGTTTTGGTGCAAAGCTTTCCGCTTCTGGGGCTTCAGAAGAGGAGGTATGTGATGATGAACCTGTTCTGTGATCATGACCCTCATTCCGTTGGTGAGGAAAGCGACACTCAGAGAGGGTAAGTGACTTGCCTAAGGCTGCACAGGAAAGCTCAGGAGGGATTGAAATCCGGGTCTTTCTGATCACAGTCTGTGCTCCTGAAACAGGGCTGCACTCTCCAGGGCTGGCGAGGAGTCACAGCGAGGTGGTCTGGGAAGAAATTCCTCAGGATTCCCTGAGAAGCAGCTCAAAGTCTAAATGCAGGCACTAGCTCTCACGGAGGAAACAATACGAATGCTTATTGAGTATTTAATATGTGCCAGGCACTCTTCTAAGCGTTTCCCATAAAGTTCATTTAATCCTCACAACACCACTCAGCACTACCAGGCAGATACAACATAATCCTGGGCTTGCCCTGGCGAGTGTGGCTCAGCTGGTTGGTTGTCATCCAGGCCCTGAAAGGTCGCATGCCCAGGTTTCGGGCTGGATCCCTGGTAGGGGGGATGCAGAAGGCAGCGGATCACTTTCTCTCACATCGATATTTCTCTCTCTCTCTCTCTCTCTCTCTCTCTCTCTCTCTCTCTCTCTCTCTCTCATAAATAAAAACACATCTTTAAAAAAATAACATCAGTTTTTAGATTTGGAGACTGAGACAGAGTCACACAATGTGCAAATGGAGCCAGGATTTGAACCAGACTGGAGCCTACATGCATGACCATTAATTAATTAAATTTATTGGGGTGACATTGGTTAATAAGATCATATAGGTTTCAAGTGTACATTTCTATGATACATGAGCTGTATATTGCATGATGTGCCCAGCAACCAGTCTTCCGTCAGGTTTACTTTTTATAAAAAAAAAAAAAACTAGAGGCCCGGTGCATGAAAAATTCATGCACTGGAGAGGGAGGGGCCCTCAGCCTGGCCTGCCCCTCTCACAGTCTGGGAGCCGTTAGGGGTGGAGGCAACCCAGTGATCAGGGGAAGGTGGTGCCTCATCACACCTCTGCTGCTGCCACTGCCGGCAGCACAAGCCTTGACCAGCCCTGGTTACCTGAACCTTGGGCCAGCCCTGAGTGGCTGGGGAGCTGAGGGGTCTAGGGAACTCCGGAGGCAGGTGCCCCAGCAAGGCTGAGGGGACTGGGCACAGCCATCTTGTGGCTGTGGGTGCAGCCATCTTTGAGGGCGTGGCAGTCAATTAACATAATCCCTCTTTATTGGCTGTGGGTGCTGCCATCTTTGAGGGTTGGGCAGTCAATTAGCGTATTCCCTCCTTATTGGTTGTGAGTGCTGCCATCTTTACAACAGTGTGAGGGTCAATTAGCATATTCCTTCTCTATTAGATAGGATTCTCACCAGATGGATATGTTTTAGAAAGCAGAAGAGATAGAGATAGAGATAGATAGA
The DNA here is from genome assembly GCA_027563665.1 of Antrozous pallidus. Classification (NCBI taxonomy): domain Eukaryota; kingdom Metazoa; phylum Chordata; class Mammalia; order Chiroptera; family Vespertilionidae; genus Antrozous; species Antrozous pallidus. The sequence goes on from CM050525.1 coordinate 14,715,502, forward strand.
GATAGAGATAGAGATAGAGATAGAGATAGAGATAGAGAGTTAGAGATAAAGAGAGAGATAGGGATAGAGATAGAGATAGAGATAGAGATAGAGATAGAGACATCAATTGGTTGCCTTCCCTACATACCCTGACTGGGGATCAAACCCACAACCTATGTATTGAACCCAAAAACTTTTGGTAGACATGACAACGCCCCAATCGACTGAGCCACCTAGCCAGGGCCGGGCTTACATTTTGGAGCGTTTACATTTCCAAATGTAATACTTCAGTTGTGAGTTCAACTGTGTCAGTACTTCAGTTGTGAGTTCTCATTGGCTGCTAAGTGTGGGGTCCTGGGCCTAGTGACAGTTGGGCTTGGCGTTGACAAAAAATACCTCAGGCGGGTTTTATAGCTCAGATTCCTGAACTCGATGAACGTGCACCCAGCTCTCTCAGGAGACAACGCGTTCTAACCCGTGTGCTGACTAGAAGCTGCTTCGGAACCTGGGGTGCCAGGGAGACCGTGCCCATCCTGAGCCCTGGCACCAACAGGGCACTGATAAAGATGGTATGGAAGCTGCTTCCTACTCTAGATGTTGAAGAACTACTATGTGCTCTCAATTAACCCCTTGGTAACTGGTCCGTGCAGACAGAGATCTGATTTCTGGAAGTTCGAGACTGGGGACAAATCTGGTGACTGTGGCAAGGTTACAAATGTCACCAGAGAGAGAAATCTTTGGGGGTTTCCACCTTTCTTATTCCCCACTAAAACCTGCCACATGCAATGAGGCAAAACAGGAGGCTTCAGAGTGTGGGGGGTTAAAATATAAGGAATCTCAGTGTTTTAAAGCTCAGCTCTGCCACTTCCTAGCTGTGTGGCCTTCTCTGGCCTCTGTTTTTCTCATCTGGAAAATGGGAACGACACTTACTTAGGAAGGTTGAAAGGATTAAAAGGGAAAATGTGCAGGAGCAGGGACAAAGTGGGTACTTGGTAGAAGTGAATCTTACCACATTCCTGCCTTACGGGCATGCACAAAGGTGGACGCTGTCATGAAAAAATAAAACTGAGATCAGACGTTAAGTTTTATAATAATAAATCTAGCACCATCCATTCATTCCTTCGTTCATTCACTCATCAACTATTTTAAAAATATACATATTTTATTAATTTTTTACAGAGAGGAAGGGAGAGGGATAGAAAGTCAGAAACTTGATCAGCTGCCTCTTGCACGCCCCTTACTGGGGATGTGCCTGCAACCAGGTTACACGCCCTTGACCGGAATCGAACCCGGGACCTTCCAGTCCACAGGCCGACGCTCTATCCACTGAGCCAAACCAGTTTCGGCCACTCATCAGCTATTTTAGCACCTACCAGGACTGTTCCCGATCCTGGGAGTTTAGCAAAGAACAAACCTTCACAGCTGAGGGTGGGACAATAAGTAACTAAGAAAATACCAGGAAGTGGCAAGTGCTGTGGTGAAAATAACTGAGGACAGTGTGAACACTCTCTGTGGGGTAAATCCTAAAATTCCACGTATATTACACTTGTCTTTTCTGGAAAAGTACCGCTGTTTAACTGTGGGGGTGAGAGGGTGAGAGGCTCGAGGCTTGGGGTGGGGGGCTTGTTTTTCATTTTACACTTTTCTGTAACTTCAGCATTTTCTTAGCGTGTTTGTGTGTGTGTGTGTGTGTGTGTGTGTGTAACACTTTTAATATTACTTTTTATTTTTTTAATGGCAACCAAGTGAAGCTGAGTAGAGAGATTTGGGCCATATTTGTTTTTTCCCCTCATTCTTTACTGATTTTTGTTTGTTTCTTTTCAACAAATATAAAGCGGAAGCTATAATTATCCATTTTTCTTTCTTTTTTAAAAATTTTAATTTTTTTGCAGTATAACTTATATTTAATAGTAGTACATATGTTTTCCTCTCCCCCCCCCATTATCCTCCCCCCAGCCTCCCCTACCCCCAGCACATGTCCCCACCTGCCCCCCCCTCCGCCCCAGTGTTTTTCATTCATTGGTTATGCTCATATGCATGCATACAAGTCCTTTGGTTGATCTCCCCCAGCACCCGCCCCCACCCTCCCCAGCCTTCCCCCTGTAGCTTGACAGCCTGTTAGTTATCCATTTTCATGGGCGCTGGAGGCGGAGCTCGCCTGCCTGAGACGGGGCAGTTTCCAACACCCCCAGCGGATCTGCTCTGGTTGGCAATTTTTGTCAGGATGCTGAGCTTTTGAGGTTTTCTTTCTAGGATAATCGTCCCCTCCTTCCACCATAAAAACCAACAACAAATATATAAATAAAACAACCCAAATGTCTCACCTGCCAGGTCATTGTCTTGACTTCTCCCGTTTGGATTCTTAAGCCATTATTCCTCAAACGGGGTGTCGGAGGGGTTTTCAGCTTAGGGCCTCTAGGGGGCAGCTTCTAGGGGAGATGATTAGAGTATCAGACCTAAGGGAGGGATGAGAACCGTGAAGAGGCCGGCCGGCCCCTCACCCTGCGAGCCCCCTCTCTCCCACAGAGAGGACCAACGCTTCAGAACGCCTCTCTTCGTTGCCGTGGAGACCACTGGGAGGCGGGGCGAGAAACAGCTGAGGAGCAGAGAGGCTGGAGGCCCATGAGGGCCCAAGCCAGCATGTGAGCAAGCGGTGAGGCTGGGATGGGGCAGAGGAGGAGGCAGAGGAGGAGGAGAATAAAATCCAGGGAAGTCTAACGACCCGGTTGTGCAATATGAAAAACAATCAGAATGAGCCTCTAACCTCCCCCAACCTCTAAGCATCTTCCTTCCTTGTCCCCGTCTCTTCCCTCCCTTCCTCTAACCTCTCCCTTCCCTCTTTCTCTAAACATCTGCCTGCTTCCTTCAGTTCAATAAAATCGAACATCGTCAGTTAAATACAATTACACGTGTTCATTTTTATTTATTTATTTATTTATTTTTAAATTGATTTTTTTGCAGTATAATAGTAGTACATGTACACGTGTTCATTTTTACATTGTGTATAAAAGCTTTTATTTTTAACATGTCTTCATTGATTTGAGAGAGAGGGGAAGGGAGGGAGGAGAGAGGGAAACATCAGTGTGAGAGAGTAACATTGTCTCTCATATGCAACCTGATCAGAGATCGAACCCACAACCTGGACATGTGCCCTGACCAGCCGATGTTCAACCAACTGAGCCACACCGGCCAGGGCTGAAGTAATCATTTTACGGGGTTGTGTGTTTTTCTGTTGTTGGAATTTCATTATCATTGGTTTCCTCGGTAATCCAATAGAAGTAGTTCTAGTCATTGGAACACTTTATCCAGAAAAGGGTTCTTGGCCTGGTAAGGGGTTAATTAAGGATTCTTGGGCGACAGGGCCCAGGAGAGGGCTGGTGGGGGAGGGGCGTGTTGCAGAGGAGACTGACAGAGAAGGTGGAGGCAACCGCAAGTGCAAAGGCCCTGGGGTTGGGGGTGAGAACAGTGTGTTGGAGGAACAGTAAAGAAGAGGCAGGGGTGACTGGAGTGAAGAGAGGAAGTAGGGTAGACCTTAGGGCTTTGTGGACGAGGGTGAGGAGTTTGATTTTACTCGGTCTGAGACGAAGACTTTGGAAAGAGCAGAGACAGCTGACAAGTTTTTAAAAGACCCCTCCGGCTGCTGGGCCAGGGGTGGACGCGGGCAGCGAAGGTGCAAGACGCGTTTTCTTGGATCCAGACCAGCCTCCCTGGATGAGCCTCCCTGGATGGCGACGGCAGTGCCCACGTTCACTTAGAACCCCTGACTCCAGACCGGCCCCGTGTCCCCGTTTGTAAGGAGATGGTAGCCCTGAGGACTCCTAACAACAGGCCTGTTCAGCACAGCACAGGGTGGCTGGTTCTAAGGAAACCCTCCGTGCAAGTTGACTATTATTATTACTAATGCCGTTGCTATAGTGCATACCATTGTGGAGCTGGCTGCCTCAGGGTTACCTGGGAAACTGAAAATCCTACCCCACGGCTCAGCTGTCCTAACCCACTATGTCTATAGCTGAATATGAGGACCTTTGGTTTAATTTTTTCAAGATCCTCACCGGAGGGTATTTTTCCATTAATTTTTAGAGAGGGAAGACAGAGAGAAACATCAATGTGAGAGAAACACATCGATGGGTTGCCTCCTGCACGAGCCCTGGCCGGGGCGCCAGGCCAGGGAGGAGCCTGCAACAGAGGTACATGCCCTTGACCTGAATCGAACCCGGGGACCCTTCAGGCTGCAGGCCGACTTTCTATCCACTGAGCCGAACCAGTGAGGGCTAATTTAATTTTTTCATTAACATTTTTGATTGCTAAAAATCCAAGCAATCCGCCCTAGCTGATTGAGCATCGGCCTATGGCCTAAAGCGCCCAGGTTCAATTCCAGCCAAGGGCACACGCCTGGGTTGTGGGCTCGATCCCCAGTAAGGGGTGTGCAGAAGGCAGCCAATCAATGATTCTCGTCATTGATGTTTCTATCTCGCTCTCCATCTCCCTTCCTCTCTGAAATCAATAAAAAATACATTTTAAAAAAATCCAAGCAATCCAAAAGGATATAGAAAAGTACACGACCCCAGGCCCCTTCTCCAGAAACAGCCATTGCCGGCTATGCTTGTCTGTGTGCAGAATCTGTGTATAGACCTCGGCCCTCACACACACACACACACACACACACACCAGACTATTTCAGGTTCAAACCCAGGTTCTATCCCTTTCTAATCTTGAGCACGTGATTTTGTTTCTTTGGCTATAAAGTGGGACTGATCATCGTATTCTCTGTCTCATCATGATCTGATGAGGATTTCACGAGCTGGTTTCATAGAAAGTACCTACAATCGTGCCTCCTATTCAGGAAGTGGTGCATAAAACCTGACTATCCTTTTTCCTAGCTGCTGCTCAGCATTTTACTGTAGGACTAGATCATGAAATTGAGTCAGTCCCTATTGATGAACAATTGGGTTCATTCATTCATTTCGCTCAAAAATATTTATCGAGTACCTACTGTGCGCCAAACACACGCTAGAAGCTGGTGCAATGAGACCCTGGTACCACTCTCGCCAGCCCATGGCTGGGTAGGTCGGAGGGAATTGCTGGTCCAGGAGGCCTGTCCGTTTTAAACGGAGCTATTCGGAGGCAAGGACGGCCTCACTAGCACTCCCCCTCCCGCTCGGCTGGAACCGCACGTGCGGGGCGGCCGGTAGGGAAACGGCTGCCTTTCCCGGGGGAGGTGCTGACGTGGGCCGCCGCGCGCTCCGCTCGGGAGCGGTGGCCCCAGCGAGGCCCGGGCGCGGCCACACCCCCGGGCGGGAGGGGAGTGAGGGCGCCCCGAAGAGAGTGGACAGCCCCCCTGTCAGTCTTGCCCTGTGCAGCAGTGTAAGATGAGAAGGGGGAAGGTGGGCCTCACCCCGGGGAGGGCGAGGAGGAACTTCCTGCCCCCGGACTCCCAGGCACAGCGCGCGCCCCCCGACCCGGAGGCGGGCGGCGAGTCAAGGTCAGGCCGGACCAGGTGGCAGCCGGCCGAGGCGTGGGGGACCCTCCCTGGGGGCTGGGCCGCCTCCTCCGAGCGCTCGGCCATATTGAACAGCCGCTGCAGAGCCGTCTTTGTCTGCGAAGTCCTCCCCCAAGTTCCAGGCGCGTCCCCGCGTCCGGGCCGGGAGGAGCCACGGCAGCCCGCGTGCTCCAACTGGCAGCCGGGACCCCACGTTGTCCGCTCCCGGTGGGCTGTGAGTCTCAGGACCGGCCTCACCCCGGCTCACGCGCGCGCCCCGAAAACTGGCTCCCGCCGCTGGTTTCGGGGAGCCGGCCTGGGTCCGGCAGGACTTGTTGCAGACGGAGAAATTGGGCGGCGCCGGCTCATCCCCCCTGGAGAGGGGAGACTCTCCGGGACCTCATCCCCGCTCCCACCCCACGTCTAAGGGCCTCTTGCAGGCTAGGCTCGTGGCCCCCCACCCGGGTTTCACGCTGGAGATCCTCAAGACCCTCGAGAAGAGCCACGTGGGGGGCTGGTTCCCCTGGGGCTTCCTCCCGTCCCCCGACGGCCTGATCCTCTGGAGCGTGCCCGACGTCTGCAAAGACGTGGATCTGGACGTCCTGGTGGACGCGCTGAAGCCCGTGGGGACCTTCAAGAAGATCGGCAAGGTGTTCCGCAGGGAGGACGACGCCACGGTGGGCATGCTGCAGATCGGGGAGGACGTGGACTGCCTGCTCATCCCGCGCGAGGTGCGCCTGGCCGGGGGCGTCTGGAGGCTCCTCGCCAAGCCCGCCACCAAGGAGGCGGAATTCCGGGAGCGGCTGGCCCAGTTCCTGGAGGAGGAGGGCCGCACGCTGGAGGACTTGGCCCGCATCCTTGAGAAGAGCCCCCCGCCCCCGCCCCGGCCCCCCCAAAAGCCCAAGGAGTCCCGAGCGAGGAGGAGAGTCCCGCAGATGGTGCCGCCTCCTCCCCGGCTGGTCGTGGGCACCTACGACAGCAGCAACGCCAGCGACAGCGAGAGCAGCGACGTCGAGGCCCCGCGCAAGCCGGGCGACCAGGGCCGAAGCGACCCCGCGCGCGGCAGAAAGGCGCGCAAGATGCCGGTCAGTTACCTGGGCAGCAAGTTCCTGGGCAGCGACCTGGAGAGCGAGGATGACGAGGAGCTGGTGGAGGCCTTCCTCCGGCGCAAGGAGCAGCAGCCGGGCGCCCCCGCCCGCCGCCGCCGCTGCGGGAACCTGCCGGTGCCCGTGTTTGAGGGCGGCCTGGGGCCTCGGCCGTCCAGGGGGGACAGGTGGCGGGAGCGCATCAGCCAGGTGTCCTGGGGGCAGCTGAAGCGCACGGTGAAGGGCTGGACACTGAGGCCCGGCCCCGGAGCAGGGGAAGCCCCGCAGGCCTCGGTCAGGGTGGAGAGGGAGGAGGTGCCCTGCAGCGCCCGTCAGGGGGATCACGTGGGGAGCGCAGGAGGTGGGCTGGTGCCTGAGGCCCCCCCACGGCGATGGAGGCCCAAGATTAAGTGGGGCTCCTTTAGGCTGCGCAGGAGGGAGGAAGCAGCATCCACGGCTCAGGGGGCGGAGGCTGCAGCTGATCAGAGGGTGGAGGCAGTGGGTGATCAGGGAATAGAGGCTGTGGGTGATCAGAGGGTGGAGGCTGTGGGTGATCAGAGGGTGGAGGCTGTGGGTGATCAGAGGGTGGAGGCTGTGGGTGATCAGGTGGTGGAGGTTGTGGGTGATCAGGGAATAGAGGCTGTGGGTGATCAGAGGGTGGAGGCTGTGGGTGATCAGAGGGTGGAGGCTGTGGGTGATCAGGGAATAGAGGCTGTGGGTGATCAGGGAATAGAGGCTGTGGGTGATCAGAGGGTGGAGGCTGTGGGTGATCAGGGGGTGGAGGCTGTGGGTGATCAGAGGGTGGAGGCTGTGGGTGATCAGGTGGTGGAGGCTGTGGGTGATCAGAGGGTGGAGGCTGTGGGTGATCAGAGAGGGGAGGCTGCAGCTGATCAGGGGGTGGAGGCTGTGGGTGATCAGAGAGTAGAGGCTGTGGGTGATCAGAGGGTGGAGGCTGTGGGTGATCAGAGGGTGGAGGCTGTGGGTGATCAGAGGGTGGAGGCTGTGGGTGATCAGAGGGTGGAGGCTGTGGGTGATCAGGTGGTGGAGGTTGTGGGTGATCAGGGGGTGGAGGCTGTGGGTGATCAGGGGGTGGAGGCTGTGGTTGATCAGAGGGTGGAGGCTGTGGGTGATCAGGGGGTGGAGGCTGTGGGTGATCAGGGGGTGGAGGCTGTGGGTGATCAGAGGGTGGAGGCTGTGGGTGATCAGGGAATAGAGGCTGTGGGTGATCAGGGGGTGGAGGCTGTGGGTGATCAGAGGGTGGAGGCTGTGGGTGATCAGGGAATAGAGGCTGTGGGTGATCAGGGGGTGGAGGCTGTGGGTGATCAGAGGGTGGAGGCAGTGGGTGATCAGGGAATAGAGGCTGTGGGTGATCAGGGGGTGGAGGCTGTGGGTGATCAGGGGGTGGAGGCTGTGGGTGATCAGAGGGTGGAGGCTGTGGGTGATCAGGGGGTGGAGGCTGTGGGTGATCAGGGGGTGGAGGCTGTGGGTGATCAGAGGGTGGAGGCTGTGGGTGATCAGGGGGTGGAGGCTGTGGGTGATCAGGGAATAGAGGCTGTGGGTGATCAGGGGGTGGAGGCTGTGGGTGATCAGGGGGTGGAGGCTGCAGCTGATCAGAGGGTGGAGGCAGTGGGTGATCAGGGAATAGAGGCTGTGGGTGATCAGGGGGTGGAGGCTGTGGGTGATCAGGGGGTGGAGGCTGTGGGTGATCAGAGGGTGGAGGCTGTGGGTGATCAGGGGGTGGAGGCTGTGGGTGATCAGGGGGTGGAGGCTGTGGGTGATCAGGGAATAGAGGCTGTGGGTGATCAGGGAATAGAGGCTGTGGGTGATCAGAGAGCAGAGGCCCCAGTTGTCCAGGGAGCAAAGGCTGCATCTGGCGGGGCCGACGCCGGATCTGGCCAGAGGGCAGAGGCTTCCCCTGTAGCTGCTGCCTTAGCTGCCCCGGGAGCGACTGGCCCGACCCCAGGAGCTAAGGCCCGGAAACAGGTCAAGACAGTGAGGTTCCAGACGCCTGGGCGCTTCTCCTGGTTTCGAAAGTGCCGGAGAGCCTTCTGGCACACTCCCCGGTTGCCAACCCTGCCCAAGAGCGTCCCCAGGGCAGGCGAGGCCAGGGGCCTCAGGGTGCTGAGGGCCGAGGCCAGAGCAGGAGCGGAGCAGGAGGAGCAAGAGGACCTGCTGTGAGGTGGGCTGGGCGGAGAGCCCCTGCTGCCTGCCACCTCACCCCCACTCCGGTGTCCCCTCCCCCGGCCTTGCACAGAGATGCTGTTGCCGCCTCCACTCGTGAAAATGGAGGTGCAGTGAGGGCCAGCAGTACCCCTCACATCTCCACCTCAAAGCCTTTTCTTTTCTTGTTAAAATTTTATCTTTCGTGCATTGATTAACAAACAAACAAACAAACAAACAGACTCTAGTAACCCACGGAAACCGGTCACTTCCTCAAATGCAGTCCTGGGGGCTCGGCTTGAAGCCAGGAGCAAGTCGGAGAGAAATCCCTTCCCCTCGGCCTGCTCCCTCCCCCCGCACCTCACTGCCAGCCTCCTGGATCTACAACATGTAAATAAAAACGTTTACAAACGTATTGCCTGGCTTTGGACTCGGCAGCTGAAGTCTGCCCAGGGTGATTTTGTCACACCCTGTCCGCCCTGCGCTTCTGTCCTGTCGCTTGCCATCCCCGCACTCCTGGGCTCTGCCGGCTCCCAGGGTCCAGGGCCTGCAGTGTGCAGGGCCTGCAGTGTGCACGCCTCATGCACTTTACGAGGGACAGAACCCTCCCTGGGAAATGTGTCCAAATGCTGTTTGCTAGGGCTGGCTGTGAGGCCGTGGAGTCTGTATGTGTGTCTTTTCTTTTATATATATATAAAAGATTTCAAAGAGGAAGGGAGAGAGAGATAGAAACATCAATGATGAGAGAGAACCATTGATTGGCTGCCTCCTGGGCACCCCCTAACTGGGGATCGAGCCTGCAACCCGGGGTAATCAAACCTGTGACCTTTCAGTCCGCAGGCCGACACTCTATCCACTGAGCCAAACCAGCTAGGGCTGTTTTTTCTTTTTCTTTTTCTTTTTTTTTTTTATATATATTTCGTTGATTTTTTACAGAGGGGAAGGGAGAGGGATAGAGAGTTAGAAACATCGATGAGAGAGAAACATTGATCAGCTGCCCCCTGCACACCCCCTACTGGGGATGTGCCCACAACCAAGGTACATGCCCTTGAAGGAATGGAACCTGAGACCCTTCAGTCTGCAGGCCAATGCTCTATCACTGAGCCAAACAGGTTAGGACTGTATGTCTCTCTCTGTGTGTGTGTTTTAAATCCTCACCCTAGGATATGTTTTTATAGATTTTAGAGAGAGAGAGAGGAAGTAGGGCGGAGAGAGACATTGATGTGAGAGAGAAACGTCAACCAGCTGCTCCTGTATGCACCCCGACCAGGGCCTGAACATGCATCCTTTTGTTGGATGGGGTGACACTCCAACCAACTGAGCCACGAGCCAGGGCCTGGGAATCTGCTTGTTGTTAATCCTCAGATGAGGATATTTTTCCCATTGCTTTGGGCCTCCTTACAGAGAGGAAGGGAGAGGGAGAGAAAGAAACAGATGATTGAGAAACATCGATCAGCTGCTGCCTGCACACTCCCCACAAGGGATATGCCTATAACCAAGGTGCAGGCCCTTGACCAGAATCGAACCCGGGACCCTTTAGTCTGCAGGCTGACACTACCCACTGAGCCAAACTGGTTAGGGCCCCATTGCTTTTCAGAGGGAGTGGAAGGGAGGGTCAGGGAGAGAGAGAGAAACATTGATGTGAGACACACACATCGACTGGTTGCCTCCCGTGCGTGCTCCAACCAAGAATGGGGATCGAACCCACAGCCCAGGTACATGCCCTTGACCAAGAATCGAGCCCATGACCCTTCGGTGTGCCAGCCAGGGCTCTAACGCTGGGTGCCCCAGCCAGAGCACAGGAAGCTGTGTGGATGAAGCCAAAGGAACACCTGGGAAACTTGCAATGGGAACAGGCAGATGCCAGGCGGGTGTGTGGCGGTGTGGGGTGCCCCGCAGTTGCGGTTGGGAGAGATGGGGTGGCTAAGGTCCGTGGGAACTGGGGGTCGTCTCTCTGTGTTGTTTGTGTCCTCCCACCCTGACCCCCACCAGTGAGAACTAGACAGCAACGCCCCCACTCCCCACTTCACTGAAGCAGGAGAAGGGAATCAGGAGGAGGGGATCTGAAGGGCAGGCCTGTGGCTGCAGCCGGGCCTGAGGGGTTCAGCTTCCTCCTGCCCCCTGGGGGGGGGGGTGAGGAACTAAGTGGCCTCTCCAGCCGCCCAGAGGTGGTCATGTGGGTGCCGCTGGCTGCGAAGCTAAGAGCCCCTTTGCCCTGCTGTGGTTCAAGAAGGAGCCCCAACCCCCCACCCACTGGGCTTTGAACGCCACTTGGAGGGCTGGGCTTTGCAGGAGGCAGGGGGATAGCTGGGTGAGCTCTCCGGGCTGTCTGTGGCTACTGCCCATCTCGGGGAGCGTGGGCCTCCTTACGATGGGCCCTGGCTGTGCAGAGATGGGGAGATTCAGGCTGTAGGCAAACCCAACCGTCCTCCTCCACCTGCTCATTCTGTTTGTCCCCCCTGTCCAGGGGTCCCCAGTAGGAGCTCCCCGTGAGGCCGCAGAGGTGGGGGGGAGGACCCTTGAGCAACCTGAGACGGTACCAGGGCTTTTGATATTTTTTGTAAAATATATTTTATCGATTTTTTACAGAGAGGAAGGGAGAGGGATAGAAAGTCAGAAACATCTATGAGAGAGAAACATTGATCAGCTGCCTCTTGCACACCCCCTGCTGGGGATGTGCCCGCAGCCACGGTACATGCCCTTGACCGGAATCGAACCTGGGACCTTTCAGTCCGCAGGCCAACGCTCTATCCACCGAGCCAAACCGGTTTCGGCTGGGCTTTCAATATCATTTCCCATCCCAGGGGGTCTCTGGGAGGAAGCCCCCAGAAAACAGGAGTTTTGTCACCAAGTCAGCTTTTATGCGGACTGGCCAGCCTCCCCGAACTGTAACTAAAGAGAAAACAATGGAACTCAGACAGAGAGGTGCCACCCCACACCAGGGCTTTCTGGGTGCTCCTCCCAGGCTCCAAGGTGGGATGACAGGAAATGAGGAGACTGTTGGGGGGACAGAGTGAGGAGGGGTTTGGAGTGAGGCTGCGCTGCCCTTCACAAGCTGTGTGGCCTTGGGCAGGTTACTGAACTCCTCTGAGCCCCCGCGTACTCGGCTGAATGAGCGATCTTCACAGAGCTCTCACTGAGGACTGCTGAGAGGAGTGCAGAGCCGCCGCGTGAGCGCGCGTTTGCCCGTTAGACGTCAGAGGCGGCCACGCCTTTACGCCTCAGCCCTGGCTGGGATCCGAAGGCAGCGGTCCCCCATCCGGGCTGCCGTGTGGGATGACCTGGGAGCTTTCAAACACGCAGGCCCAGCCTGCCCTCTCAGGGGCTCCCAGGGAGCTGGTTTGGGTGTGGCTGGGGCACCCAGCACCCTGAGGCTTCCGGGTGATGCCTATGTGGCTGTTGGGGGGAGAACCACACCTCACACTGGTCCTGCATCACCATCACTGGAGGGCCCTTTACTACACAGATGGCTGGATCCCAACCCCAAATGATACCGTAGGTCTGGGAGGATTTATACCTAGACATTTCTGTTTGGGTTTTTTTAATCTTCGCCTGGGGATATTTTTCCATTGATTTTTAGGGAAGGTGGTAGAGAGAGGAAAAGACAGAAACACCGATGTAAGAAAAACACATCCACTGGTTGTCTCCTGCATGAGCCCTGACCAGGGCCCAGGCTGGGGAACAGCCTGCAACTGAGGTTCGTGCCCTGGACCGAAATCGAACCTGGAACCCATGGGTGCACAGGCCTATGCTCCATCCACCGAGCCAACCCGGCTAGGGCTTATACATTTACATTTCTATCAAGAATATGCATTTTGCCAAAACCGGTTTGGCTCAGTGGATGGAGCATCTGCCTGCGGACAGAAGGGTTTCAGGTTCGATTCCAGTCAAGGGCATGTACCTTGGCTGCGGGCACATCCCCAGTAGAGGGTGTGCAAGAGGCAGCTGATCGATGTTTCTTTCTATCCCTCTCCTTCCTCTCTGTAAAAAATAAGTTAAAAAAATAGATATATATATGAATATGCATTTCTATCAAATCCGCAGGTGAGGCTAATGCTGCTGATCCCAGGACTTCCCTCCCCTCGTCCGGCTTTCAAAGGCCAGGCTGGCTCCTGGCCCTGGGCCCGTGCCTGAAGCACCGCCAGCGGCCCCGGAGCACCCTCTGGTGGGCCCCGGGGAGCGTGGCCGGTGCGGGCTCCCTGCGGCTTCCTCTGCGGCGGGGAGTGGGGAGGCGGCTCCGCTCACTGCCCCCGGAGCCCCGGCCCTTCCCTCCCCATGGTTCTTGGACTGGCGCGGGTGGCGAAGCCGGGACAGGGGCAGCCGGGGGGTGGGGGCAGTGGAGGAGGGTTCAAGCCAATGCACCTCTCGCTCTGGAACAGTTATGCGAGGACGAGCTCCTTCCCTCCGCCTCTCTGAGCCTCAGTTTCCTCATCTGGGAAATGGGGATGAAAACCTATTTCCCCCAAAATGATTCTAACCACAGGATCAAATGAAGACCCCCCCCCCCCAATCTCCTCACTCCAAAGACTCGACAGAGACCCTGGGGGTCCGTGACTGCAAGCGCACACCCCGGCACCACAGGCCTGGCTGCGGCTTTGGCCCCGGCTGCTCCTGCCCCGCGTGCGCTCCCCTCGGGGATCCGCTGCCTCCCCGCCCCCTCCCCCGGGGTTCGACCCCTCCCCTCCTCGGCGAGGCTTCCCCGCAGCCTTCTGCAGGGAGGTGTGCTTGCCCGCACACCTCCTGCCCGCCCCTCGCCGCGCCCGCCGGGGGTGGGTGGGTTTCCTCCGCAGCCACCACGTCTGACGCAGCCCCGCTTCTCCGGGACCAGGAGCACCTGCCGCCGCCCCCCGCCACCCCGTCCCCGCGGCTGCGTTTGTGCGGCTTCCGCAGCCCCAGCGCCGGGCCCGGGTCCGCGTGCTCTCGGCCTCGAAGGCGCCCTCGGCTCCTCCCGGGACAACGACCGCCCCACTCCGTCCGCCTCCGCGGCCTCGGCACCCCCGTCCTCCCCGCGCCTGCGGGCCGCGTTCGCCGAGCCGCGCGGTTCCTGCGGCCCGTGAGCCGCTCGACACCGGGAACAGCGGCCGCCGCGGCGGAACCAGACGGACCGCACGCCCAGCGCCACTCTGCGGTCCCAGATTCGCCCCCGCCCCGTCCCCCCACCCCCGCCTCAGCCCGTCCTGCTCCTCCATCAGCGGCGCTCGGGCCCAAGGGCACGGGTGGCGGGTGGAGGCGGAGGGGGCGCTGTCTGGAGGCCGCGGGGCTGCGGCGGCGGCAGCGACGTGAGCCCGGGCCCTCCGGCGCCCGGTGACCCAGCGGCCTGAGCTCCCGCAGCAGCATCCCCTGGGCCCCGCGGCGATAGCTGCGTTTCTAATCTTTGGGGAGCCCGACGCCCCCTTTCTGCACTTTGCCTGCAAAACTCCCGTCCATTCCCTCTCCTAACCCCCTTGGCAAACACATCCAGTGGCTCTTTAGAAAGAAACAAGTGCACCGGGGCGATCAGAGCTGACAAACCAGGGGGGGATGGGCGGGAAGGGGTCCTTTCTAACAGGGGGGTCAGAGGAGCCCCCCACCCCAATGTGACACTGAAGAAAGGCCCGAAGTGCAGGGCCGAGTCAGGTCAATATCAGGGAAGCGCACTCCCGGCAGCGGGAACAGCCAGTGCAATGGCCCGGAGGCAGGAATGCACCTTGTGTTTCCTGCAAGGAGGATGGAGGCAGGTGAGCGTGCGGGGCAATGAGCAGCGCTAAGAGGGAGACGGAGCGGGCAGCCCAGCGCTGCCCAGGGGACCTGCTGCGAGGATGAACGTCCTACATTTGCACTGGCCACGGGGCTCTTTTTAACAAATTATATATTTTATTGATTTTTTACAGAGAGGAAGGGAGAGGGATGGAAAGTGAGAAACATCCATCAGCTACCTCCTGCACACCCCCCACTGAGGATGTGCCCGCAGCCAAGGCACATGCCCTTGACTGGAATCGAACCTGGGACCCTTCAGTCCACAGGCCGACTATCTATCCACTGAGCCAAACAGGGTTGGCTCCACAGGTGCTCTTAAGTACTAGTAAGGTGGCTGGTACAACTGAAGGGTAAAAAAGATGTTCGATTTTATTTAAATTTAATTACAGTTAAATTTAGAGTGTCCCAATTGGCCAGTGGTATTGCACCAAGAAGATCTAGCCAATTACAGGCTTTGGGAGGATTTGGGGAAGGGAGTGATTGGCTGGCACTTCACTTTCTGGTCAAACCAAGTCCAACGCGGGGGGGGGGGGGGGGGGAGGGCTGAATGCAGACATTTTGGAGACAGCTCCCCGGGGCGCCCTCTGCCGGCGGCCTGCTCCACAGCAGACACGCTCGTTTCTGCACTCCCCACCCCAGGGTGAGCACCCCCAGTGTCCATCCACTGATGAATGAATAAGCAAAATGTGGACTATGCAGCGGGATATTGCTCAGCCTCAGGGAGGAAGTTAATTTTACAATATGTTACAACATGGATGAATCTCGAGGATGTCATGCTAAGAGCGAAATATGCCCGTCACAAAGACAAATACTGTGTGATCCACTTATATGAGGAACTTAATCAAAATCATAAAGACAGGAAGTATAATGGTGGTTGCCAGGGATTGGGGAGAGGGGGGGTGCATGGAAGTCATTGTTTCACTAGAGGCCAGGTGCACAAATTCGTGCTCTGGTGGGGTCCCTTGGTCTGGCCTGCCATGGGGGTGGGGAGTTGGGGTGGGCTGGCCTGGGAAGGAACCTTGGGAAGTTGGCTGTGGGAGCGCACTGACCACCAGGGGGCAGCTCTTCATTGAACGTCTGCCCCCTGGTGGTCAGTGCGTGCTCCTGCAGCGCCCCCTGGTGGGGACCTCGGGCACTGTGATTTGGGTAGCCAGGCGCCACAACCATGATCTGGGGATGACCGGGAGGAGGTTGCTTTCTGTTCTGAGAACCCTCATTCCTCCCTCCGACTGTTGTAAGATCTGGTCACACACGAGGGAGCCTGGGGGCACCCCTCTCCATGCTTGAGTGGGTCAAGAGGCCGGGACAGGGTCAGCCCCAGGGGGTGGTGTGTGTGGGACGGGCAGGTCCTGGTTTGGCAGTTTGACAGTGTGGAGTGGGCTCACGTCAGCCCGGGTCACAGTCACATGAGTGCACTGACACGCAGACACACCGCACAATCACACACCCACTCACCCAGGTACATGCAGAGACTCAGACACACACACCACAACGCTGGACCCCTCTCACAATCCACCCGCCCCGTCACCCACTCACACACACAGCCCCCGTTTCCTCCTCCCTCATCTTTGTCACTCACCTGCCCACTCTCCCTTCCCAGATTGGTGCCATATTTTTTTTTCTCCTTGTCATTCTTGGCAGATCTGGGCCTGTCCCAAGGGCCGGAACTTGCGGGCATTGGGGGACCTGGACCTTCTGGGCTGAGGGGGTGCAGAGGGAACTCCAGGTGGGAATGTGCAGCTGGAGGCCTGGGCCCGGCTCTGGGCAGGAGTGGGGTGTGGCCATAGACTGGGAGTGGGCTGGAGAGCCCTCTCTGGGAAGCCGTGGCCTTCACTCTGATGCCTCCCCCCAGGTCTCACCCCTGTCCCGGGGTCTCCTTACTCAGCCCCAGTCTCCTTCCAGGCCTCTGTTCCTGAGTCTCACCCATTCCCATCAAACTTCAAGTCACAGCTCCCCAGTGGCCTGAAGACAGAGCCCAGTGTCTCCCAGGGCCCAGGAGGTTGGAAAGGTCTGGCCTGTCCTCTGCGTCTCATTCCTGCCCAAAGTGCCTGGACTGGGTCAGGTGCCTCCCTGGCTGTCTCTCTGTGTCCCCCTCTCTGTGAACCTGGGGTGGCAGGTACAGAACTGTCATGTCTTCAGTGGATCCGCAACACCACTCAGCATGAAGGGGCTCAAGGAAGTTTGTTGAACAAAGGAATGAAATTATTGTCGATTTAAACTTTGGGTCCTTCTTTCTTTTGCCTGAGGTATGGCTTCTTGTGACCACCAGAGGGCGCTCTGACCCAATACATATTTAATTCAAGGCTCATGCCATCTCGGGGCACTGAGAAAGGAGTAACAACGGCCAACTCAGCCCTACTGCGTGTCAGCACACGGCATTTCTAAGTGCACCATACACCCCATTTCTACATCGGCAGCTAGATGAGACCTAACTAAGATGGACGAGGGAAGGAAGGCTCAGAGAAGTTGCTTAATTTTCCCAAGTCACATGTCTAAACTGCAGTTAAGCTTCCAGTCCCAGCCTCTGTACCTTCACAGCTCTTTTCTCTGTTCTTTGCCAAGGTCCCCCAAAAAGATGGTGGTGTCCAGTGCTGGCCTGCTTGGTGAGGATGGAGAGTGCTTGGAAAGGGGGCCTCCAACCCCATGACCTGGGGGTATAGGGCAGAATCTTCCAAGTCTTAGATGCTGACCTGTTATTCTCTCAACAAACAGATGCTGTGGTTTCTGTTGTTATTCCCATTATACAGTGAGGAAACTGAGGCTCAGGGAAGGCGAGAGATCTGTCCAGGGGTCCCAGGCATAGAGGCAGCAGAGACGTGATGAATCCTGCAGGAGGCTGCAGCCAGGATCAGATGAAACTCCTTTCTGGCCCTGGCCTGTCTGGCTCAGTGGATGGAGCGTCAGTCTGAGGACTGAGGGGTCCCAGGTTTGATTCGGGTCAGGGGCACGGGCCTAGGTTGCCAGCTCGGTCCCCAGTCGGGGGCATGCAGGAGGCAGCCAATCGGTGATTCCCTCTCATCACTGATGTTTCTATCTCTCTCTTCCTCTCCCTTCCTCTCTGCAATCAACAAAAATATATTTAAAAAATTTTTTAAAAACCTCCTTTCTGGGAGGAGGAGGAGGAGGAAATAATGAAAGGGTGGGGGTCTGAGAAGAGAACTAGGGGAAAGGGCATCAATGGTCAGGGGAGCCACGGGAACCTGGAGGTCCCAGAAATTATTATTTTTACAAAGAACCTGAAGGATGCAAACTTGGGAGAAAGGCAGAAACAACCTGCTTGTGCAGTTATTGGAACAGTCCGCGTCCCTCAGAGCCAGGGCGGGGGCGGGGGGGGGGTGCTGGTAACATTAAGTGCAGAAAAAAGCCATCGGTCAAGCCCCAGTCAGCTTGGCTCAGCGGCTGGAGCATCGGGCCCGACCTGGATGCAGGCTTGATCCCCAGCCCCAGTCAGAACGCACACATCCATGTTTCTCTCTCTGATTCTCCTGGTCTTCCGTTCTCTGTAAAAATCAATGGGAAGATATCCTCAGAAATGTTTACTCCAGAAACTTAATTTCCATTTGTAATGCTAATAGCAAGACACCCATGGAAAACACACATGGTGTCAAAATAAGCCAAAGGAAAATCATTTGGGCAAAAAATAAAAAGGATACCAAGTCAAATTTACAGAAAAGATCCCTTTATTAACTTTTGGTCAAGAATATGTTTGTATATTTTCAGAAAACAACTCCAAGACCATATGGATTCCCGCAATAGAGAGGAATTGACAGGTGTGCTCCAACCACGAAGACAAGAGGAGAAACAGTCCAGAGATGGAAGACGCTGATGACACCTTGCCATGCTAGCAGTCAGCAGCTGTGCGTCGCTGCAGATTGCCCAGGACCAAACCAGAGAGAATGGGACCTACATTGCGGTGCACCATTTGTCCACCACCCAGATATCATTGCTGATATATACACATAAGGAACTATTTGACATTGAAACTGGGACTCAGAACTGTTGGACATTGAAATTGAGACTCAAACATTTTTTGTTTTTATATGTTTATTTCTAGTATGCAGATGCAAGATTTTTTAGACAAATGGGAAAAAATAGATACAGAGGCAAAGAAGCATTGAACAGATGGTCAAACTACAGCGAGAAGACTGGGGAGGATGGGGGGCAGGGGCTGTAAGGGTCAACCGAAGGACTTGTATGCATGCATATAAGCATAACCAATGGGCACAAGACACTGGGGGGGGGGGGGCAGGTGAGGGCATGTGCTGTGGGGTAGGGGAGGCCGGGGGAAGGTAAATGGGGGGAAAAAAGGAGACATATGTGCTACTATTTGTAATACTTTAAACAATAAAAAAAGAGAATGGTATCCTCGGGTGAGGATTAACAACAACATAAAAAGCCATCGGTCAAAATATGCATATAGAATGATTCCATTTTGGTTAATTTCATTAAGCGAGCACTTACTGCCTGCTAACCACATGCTGGGAATCATCTAAGAAGTTTACATGAGCTTTTGTCATTCACCTTCGTAACTTATTACTCCCAGATAGAGAGTCGCATGGCCCTGGCCGGTGTGGCTCAGTGGATAGAGCATCAGCCTACAGACTAAAGGGTCCCAGGTTCGATTCTGGTCAAGGGCACATGCCCAGGTTCCGGGCTCTGTCCCCAGTGGGGAGCGTGCAGGAGACAGCCAATCAATGATTCTCTCTCATCATGGGTGTTTCTGCTTCTCTCCTTCTCCCTTCCTCTCTGAAATCACTTAGAAACAGAAGAAGAAGTTGCGTGAAGCACAAGAGTGACAAACAGGTCTTCTGATCCCAGAGCTCTCAAGCTCTTTCGCCCACAGCTCCCAGGTGGCTCTGTGCCCGGGATCTTGATGTCCCAGTCATGTTTTATGGCGTCCCAAGGAAACACCCAACAGTTTCACTTACTGTCTAGTCAGGTTCAAACAACCCGATAAGTATTTATGTCTGAAGAACTTAGTAGCTATTTGGGAAAAAAATATATACATACTTAATAATAGATAAAAATCACATAGGCAAATATGGAGATTGAAAGAGATAACTATCTTTCATTCTGAAATAAGCATATTTACTTACTAATGGGGCTGTGTGTACCTGCCGCTGCAATTCTCAAACCTCGGGATCAGACTGAACACCGCACCCTCACTTCCTGTCCCTCACTGATTCTGGCGGTGGGGTTGCTTTTTATCCCTGCAACCTACGAAACCACAGCATCACCAAGATACATTCGTTGGCTCAGGTAGAAGCTGCCAACTACCTGGGCTGGTAGTTCCCGCGATATCCGACAGGTGTCGCTGTCTTTCCCTCAAACATTTAAAATCCGTCCATTTGAGAACCAGCGCGCTGGTGCTTCTAACCGCAAACAGGCAATGCGAGAAGAGCAGTGCGTTTGAAAAGCGCAGGCGGTTCACGCGGAGCAGAAAACGGGAAAGGAATCCCCAATTCATAGTGGACACACAGGCGAGCTCCAGAAGGCCGTTACACAAAAGAAAAACCACAAAGTTCACCAAATTAGGATGCAGGGAACTACCTTTTTAAAAATTACTATTATTTTGTATAGCGAGGGAGGATAGAGAGTTAGAAACATCGATGAGAGAGAAACATTTATCAGCTGCCTCCTGCACACCCCCTACTGGGGATGTGCCCGCAACCGCAACCGAGGTACCTGCCCTTGACCAGAATAGAACCGGGACCCTTCAGTCCGCAGGCCGATGCTCTATCTATGAGCGTAACCAGTCAGGTCGGGGGAACTATCTTGATTGCCTGGGGATGCCAGTGAGGAAGAAGTACATTTATAGGTAGGTAGATATAGATATAGTTATAAATAAGATATAGATATAATTGATTTCAGAGAGAAAGGGAGAGGGAAAGAGAGCTAGAAACATCGATGGGAGAGCATCATTGATCTGCTGCTTGCTGCACGCCCCACACTGAGCCTGCAACCCGGACATAAGCCCTGATCAGGAATCAAACCGTGAACCTCCTGGTTCATAGGTCAGCGCTCAACCACTGAGCCCCACCCTCTGGGCAAGAAGTATTTCTTGAACAAAACTCCAAAAATACAAACCATTAGGCAAAACATGGGAGAAACTGATATCAAAATTCAGAGTTTCCATTAACACATCACCATAGACGAAGACACAGAGAATGGAAAAAGGTCGCTGAACATTTCTAAATGCTGGAAACACATGATGAGAAATGTACAATGGTACTCATGCAATTCGAGGAGGAAAAGAAGGCAAACACAATAGAAAAACAGGCAAAAATACCCACAGGCAACTTTGATGAGGTAACACATCAAAGTTTCATCTGCAATGATTAGGTGCTCAAAATCATTAAAATAAGAAATACTCAAAACGAAGGAATGGGTAATGATTTTATACCTGTGAGGAGAGATGAGAAGGCTGTACAATGCTATTAACATACCCATTTTCCAGATGAGAAACCCGAGGCTTGGTGGAGAGAAGTGCAGGGGGGTTTGGCCCAGCCCACACAGCTGGGAAGTGGCAGGACAGGAAGTGAACACAGGTTTCCTCAGACCTCAAACCCCAGACTCTACAGGTAGGTACATCAGGCAGCCTTTGGCAGAGCCATCCCTGCCATTCATTCATTCTTCATCAGGCCATCCATCCATCCATCCATCAGAGCACCCATCTTTGATGGATACAGCTGTGATCAATCGGTTTGGTTTGTTTCCCTCTGACAGTGTTGATCACACAAACAGCTGTTTAAGGATAGTTGTTTACTGCCTGTCAACTCTATGGACTGCTGGGTCCCAAAGCACTGACCTGGGAAAAAACAAGTTATGGGAAAAATATGTCTAGTGTGATCATTCATATAAATCAGTTAGTCAACCATCTGTCAATTAATTGTCAAGTATTTTAGAAAATGTATCTATTTTCTATTTTTAAAATATTTTCTCAGTTCTATACTAATAAAAGGATAATATGCTAATTAGACCAGGAGACCTTCCAGACGTCCTTCTGAACAAAGCTATGGTGGTGGGGCTGAGGCAGAGGTGGTTAGGGGTGATCAGGCCAGGAGGAAAGGGCAGTTGGGGGCAATCAGGTCGGCAGGGGGGAGGGCAGTTGAGGGTGAACAGGCTGGTGGGAGTTGGGGGCGAGCAGGCTGGCAGGCAGGTGAGCACTTAGGAGACAGCAGTCCTGGATTGCAAGAGGGATTTCCCAGATTGAAGAGGGTGCAGCATCTCATAGAATACTGGTTTGGTGTTGATGAACTCCTTTAGCTTCTTATCTGTAAAGCTCTTTATCTGACCTTCAATTCTGAATGATAGCTTTGCTGGGTAGAGTAATCTTGGTTGTAGGTTCTTGCTATTCATCACTTTGAATATTTCTTGCCACTCCCGTCTGGCCTGCATCGTTTCTGTTCAGAAATCATCTGACAATCATATGGGTGCTCCCTTGTAGGTAACTTTTTCTCTTGCTGCTTTTAATATTCTCTGTCTTTTGCTCTTGGCATTTTAATTATGATGTGTCTTGGTGTGATCCTCTTTGGATTCCTTTTGTCTGGGGTTCTGCGCGCTTCCTGGACGTGTAAGTCTATTTCTTTCACCAGGTGGGGGAAGTTTTCATTCACTATTTCTTCAAATAGGTTTTCAGTATCTTGCTCTCTCTCTTTTTCTGGCACCCCCATAATTCGGATGTTGGTACGCTTGAGGTTGTCCTGGTGGCTCCTTACACTATCTTCAATTTTTTGCATTCTTTTTGCTTTTTGCTTTTCTGGCTAAGTGTTTTTTCTTGTTTGTATTTCAAATCTTTGACTTGATTCTTGTGTTCCTCTAGTCTGCTGTTAGGTCTCTGTATAATATTTTTTATTTCAGTCAGTGTATGTTTAATTTCTAGTTGGTCCTTTTTCATATCCTCAGTCTTTTCTAGGAAATTCTTAAAAAATCTTATAACCATGGCTTTGAACTCTATATCCGGTCGTTTGCTTTCCTCCATTTCTTTCATTTGTGACTTGCCTCTTTGTCTCCATATTTTAGCTGCTTCCCTGAGTTAATAGAGTGGCTTTGTCTGCCAGGTGTCTTTTGTGCCCAGTGGCTCAGCCTCCCCAGTTACCTGAGGTGGATACTCTTGGTGCACCCCTTTATGGGCTGTGTGCACTGTCTTGTAGTTAAGCCTAGATTGTTGTTGGTATCACTGGGAGGAGTTGACCTCTAGGGCAACTGGCTGTGAGGATCAGCTGTGTCTATGCTGGGAGAGCTTCTGTGCTCAGCTTGGATGGGGCAGAGTCTCAGGATGAAGCAGACAGCCTTGGTTTTCCATCAGCCCCACCCTAAGAGGCCCAGGGTCTCTGTGTCCTGTGGCAACGGCTGCACGCACCTCTGAGAGAAAGCTGCCCTCGAGTTTTGCCCACTGCCAGACAGTCCAGTTTCTCCCTGAATGAATCTGGATACCTGAAGGCTCTCCTGGAACTGGAGTACAGTGCAGTCAGGAGGTTTTCTTTCCCTCCCGAAGGAGAAAGCCAGCCACGCACTCAGCTGCCTGCCCTCTCCACGAGGATGCGCGTGCCTCCGCACCACTGCCTTCTGCAGCTCCCCTGAGTCTCAGTATGCTTCCTCCTGACAGTCCAGTTTCACTCTGTATGAGTCTGGGTTCCCAGAGTCTCGCCCAGAACTGGAGTTCAGCACAATGGGGAGCCTTTGTCTCCCTCCCGTTCAAGAAGGCCAGCCGCATATTCAGCCGCCTGCCCTTTCCACGCCTCCGTGTCTCCACACCTCCAAGTCTCAGTGTCCTTTTCTCTTTCCTTCTAGTTGCAGAATTTCCACTCAGCCAGCTTTCTGGTGGTTCTGGATGATGTCCATTTTGTCTTTTAGTTGTAGTTTTGAAATTGTTGTGCGAGGCAGCAGTATAGGTGTTTACTTATGCCGCCATCTTGGTTCCTTCCTTAAGTATGTATTTCCTTCCTTAAGGAAAATGTATTTTTAAAATAATATAGGTAGTGGGAAGATGTTGGCTTGAAGAACCTGTATAATTAAAAGCATAAGTGACTTTTATGGCAGAACAACCAGTTGTTCTGATGCGTACTGACCACCAGGGGGCAAACCCTCAACGCGGGAGATGCCCCCTGGTGGTCAGTGGGCTCCCACGGGGGCGCACCGCTCAGCCAGAAGCCGGACTTATGGCTGGCGAGCGCAGGGGCAGTGGTGGGAGCCTCCATGGCAACGCTAAGGAGCAGCAAGCTGAGTGGTAAGGAGTAGTGAGCAGCCAGGCGGTAGGAGCAAGGGGTCCTGGACTGCGAGGAGAAAGGAAATTAATACCTGGGTGGATTAGAGGGAAACTACAAAAAGAAAAACACAAAGGCTGAGGACATCTTAAAAGTAGTTAGAAGAAAACTGCAGGCGGACATCCCCTGATGGGTCTCAGACTGCAAGAGGGTGCAGGCCTAGCTGAGGGCCCCCCCCCCCCAGTGCATGAATTTCGTGCACTGGGCCTCTAGTTCTATATAGTAAGTCTAATACGTTAAATGTCCAACCATTCAGTTGACCAATTGACCGGTAGCTATGATATGCACTGACCACCAGGGAGCAGATGCTCTGATGGTAGATTAGCTTGCTGCTGGGGTTGTTGACACAGACTGGGCAAGACGGGCCAGACATGCCCAGGAGCCCTCCTGTGGTCCCTCCCTGGCCAGCCAGCCCCCATTGGCCCCAACTGGGACTGAGTGAGATGGCCCCAATTGCCAGCCAGGCTGAGGGACCTCCCACTGGTGCACAAATTCGTGCACTGGGCTTCAAGTCTATAGATAAATAAGAGTTCTGTCCTGCCAGTGTGGTTCCCTGGTTGAGCATTGACCTATGAACCAGGTCATGGTTTCATTCCCAGTCAGGGCCCGTGCCTGGGTTCCCAGCTTGGCCCCAGTAGGGGGTGTGCAGGAGACCACCAATTTATGATTCTCTCTCATCATTGATATTTCTCTCTTCCTCTCATAAATACATACATACATACATACATATATACAGGAGGCCCAGTGCATGAAATTTGTGCATGAGAGGGGGGTCCCTCAGCCCAGTCTGCGCCCTTCAGGAATAGCGACTGGGCATTCTGCTGTTTAGGACACATCTCTGGGGATGGGTCCTAAACCAGCAGTCGGACATCCCGCTCACAATCCAGGGCACTGCATGCACAAATGACCAGACTTTTCATACAGGTGAAAGACATCTATCTTGCTGTTGTGTGGGCACCTACATTTTTTGCCCTGATTATAAAATAGTACATACCATGATCCTTCTGAGGCAGTAGTACCATTTCCCCATCTTATGGGTGGAAAAATTGAAGCAGAGAGAATTGGCTTTGTCACACAGCTGTGTCAGAACCAAAATGTGCCAGCCTGAGTCCATGCATGTCATGGCTGCTCATCCTGTTTTGTGGGTGTTAGTCTTGCCAGGTTTTCGTTTTTAAATGTAAGACTGTTCCCAATACATAGGGTAGGGTCCCTCGGCCTTGGCGGCAATCAGGCCAATCTGTGGGGCAGCCAGTGAGTAGGGTGATGGGGGGGGGAGGTTTAGGGGCACTGGTACCCGCCTTGGCTGGGTGGGCCTGCTCCCCACTGCCACTGCTGGTCACTCATGGGGGGAGGCAGTCACTCAAAGTGCATCATAGTGATTGGTCATTCCGCTGTTCAGCTGATTTGCCTATTAGGGTTTTATTATATAGGAGACATACACACACACACACACACACACACACACACACACACACACACACACGTATTTTGAGAGCTCCGACTAGAGGCCACAGGTGTAAGGCAGGCCTAATGAAAATCTCAGACTCTTCTGCGCATCATGTTTGCTTCTTCAGCACCCTTTCCCCAGAGACAGCTGGTAACCAACACATACAATGGAATAAGGGCGGATTTGTTTAAAAACAGTCCTCTGTGGACTCCACTCACCCAGATATCCAGTCCCTCATTACTGCGACACTTCTAACAGAATTATTTCATTTTATGATTCCCAAGCCATTTATGTTGTTTTCTAGAGAATATATTGAAGTATTTGCTGACGGAGCCGGAGGACCACACAGGTTGACCAGTGCAGCGGGGTGTCTGCCTCTGCACGGCAGCGACTGGAGCCTGTGCTGCCGGAGCGGAGCTGCTGGGCCTTCCAGGGCTGAGCCGGGCCGGGCGAGGGGGAGCGCCGGGCGAGTGCCGGCTCCCGTGCTGGCGACAGAGTGCAGATCTTGAGGAAACCCTGATGAGGAACGGAGCGACCGGACACCACTGCGGAAGACGGAGTGCGAGGCAGCCCGGGGACTGCTGCGGTGCGCGGCCCACAGCTGCCCGCCCTGCGGGCCTCCCATGGGAAATGAATGGGATTGGCCAACTGGAAGTCACACCTCTCTCCTTCAGGACACTCAAACCCGAGTCCACATTCCCAAAATGCCAACTTGTTTTACCCAGGGGAGCCTGCCCGCAGAGCCGCCCGAAACGCCAATGAGGAGTAGGACTGTGAGCCCCTCATTTCTGCCCCTGGGGAAGCAGTCAAGGAGGACAAAGTCTTCAGCAGGTTCCACCCTCCATCCGGTGTCATCTGCCCAGAGACAACCCTCAGGGCGACGTCTCCCAGGGAAAAGGTGGGTCCTGGAGAGCCCAGACCAGAAACCAAGTCTCCAGAGGGCCCAGGCCAGGCAGGGCAGCCTGCACGGGACTGAGCGTTAACCTCCGATGGAGGAAGGGGGGGAGGGAGTGGTGGCAATCCCTCTGGTCTTCTGGGTGTGTCGGGGGTATCTGCCTCGTTGTGTGCTGTCAGAACCAAAGTTGGGCCCGCAGTGAAAGGGGTCTGTCCTGGCCTGTGAGAGGCCGGGGGCGGGGCGGCACCAGCAGCCACAGTAAGCACTTGCTGGCATCCGCAGAGAGCAAGTCTCCTCCAGCCTCTGCTGACCCATCCTTGCCTGCCCACCCTTCCCTTCGTCTCCCTGTGTGTGCAAGGTTTCTGGCGGGGGTTCTCCATCCCAGCCAGCGCAACTCCCCCTTCAAGAGCCCATGGCAGGTAGACACAAGGGGTGGTTGGCTGAGCCCAGCTGGGCAGCTCCAGGGAAATGGGAGGGGGGAGGAGGGGCCGCCTCCCCCGACCCCCGTATTCCCTATGAGGTAGGTGGTCACCCTAATTTTAGCAGCTCTGGTGGCTCTACCATCCGAGACAAGCTGACTTACAATAATGACTTTATTTTAACATATTTAATTACAGACATAAAATAGCTGGGGAAGGGGTGAGCCCCAGCCTGGCTAGTCCCTCCCTGGGGCTGCCAGGAGGGGGTGCAGGTGAGGCCTCCCTGATGACCCTCCTACAAGGGTCTTCCTATGGCGGGGCCCTATTGCTTTAGCAGGGGAGGGGCCATGCAAACGAGGGGGGCTGGGAAGCCTCTGGGCCCCGCCCCTCGCCACAGCTGGCCTCCCTCCCAAATGCCCGGGACAGCGCCCCAAACCAGCCTCTCTCCACCTCCTCCTCCTGTGTCCAGGGAGCAGACTCTCTGGCAGGCCCCCCACCCCCTCTGCAAACCTAAAAGGGAATAAATACAAACTTTACAAAGTAAAGGGGGTCCAATGTTGCCCAGCGCGGCCGCGGCGGGCCTCACATCATCCCCAGCTGCAGCAGCGTGCTGGCATAGGCCATGGGCTTGACGTCGGGGTGAGGCTGGAACCAGACACACGGGGACAGAGTCAGAGACGGGCAGCTTCAGGACTGTCTGAGCACCAGATGCGGGCAAGGGCCTGTCCCCCCAGTTGTTATGCAGTCTCCCCACTCCCCAGCCTCTCAGCCACTTCCTGCCCAGGCAGAGCGGGGCCAGGGGTGACTCACCACTGCTGTGAACTGGTGGAACTGGGGCCGCAGGTCGGAGCCCCGGAGGTGGATGTAGGAGGCTTTGTTCCCCATCTGGTCACTGTGGGGACAGGGGCAGAGTGGCCAGTTGGGCTGGGCGGGGCTAAGGAATAGAGAAGGGCCGGGCAGCAAGGAAAGAGGGAGCCAGAGGTGGGCGGGGTGGGGGGGGGAGAAGGGGGAGGACAGAGAGAAAATCCAGGTGGCTGAATGGCAGAAAGGCTGAGACAAAAATGGGAGGACAGTCATGGCAGACACTGAGACAAATACTGAGTCAAGGTCACAGAGGACAGACAGGTGTGGGAGAGGAATCCAGGCGGAAGAGGGGGCTCAGGAGGAGGGAGACAGGATGGGAGGGGGGGCCGAGGCAGGACTCCTGCCAAGTCCTAGGTTCTAACCTGACCAGGCCTGGCTCTCAGGCAGAGCAGACACGGGACAGACGCACATGGTGGCCGGCCCCCGAGATTGGAATTGGCAACTCAGCAGGACAGGGGGGACAAGGGGCCTGGTTTTCACCACAAAATGGCAAGGGACAGGGAAGGCAAAGATAAGGAGACGGGAAAGGTGGCCCTCGTTTGTGTCCTGCTTGGGAGAAATCACCGGGAGACACGCATGAGGCAGGGGAATGGACTCTGCTAGGGTCGGTGACCTTCAGTAGGTGACGCATAGAAAAACGTTCAGAAACACTGGGGCATCAGTGGGTGAAGAGATGCCTGGGGTTTGCTTTCAAACCACCTGCGGCGGGACGGTGAGCACTGGAGAGGGACTGGAGCTGGTTCTGTTGAACCTGGGTGATGGGTATGTGGGCGTTCGTTATACTATTCTATCTACTCCTACATATCTTAGAATCTTCTATCATAAACAGTAAAAGCCAGGGGGCCGGGGAGGCCCGGATGTGGGGGGTGATGAGGACGCACCAGTAGTTGGGGGCAGAGAACACGGTGACGCAGCGGCCGCCGTGCGCCACCTCGTAGCCCTCGGCCTTGACCTCGTGGCTGCGGATGATGTAGTCCAGGTGGTTCTCCTCCAGGAAGGCCTTGGTGACGTCGGGCCCGAACTGGCAGCTGACGCCCCGCTTACTGACCGAGCGCCCGTTCTGGGGACACAGGGAGCTCAGCGTGCCGGCCCACCTGTCATGCCATGCCCCTGCCCGCACCCACTGTCCATGCCCCCGGGCAACTGACCTGTGGCTGTGGGTCTGACCAGAGCAGGTCGCACATGGGACCTGGAGGGGAGGCGGAGGAGAAAGTCAGGACTGGCCTGCCTGCCTGGGGTGGGTGCTCACAGACCATCTTCCAGCCCGCCCCATGGCACAGCCCGTGCCTCCGTGACCCTTCCCGTGTGTGAGTGCGCGCGCACACATGTGCACACGCTTGCTCGCATGTGAATCCTGAGCCGTCTGTCCAGTCACTTGAATGGAAGCCTCTGCACCACTCCAGAGGCCAGGAGCTGACTCCCAAACAAATCAGTGACTGAGCGTGCCCCGGGCCAGCAGGGAGGGAGGTGCACTGACCCACGCGGCGGTTAAGGAAGCTGAGGCTCACTCAGCCTTGGGGTCCTCGAAAGGGCAGGGTCCTGGTCGCAGCAGCTCCGATCTGAGCCCAGGCCTGGACACCCCGAAGCCCCGGGGGAATGGGGTGTCACCCAGCGCGCCCAGTCACCTGAATCTGGGGGCTGCCGATTCCGTTCAATCTTCCGGATATCGTCCAGGGTGACGCCGTCCTCACTGAACAAGCCCCCGTGCATAATCTAGGGGTCAGGGAGGGAACAGCTGTGGGATGGGGAGGTGCCAGATGTATCCTAACCCCCATCCCTTCGACTTCTTCGCCAGCACATCTGCCACGCGTGGGCCCTACGGGAGGCGGGCGGGGAAGAGGCCCGTGGGTAGCGGCTGCCGTTCTCACCAGCACTTTGCCGTTGATGCACTGGGCCAGAGGCAGCCACTCAAACACCTCACTGAAGAGCTCGTACATCTGCGCAGTGTACTTGGCCTTCACCTCGCCTTCGAAGCCATAGATCTGGTTCATGTTGTCCGTTTCGTGGTTGCCTGACCAACGGCAGGACGGAGAAACCTCAGCCCCTGCCGCCCACCCAGGAGCCCTGACTCAACCAAGGGAGCCCAGGGAGCCTTGTGTGGCGGCTCCAAGACAATGACGTTCGCGCCCCAGCTCCCTGGCCCCTCAGACACTGAGGAGTGTAGACACTGCTCTCGGTCTCTTTTCTGGAGGGGCACCGGAGCTGAGCACCCATGGGGTAGGGGTGGGGGGCATGTGCTTCCAAAGCCTGGGCTGTAGGAATCGCCATGGGAGTGGCTGGTGTCACACCTGTTCTTCCTGTTCCCCTCTGTCAGTGGCAGCCACAGGCCTCCAGGCACTCCAGCCAAAACCACTGCTCCCCAACCCCCAGGGCCAACGTCACATCTTGCTCCCACCCTTGGTCTGTTCACCACAGAGGCCCAAGGGGCCCTGTTAACACCCAAGTCAGCCCCTGACCCTCCTGTGCTCCAAGCCCTGCCGTGACCCAACTCCTCCAGGCCCACAGAGCTCCCTGTGGGTAAGGCCATGTGCAGGGCACACCTGCCCGACCGCACAGGGCAGCCCCCCACGGACACACAGCACACTCAGCTGCAGCTGGTCTCGCTGCCTCACGGTGGGACACGGGAGGCTCAGAGGGAAAGCCAGCGCCCGCCAGCGCCCGCCAGCGCCCCACTGACCCGGCTCCCGTTGCCTCCGCTCACCTCGAAGCAGGTGGAAGTGATCTGGGTACAGGAGCTTAAAGCCAAAGAGGGTGAGGATCACTTCTACGGAGAAAGAGCCCCGGTCCACAAAGTCGCCATTAAATATCTGCCCTGCTAAGGAAAACCAGGGGGGCGCCTTCTTCCCTAGTCTCTCCACACCCACGGCTCCTGTCAGCACCCCCCTAGGAACAAGGATGTAGGCGGGGCCTGGGGGATCTGGCTTGTCTCTCCTCCCCGTGTGGCTCTGGCACGGCAGTTGGCCTCTCTGAGCCTTAGCAGGATGTACTGAGGTCCCCAACTCACCTGTTTCTCAGGGAAACTGATGGTGGAGGGCCAGACACTAGGTGTTCAGCCTGCTTCAGCTCTCCCCCAAGTAGAGGCCCAAGCCCCAGGGGAAATGGGACACAGACGCTCCCACCCAACACTGCTCAGGCCCGGTGGACCTAACAGCGGCCATTTATCAAGCAATTAGCATAAATGACATGTAAATACTTATAGAGCACAGACTGTGGGCCCCTTAGCACTTCACATATATTAACTCCTTGACTCCTCAGTAACCCCCTGAGGCAGGCCCTATTATTACCCACATTTTGCAATGAGGAAGCTGAGGCACCCACAGGTGAAGTTAACTGCTATGGTCCCACAGCTGCAAAATAGCAAAGCCAAGGGCACCCAGTGCGGGCAGTGCCAGACGCTGTATATGATCTTGCAGCAGCCCTATCTATAATCTACAATAAAATTTAATATGCTAATTAGACTAGACAGCTGGACGAAGCCAGGACTGCGAGGGCCAAGCCCCGTGCACGGGTTCTGTGCACCGGGCCTCCAGTTTCAAGATAAAGGGAAGCTGGGGCCCAGAGAGATTGTGCCACCTGCTCTGGTCACACAGCACATGGGACCCGCCTGCCTGTGTCCACCCACATCCCGGTGCCAAGTAAGAGCTCAGGCTTCCTCTCTCCTGGGGGCTCCTCTCCCAAATCCAGGCTGGGGGAGAGGGGTTTGCTCTTCTGAGAAGGATACGTAGGGGTTGGTGTCTGAGGGTAAACCGTTGAGTTCAAATATGTTGAGGAGGTCATAGAACTGGCCGTGGGTGTCCCCGCACACTGTAATCTTCTCTGTCTGGAAGAAAAGAGGCCACCGGAGAGGGAGGGGCCCAGAGAGAGATGTGGGGAGGGGGCAGAAGGGAGGGCAGAGGCAAGAGGTCATGGCAGACCGAGAAGAACCATGCAAAGACACAGGCAGAGGACACAGACATGAAGAGGGTGGGACAGAGACCAAGAGGCCAGCAGAAGAGGAACGTCCAGGGAGATAGACACGGGGTGGAAGGAGAGGGAAGGCAGACCAAGCCAGGTGGGCCTGTGAGTTTCTGAGCTCCGTGGCCCCTCCCCAGCCAGGGAGCCCCACCTGGCCCACCCACACCGCCCCCCAGCGCGCACCTCTTTAAGCGTGGTCTCCACGAGCGTGCTCAGCTTGGAAAGGACCTCTTTGACCTGTACCAGGATCTGGAAGGCAGGGCAGGCTGTGAGTGGAACTGGCAGAGGGCCTGCCAGCCCCCCCAGTCCTCAGAGGGCCTGGACTCATTAGATTCAATCTGCTGGGCTGAGGGGGAGGGAGAGAAATAGGCAGGGGGAGGTCCAGACAAGAGGGTGCTTGCTGGGGCCAGAAGTATCCCCCAAACTGTGACCCAAGTGATCTATACGGCATCTCAATATCAAAGTTATTTCACATGAGAACTGAGAGTCTTGGTTTCTCTTAAAATAATCAGCCCTAGCCGGTTTGGCTCAGTGGACAGAGCGTTGGCCTGCAGACTGAAGGGTTCCGGGTTTGATTCCAGTCCGGGACACACGCCCGGGCTGCAGGCTCCATCCCCAGTAGGGGGCATGCAGGAGGCTCTGCTCTGTGGCTCTCTCCCATCACTGATGTTTCTATTTCTCCCTCTCCCTTCCTGTCTGAAATCAATAAAAATATATCTTTTTTTTTTTTTTAAAAAAGGAAAAAGAAAAAAAAGTGAAAACACATGGATGAATCCAGATGTGGGACATTTTAGAAAACAACTGGCCTGGACACGTGTAATGTCAGTGTCACTTAGGAGCTTCCCCCAAAGGCAGGTCATATACAACAGACAGCCCTTCAGCGGACTCTGGATTAAAAAAAAACAGCTAAAAATGATGTTTGAGGGAACACTGCGAACATTTAGATATTTGTCTAGAAATGAAGGTAAGATTAATTTTTAGTAACTGAGATGACCTTGACATGACATGTATATTTGACAATGTTTCCAGACTTTACTGACGGCCTGTCAGCGACAGTCAGTAGCAGGTATCAACGCTGTTTCTAAGGTGGGGCAACTAAGCTGGTCATGCAGGAGGATGCCCTGTTTCTGGGAGATACAGTTTATGGCGCAACGTATCCTCAAATGGTTCAGGAAAAAACCCAAAGAGTTAACAGTTGGAGAATATGCGTGAAGGATACAGGGGTGTTAACTGTACCACTGTTCTTTTGACTCCTCTGTAGGTTTGACAATTTTCAAAATAAAAAGTTGTGGAAAAAATATAGTGTTAAAAGTAGGTGTCCAGCCCTAGCCAGTTTGGCTCAGTAGATAGAGCATCAGCCTGTGGACTGAAGGGTTCCAGGTTCAATTCTGGTCAAGGGCACATGCCCGGGGCTGCGGGCTTGATCCCCATTAGGGGACGTGCAGGAAGCAGCCAATCAATGATTCTCTCTCATCATTGGTGTTTCTATCTCTCTCTCGCCTTCTTCCTCCCTCTCTGAAATCAGTAAAATAAAATAAATATATATGTATATGTGTGTGTGTGTGTGTGTGTGTGTGTGTATATATATAAAGTAGATGTCCACTCTGCTCAGAAAATATCCTATAAAATAAAAGCCCAGCGACCGAACGTGGACCAACCAGAAAGAACAGTTGCTGTGCTATGCACTGACCACCAGGAGGCAGACGCTCAATGCAGGAGCCGCCCCTTAGTGGTCACTGCGCTACCACAGTGGGAGCACTTGGCTGACCCGAGATGAGCAGCTGCTCCCGCTGCGAACCTCTGGCCGATGAGCAGAAACCCAGGCTGCAGTCCTTGCCTCCTCACTCCAGGCTCCTCCTCCTCACTCCCAGCCGCCTCCTCCAGATGCCCGCAGGCCACGCCACGCCCCCACCAGGCTTACAGAGCTGACCCCGGAGGCTGGGAGGCGGGTTCTTGGCCACTACCCAGGACTATTGTCACTGAGCCCAGCCCCAACCGAGTCCCCAGGAGAGGTGAGTACGCAGAACAGCTGCTCAGAGGCCGGGTCCACAGCTGCGCGGCTGACCGGATGAGCGGAGCTCCCACAGTGGGCTCATCCCCACAGGCCATACCCGGGGCCTCTAGTAAAATAATAAACGACTGTCACTCTCGCCCTAATGATGAAAACAAGCCAAAATCCCAACAAAATTAAAAAACAAAGCACACACACACACAAACATCCAAGAGATAGGATGCAAAGAAACCTAAACCAATCCAGTTGTAGACAGTGCCAGGCCCTTGGGAGAAGACATGACCGCTTTCATCCTGGTCTCCTCCAGGAGGGAAGTCCACCACGGCCGGGGGAGGAGCAGAAGCCCATGCCCGGCGGGGGCTGGTGTGACAGCCGAGAGCCCCAGCCCCACCACACCTCTGTCCGCACCCACCAACTCTCTCGCTGGCTGTCATAGGAAGCGATGTACAGGGCAGCATGGGGAAGGGGGGAAGCGGGAAGACTTCGGGAGGCACAAAAGTCGGGGGCGAGACTGGAAACAGAGAACTCCCCAGCAACCCAAATCCCTGGCAGTGTGCCTGGAAATCAGCGCTCAGAGTTCCAAAGCTGGAGACTTGACAACATAAAGACACTGCTGCATCCCAAGCCCTGCTGAAGGGAGACTCGGAACCATTTAAAGCCGGTGGTGCACTCAGTCCAACCACAGCTGTGACCGCAGATGAGACTGACGGCTCTCACACCAGCTGCCTGTGGACGGAGTCCTGCGTTCTCTGCCGAGACGCAGATCTCGGTCTCTCCACACGGAATGCCTGCCACACGACGACACGCGGGCATGTGAAGAACAGACAGCAGAAGTAGACCCAGAGATGACCCAGGTGGCGGAACTACCAGACAGAGACTTTAAAATAACTCTGGTAAATGTGTTAAAGGGTCCAGTGGGAAAGGGAGACAACATGCATGAACATATGGGGCAGAGATATGGAAACTATTAAAAAGAACTGAGAGAAAAAGAATGGTGGCTGAGTGTCCCGAGCCTGGTCCAATAGCAGACAGAAAGAACAGCTGAGGGTCACACAGGAACTGTCTGTTAGTGAGTTACGGGACAGCTATACTCCAGGAGAAGGTGGGGGACTGCTGGACGGGGCTCCCCTGACTGGGCAGCCCCCACTGCTGCTGCATTTCCTCCGGAGCCACCGGCTCGGATGCGGAGACCGCGCCACCTTGAAGGGGAAAGTGGATGTTATCGGAAGCCGGAAAATCTACAACTGAAACACCCACCGAACAACTGTGAACCCCAGAGCACCCGTCCCCAATTGGCGAGAACAGGCACACCACCACATAAAGGTCAGATTTCGCCTGGGACGAGGGGAGGTCTCTGGTCCGGACCGGACAGAGAAACGCGTGCACTACAGGAGCTGGAGGACCAGGGGACGTCTGCAACTAGAAAAATCCGTGGCTGTTGGGGCTGGCGGGATCCGTGACTGTGGAGGGGGCCCTCGGAGCTGGTAACAGAGGCATCTCTAGAAAGCAGCCCGCTTTGATCTGACGCAGGACAGCCTTAAACATTTTTTGGAGTGTGCGAGCGCCTTGGACACGGGGAAGGAAGGACTGCGCAGACTTGCGCACAGCCCGAGTTCGCACACTTGCGGGCTTTTCCTCATTGAATTCTTGATCCTGATTGCTGAGCCCAGTGCCTGGGATCAGTTGGGGACACCCTAGGAGACAACAGGGGAAGGCTGTTTTTATGGAGCCTGGGGATCAGAGCAAGCAGTGACCATCCGAGAACCAGCTCTTTGGCAGCCTGCTCCCACAAACCGGTATTGAGTGCCACAGGGAAAGCAGGCTAGAGAGGACCTATAGACCTGGAAGTTAAGCCAGAAACACTGCCGCCCAGGGGTTGAATCACAAATTGACTCGTGTGATCACAAATAAAGGAATACTAGTAATTAAGACACAATGCCTGCTTGAAAATCAGGACTGACAGACAACACA
The DNA here is from genome assembly GCA_027563665.1 of Antrozous pallidus. Classification (NCBI taxonomy): domain Eukaryota; kingdom Metazoa; phylum Chordata; class Mammalia; order Chiroptera; family Vespertilionidae; genus Antrozous; species Antrozous pallidus. Next base: position 14,750,768 of record CM050525.1, read on the forward strand.
GCGGAGCGGTGGAATGCAGGGAACTGCAATGCTGTCCTGACTGGGAAACAGGCGAGCCAAACAGAACAACAGAGGAAGTGAATGACCTTCACTACTGCACACTGTGTTTTTTTCCTTCATCTTTTACTTAAGAAACTAATTTTTTTCTTTTTTCCTCACATGATTTTACCTGTTTAATTATTACATTTTTATTTTCAATCAGTATTATTACTACTATTATTTTACCTTTTTTAAAAAAAGTGTCATTTTATTATCTCTTTATTTTGAGATTAGTGTTCTACATTCTGTTTTCATCTTTCTACTCTATCTCAACTCTACCTTTATGCCATCACTCTCATCCTAACAAATGGGACTACATCAAAATAAAAAGCTTTTGCACAGCAAAGGAGACCATCAATAAAACAAGAAAGCCCACTGCATGGGAGAACATATTTGCCAATGATATCAATGATAAGGGTTTAATCTCCAACATTTACAGAGAACTCATACAACTTAACAAACAGAAGATAAACAACCCAATCAAAAAATGGGCAGCAGAGACCGGTTTGGCTCAGTGGATAGAGCATTGGACTGCGGACTGAAGGGTCCTGGGTTCGATTCCGGCAAGGGCATGTACCTTGGCTGCAGGCACATCCCCAGTAGGGGGCGTGCAAGAGGCAGCTGATCGATGTCTCTCTCTCATTGATGTTTCTGACTTTCTATCCCTCTCCCTTCTGCTCTGTAAAAAATCAATAAAATACATTTAAAAAAAATGGGCAACTGATCTAAATAGACACTTTTCAAAAGAAGAAGGAAGGCCAAGAGACATATGAAAACCTGCTCAAAGTCACTAATCATCCGGGAGATGCAAATCAAAACAACAATGTGGTGCCATCTCACACCTGTCAGAATGGCTTTCATCAACAAATGACAAGTGCTGGCGAGGATGCGGAGAAAAATGAACCTTAGTGCCCTGCTGGTGGGAATGCAGACTGGTGCAGCCACTGTGGAGAACAGTACGGAGTTTCCTCAAAAAACTAAAAATGGAACTCCCATTTGACCCAGTGATCCCACTTCTAGGAATATGTCCCAAGAAACTAGAAACATGAATCAGAAAGGATATATGCATTCCTATGTTCAGAGCAGCACAATTCACCACAGCCAAGATTTGGAAACAGCCTAAGTGTCCATCAGCAGATGAGTGGATTAAAAAACTGTGGTACATCTACACAATGGAATACTACGCTGCGGTAAAGAAGAAGTTCTTACCATTTGCAACAACATGGATGGAGTTGGAGAGCATTACGCTAAGTGAAATAAGCTAGGCAGAGAAAGATAAATATCACTCATTTGTGGAATATAATGGATGGCATACACTGATGAACAAAAACAGATCCAGAGACAGAGAAACATCAATCAGAACATCATACCTCAGGGAAGGTGGTGGGGTAAGGGGCAGAGATCAACCAAAGAACTTACATGCATGCATATAAGCCTAAGCAATGGACCCAGACAATAGGGAGTGGGGGCATGAATGGGAGGTGGGGAGTAATGGGGAAATAAGGTCATATATGTAATACCTTAATCAATAAAGAAAAAAAAATTGGCTCTAAAAAAAACAAAACCGAATGGAAATGCTAAAAATAAAAAACATAACAATTACCAGAAATACAGAATTCGCAATGCCCAGCACACCCCCAGCTCAGCAAGTGTTAAGCTTAACACAGTTGCCGCCTTCTCTTTGTGGCTGTTTCAGCAGCCAGCACTGTGACGCCACCGGGGTCACGGCCTTGTGCTGCACCTGACAGATGCGTTACCTGGTAGGCGCATTTCCGGTGCAATTTCTTCTGGTCCTTGTACCACTGCATGAGCTCCTTCATGAAGGTGATTGTCACCTTGCCATCCTCAAGCTTGGGCCCGCTGTACTCATCCTCGATAGCTAATGTGTGAATGAAGGAATGAGTCAGTGGCCACAGTCACTGTGAGGATGGCCTGGCTCTCAGGTTAAGAGGTGAAGGAATGAGAGAGGATTCCACTCCCTAGCAGGTCCCCTCACGGCCTGCTTCTCCCATTTGAGTCAGCTCAGAGGCCCTCTTCCTGACCTTCCTTCCTGCTGGGCCTCTCTCTCTCCTCTATTTGATTTTTTAGCACTTAACACTATTAGTTCATTTGTTGACTAGTTAATCATCTCTCTCCCCACTAGAACACCAGCTCCATGAGGGCAGTGTCTAGAATAGTGTCTGGCACATAGTCGGTGCTCAGCAATTAGCTGTGGCGTGAATGAGTGAGTTATCTGAGTGCCTAGAAGACCTAGAGACCAATCAGACACAGGAGGCCGGGGGGGGGGGGGGGGCGGGGGTGGTGGCAGGAGGAGGAGATGCTCATCCACATCTCCCAAACTGGGAACTCAAATCCCAAACCTGGACTCTGGATTCCCCACGAAGGCAGGCAGGGAAGCAACAGACAGCAGCCTGGGGACAGGGACCAGAGGCCTCCCCTGAGCCCCAGCTCCCCACCCCAAGGTGTGCACAGGGAATGGCGAGGCCACGCATGTTTGTGGAATGTTCTGGACTGGGTGTGGCTGAAACCTGGGCCCGACTCACTCATGCTCTCGATGTCCAGCGAGTCCACAACGGAGCGCTTGTGCTCGTCGCCCGCGATCGCCCGCTCAAAGGCCTTCTGCTTCACGATCTTGTTGCACTCCTGGTATTTCATTTTGGCATCTTTGTCGTGGGGCTTCACCTTTACCACCTGGGCAGGCAGTGGGTACAGGAGGGAAATAAGGGAGGGAGGGAAGGAGGAATGAAGGGAAGAAAGTGGGGAAGGATGGAAGAGGAAGAGAGGGAGTAAGGGAGGAGGCATCAGACCAAGGAGGGGGCAGACAGCAGTCAGGAGGTGGGGACGCCACAGCTGCCCACGGTCTGCCCGGCTTCGGGCTCCGTGAATGATGAAGCCAGACCATCCAGGCCGCCATGCACTGGTGGGGCAGCCCTGGACACTTCTCGCCTCCAGGCCTGGGTTTCCGCATCCCCAAACTAGACCACACAGGGCTGCTATGAGGGTAAACACAGTAACCCACATGGGTGATCTTAGTAAATCTTAGCTCTATCATTAAAATAAAACTGCCCCATCCGAGGAGCACATGCTCAGCTTCTGGTTCCTCGGGCACACTCTACCGCTAAGCGGGTGGGATTGAGAGGAAAGGATGTGCTGGGTCTAGCCACATGATTAATGGCCCAGACTCATCTGAAGGGCCAATGACCACTGGGTGACTCCGGTTCCCTGAACCCGTTTCTTCACCTGCAGAACCAAGGCGGTAACAGGCCCCACCTGCCAAGACTACTGGGCATGAGGACAGATACATGCACAGCCAGCACTGAGTGGCGTCCGTTCCTGGCTGGACCTGGGGCTGCTGGGGAGATGCAAATGAGTTCGCTCCGTTTCCTCTTCTGAAGGGAAGTGGGCCAAAGACCCAGGTTACTTGGGTTCAAATCTCAGCTTCACCAATGGAATCAGTGGCGTAATCTCAGACAAGTGAGTGTGCCTCTGCGGCTCAGTTCCCCTCGGACGGAGTGGTAGGAGCACCTGCCTCTGAGGGCGGCTGTGAAGACTAAATGAACGAACAGTATGCAGCGTGCGCAGCTGGGCCAGGCCAGAGTCAACCCTGCGGCTCCTTATGGCCCCTTTCCCAGGCTGCTGTGCTGGGTAAACCCGCTCATATGTAAAAAGAGCTTTGGAACGCATAAGTTCTCAATAAATGCCCGTCCCCTCCTTTCCCTCCACCGGCCTCCTCCAATCTTGCATCCTCCCAACTCCAAAGCACAGGGGGCTGGATTTTGACCCCTGCGCTGCCACGCGCTTGCTGTGTGAGCTTGGGCAAGTGACTCGCGCTTTGCGCCTCAGATCGATGCGTGTCACCGTCACTGCTGTTAGTGGCCCCACAACTCCTGTGCGGGGTGAGAAGGGGCAGCGGGGTGGGGATGCCCCTAGAAGGCCTGGCAGTGAGTCAGACGCCTTCGCAGGGGCTCACTCACCGACCCGAGGGTCCGTGCGGCCCGTCCACTGGGAACGGCTGGGCAGGCCAGGCCTGTGGCAGAAAGCTGGCTGCGCTGGCACTGGCGTCCTCCCTGTCTGGACAGGCTCAGGCCAGGGCACGCTGCCAGGCAGCTCCACCTGGGGTTTGGGTGCGGCGCGAGGCTTGGGAGGGAGGCAGAACCAGCCATCCCCTGGAGTCCTTCCCAGCAGGGAGACATTATGAGTCCACACCCGGGATAAAGTCCAAACCACCACCTGGCCTGGCTCATGAGAACCGCTTTGTCTCCCAGCACTGCCCAGCCAGGCCGACCTCCAAGTCCCATATGCACCACCTCCTCTCACCCCTGGTCCTGTACAGGCTGCCCCGGCCCAGAACACCTCATTCCCTCCCACCTCTAAGTGCTTTCTTTCCAGCTCCTCCTCCTCCAGGTCTCCCCTTCCCCTGTCACTCAGGCTGGGTCAGGCAGCCTCTGGGCTCCCATAAGCCCCTGGATGGTGGCCCAGTCTGGGGTGGAGGATGGGGACAAGCCCTGACAATGGAAGAGGAGCAGGAGCAGTAACAGAAGCAGGACAAAAAACACGGCTAATTTTCTGACGCTTTTTCTGTGCCTGACACTGTTGTAAGCAATTAACTCGCTCATTTTATCCTCAAGGTAGCTCTAAGTGGTGCTACCACAATCCCATTTGACGGATGAGGAAACAGGCCCAGAGAGCCGTCACCAAGAAGCCAGGATTCCGTTCCCTTCCTGCGCAGGCTCCTGACTTCTCCCACACACGCCGACACGTTCCCGCCCTGACCAATGCCACCGGTCCCCACAGCACCCTGTACCCCTCCACTGGGGCATGTGGGGAAGCAGCCGTGAGCGCCCTCTCTGGAGTCAGGCCTCCCTCAGCTTCTAGAAAGAGGGGAGGGTGCTAGCAGCCCTGTGGAGGTGGTGTGAGAAGTTAACATCAGGCCCATCCCGGGGCCTAGCAGTGAGCCGCGGCTCGTGCCAGGGGCTGCGGCTGCGGCTCTGACTCGCTCCCTGGGGGAAGGGGAGCCCGTCAGGCCGCGGGGGAAGCAGGCCAGCGACCAGCCAGAGGGACGGGGCGGGCTCTTCAGGAGTGGAGGCCCGTTGGGTCAGAACTTAAGGCTGCATTTTCCTGTAAAAAGTGGTGCCTGGACCGTGTCAATCCAGCCTCCTGGCTGCGGTGTTTGTGCAGCGATGTCACTGGGGCCCTGGGAGAAGGAGATCTCTGTTACTTCCTGTAACACTCTCAAAATAAAAAGATGTTTTCAGAAAGTGGTGTTGCAGCTGGGACTGCTCTCAGGCAATTACGCTGGAATCGATGAAATGACAGCACAGCTTGGCAATCCCCAGAAGCCAGGGGCCTGCATGTGTGGGAACTGGGAAGTCTCTGGGTTTCATAAAGTTGACACAGAGCTCACACGGTTATTGGACACCCCAGCAGGTACGAGCGGCACCTGGTCATCACATTAGTCACATCAGTGGGGGCAATCAAGACCACGAATGACCTCTCATTAGTTCAGGTCAGATTTTTGCCACCAAACGAATTGCCCAAATTTACCGGAAAAACTGGTTTTCAGAATGGCTTGGGTTTGGAACTGAGGGTGAGACTTGCCCAAGGCAAGTGCTCCTGACCTCAGGGGACCTACATGACAACACTGATGGACATTACGATTATCTCTAATGACACGATAGCGGACAGACCACGGACAGCCCAGAGAGGTGCCGCGCCCACACCGGAGGGGAGTCAGGTTTCTTGGGCAGCCACTGCACTGCACTGCACCAGTCTTAAGGATGACACTTGGGTTTTCAGCCCATAGGTGGAGACCCTCTAGTGAGTTAATTCAGCCAACACTCTTCTGGGGAAGGGAAGGGAGGGAAGGGGAGGGAAGAAAAGGGAAGGGAAGGGAAGGGAAGGGAAGGGAAAAGAAGGGAGGGGAAGGGAGGGGAAGGGAAGAGAAGGGAAGGGAGGGGAGGCAGGCCATCGAGGACACTGCCTGAGCTGAGGGCAAGCACTGCACCAGGAAACTGTGCCCACGGCGAACACCCAGTGGTCAGGAGCCTGACTGTGGCAGCAGACTATCAGCTCCTGGCTGGGGGGCCTTGGGGGAGTGACCTCTCTCGGGCCTCAGCTTCCTCGCCTGTAAGTCAGGACAAGAGGCCCCAATGCACAGGGTTGCTAAGAAGATCACAAGTTATTAGGGCATTGAGGTCCTAACTGTGGTGAGCACTGTACTGGGTTTTAGCTCTGACTAGTCCTGTGACTATCACATGTCCACACCTTAGGTACAGGCCAGCGTGGGCTTGCAAGGCAGACACGTTTACCTGACTGCGCAGACTATGCTGTAAGAACCCAAACGCAAACTATATTACAAAGCCAACCCAACAAACCCAGAAAGAGGTGAGGAGGGAGTGCAGAGGAGTCCCCCAGATCAGCCTGAGCTCCACCGCAGACAGGAAAGAACCCAGGAAGAGGACCCAATGAAGGGGCAGGGAGCCCTGAAGCAAGGGTCCCTGTGAGAGGATTACCTTGGAGATGAGAGGCTGGGGTTGGAGGATTCATCATGGACCCATGGAGAGGGGAGCTGAGTGAGGCTTGGCCTTAGAATGGAGACACCGCCAGCTCCAGGCCCTGACACAGCGCTTCCCATGGGCTCAGGTGTTCCCCCAACACCCCAGGAAACGTACTGAGTGCTAAGTGGGGCAGGCCCTACTCTAACGTACCCGTCTCCTTTAATCCCCACAAGGCCAGAGGCACCCCACTCTCCTCCTTTCACAGATGAGGACACTGATGCTGGAGACCAGCCCGCAGAGCTGCGCAGCTCAGAGCTGGGCACGCTGGCCAGGGGGCTGGTGCCTCCAGCTGCGCAGTGGCCTGCAGACTGACTCACAATAAGAAATACGTATTTTATGTCACACCTAACACTCACCTAAATGAAAAATTTTTTCACAGAACCATATATACATAACGTTCTCCAAACACTGACCTTTCTTCTTTACTGTATTTGATGAGAGTGGTCTCTGACCATTACACTGACTCCACAGCCTCTAACGGTTACAAGCACAGACTCTGGGTTCAAGTCCCAGCTCCGCCACTTCTCTGCGGGATGACCTTGGAGCAGGGGCTCCCTCTCTCTAGACCCGTTTCCTGCCTGTAAAATAAACTGAACTCATGCATGCAAAGAGCTCACATCAGAGCCAGGCCCGCAGTGAGCACGCAGAGGAAACGGGTTGCGAAAGGAAAGGCCTCCACCGGGGGCCCCGGCTGCTGAGGCAGGACCTTGGGCTTGTTTGTTCAACCAAGGTCACACCTCGGCTCCACCTCCAAAGATGCCCAGATCTGAGAGGGGGGCCTGGCACACCCTCCATAAGTCACAAGTCATAAGACAGCACCGGAGGGGGGGAGGTAGAGACTGGAGGGGGAGCAGCCCCAGGGTCTGGCCCCTCTGCCTGCACCCAGAGGCTGATGACAAATGTCAGAAGGGAGAAGGTTGAACAGCCTGCAGGCATGAGGGTGGCTGGCCACCGGTGGGCCAGACCCAGGCCCAGGCCTGCAAGGCTTTCAGGTTCACGTGGGGACTTTCCAATGCTGCAGGCAGAGTCCCCACAATAAAGGCTGGTGTGACCCCATCTCAAGTTGATTTGAAAAAGACTGTGAACCCGCTCCCCCCCACGACACCCACAAGGCCGGGGATCAAGTTCAGACGTGGTACACACAGGACGGCTGCCTGAACCATCTCAGTCTCATGGGGAATGCGAGGCTAGGGCCCAGTCTGGGCCAGGACCCCGAGAAGAACCCCCGCTCCTCATCCCAGGAAAAGCCTTTCTTTCCTGCAGCCCTGGGAGTGGGGAAGACCCTGTGGTCAGATCTCACTTTCAAATCACGCCCCACCCCACCAGGCCCAGCTCCCGCTCTAGGAACCCGCCCCACCAGGACCCCTTGCAAAGCCCTGCACCCATCTACCCCCCACTGTCCTTCTGGGTTACTCCAGCCCCAATGTCCTTTACTCACACCACTTCACAGAGCCCCACAATCACTCCTGTCACCATTCGCGATGAGGGAGGACCCCAGGGCAGGGGAGAGGATTGACTGAGGAATGGCTTGGGAGTCCAAGCTAACAAGGACTCTGTTCTGCTGTTCCTTTCCTCATCCTCCAGGGTGTCACCCAGCATCCTCCTTCATTTTGTCCCCGTTTCTAAATTACCTGCCTCTCTGCCCACCTCTGCCCCCACCCTGACACAGGTGTCCTCTGGCCCGAGGCTTGGTTCAGCTTTCACTGGGCCTGAAATCCACCCTTTCCCGAGCACCGGCCAGCAGCCAGGCCGGGCAGGCCAACCAGGATCCCTCCAACTGCAGCCCGTGCCTCCCAGCCCCCCTGGCCGCCCTCCCTACACAGCAGAAGCTGCTCAATGTGTGCAGGAGTGAAATGAGAGGAGGGTGTGTGTGTCTTGAGGGCAGAATAAGAATTCACTCCACAAATGCTGACTGAGCCCCTTCAGGGCGGGCCATCCCAATGAACAGAACAAATGAACCCCAACTCTCAGGAAGCTAACTCTCTGAGGCAGGGGAGACAGGCTGGCAGGCGGGCCTGCCTGGTTCAAATCCCAGCTCTGCGACCCTTCCACCAGTGCATGTTAGGGGGCAGGTGCCTTGCCCCTGGGCCTCAGCTGTACAATGGAGTAACCACAGTCCCCTCACAGAGCCATAGTTCATTCAGCCAACTGATGTGAAAGCCGCAGAAGGTGCCGGGCGTGAAGGCATGTACTCAGTGGGGCCTTCCAACTCTCATTATTTCTATTATCAGAGCGATTACAGTGGGAACGGCAGGTGACTGAGGGGGTCCCATCCCCCACTTGCTCTTTCTCTAGAGCACATCACCCCACTCTAGTTCCTCCCAACCCGTGTCCTCAGCTGCATGGATTCTGTTTACATGCTCGCCTCTGAACCATCAGCTCCACTGAAGAATGGCTGTGGCTCTCATTCAACAGAGAACAGTAATCACGACAGCACACTGTCACAGGACACTGTGTTCGAAACACTCGAAAAGCAGAAACTCATTTACTCTTCATGGCAACCCACAGAGCAGTGGTTCTCAACCTCTCTACCACCGCGACCCTTTAATACGGTTCCTCAGGTTGTGGTGACCCCCAACCATAACATTATTTTCATTGCTACTTCATAACTGTAATTTTGCTACTGTTAATGGATCGTAATGTAAATATCTGTGTTTTTCGATGGTCTTAGGCTCTACAGCAGCGGTTCCCAGCCTGTGGGGCTGGTTGAGAACCACTAGCAGGGTCGACTAAGACCACCGGAAAACAGAGATTATTTACATTACGATTCATAACAGTAGCAAAATTACATGAGGAATTGTATTAAAGGGTCACAGCATTAGAAAGGTTGAGAACCACTGCCACGGAGGTAGGCCCACTGCCCTCCCATTTCACAGATGTGGAAAGGAAGGCACAGGGCCAGGTAACCCAGAGAGTAACGGCAGAGTCGGGATGTGAATCCGGGCAGTCGCTCCGGGACAAAGGGCCTCATGCATTTGCTGGATGAGTAGATGCTGAGTAACTGGTGAATGGCGGTCTCCCCCCCCCCCTCCAGGCATGCACATCGCACACGTTCCCCTGCCCGGCCCATCGGCCCTCAGCATCCACCTGGCTCAGGGAGCTGGCCTACTCCCAGAGGCCTGGCTCACCGTCTCGTAGTCGCGCAGGGCAGCTCGGAACTTGCCCAGTGCCATGTTGCTGGCAGCCCGGCGGTAGTAGCCCTTAATGTACTTCTTGTCCATCTCAATGGCCCGTGTGGCATCAGCCAGTGCGTAGCCATAGCACTCGGTGCGCAGGTAGGCCAGGCTGCGGTTGCCATAGTAGATGGCATTGCTGGGGTTCAGCTCGATGGCCTGGCTGTAGAACTTGATTGCGTTCTCGTAGTCCTTGTCTGTGGAGAAAGAGGAGGCATGAAGCAGGGCCGCTGCCCCCGCCCCCGGCAAGAACAGGTGCGAGGGTGGGTACTGGCCCAGTCTCCCCATTTACAGATGGGGAAGCTGAGGCCCAGAGCTGAGCTCAGCATGTCTCTTCCTCCGCGCCCCCCTTTCCCGTCCCAACTGTCCCACACTACCATAGGCCTCATCTCATGACCAAATCCCCAGGACCCAAGGTCATTTCCACTCACTTGCCCACCCAACCATGAGTCAGTCCTCCAGTCCCAGGCCAGGTCTTCTTCAGGACCCCAGGAGTCTCACTGAATCCTCCCCAGGAGGACATGCTCCTGAGATATAAACTAGCAAACGTGAACACGCCCCGAGCCCCTCGACTGTCCACCCCCTCAAAGCAAGGACACGAGCCCAAAGAGGGGGCCTAGAACACGAAGTGGGGAAGGAGAAGGAAGCTACTTGGTCCTCAATACAAAGGGGACATATCAGCCAAGACCCGAGAAAGGGACAATCCACACTGAAGAAGAGCGTTCCTGACAAAAGGAACGGCGGGTACCAAGGGCCTGGAGGGTGGGGGGTGGGAGTGGGAGGGGGGAGGTCAGTGTGGCTGGGGCAGAGAGGGCTGGAGCAGGGTGCAGACGAGGGCATGGAGGCTGGCAGGACAGATCCTGAGGCTACGGCCACACTGATGTTCCAGGTATGGACCAAGAGGATGTGACCTGGCCAAGGGTAAAAGATCAGTTTTATTTAAAATGAGTGATCATTGCTCTAACCGGTTTGGCTCAGTGGATAGAGTGTCGGCCTGCGGACTGAAGGGTCCCAGGTTTGATTCCGGTCAAGGGCATGTACCTTGGTTGTGGGCACATCCCCAGTAGTGTGCAGAAGGCAACTGATTGATGTTTCTCTCTCATCGATGTTTCTAACTCTCTCTCCCTCTCCCTTCCGCTCTGTAAAAAAATCAAAAAAATATATTAAAAAATAAAATAAAATGAGCTATGGTTGTGCCCTGCACTCGACATCTCGACCCGCAGAATCCTCACATCTCCATGGCTTAAGCACCATCTGCTGCTCACTTTACAGATGAATCATTAGGTCTTTGTCAAGGTCAAACAGCCAGTCTATATTAGCAAAGCTAGGCTCAAACCCCTCCAAGGAGGCCTTTCGACAGGCAGAAGATGAGGACTTGTCAGAACTGGAGGACCATGATGCACTATGGGCCACACAGGGCTCTTGGTACATGAGTCCCTTCACTGAACCCTCATAACAACCCTGAGGACAACTACATCGGATCCATTTTCCAGACGAGGGGGCCGAGGCTCATTGAGACAAAGCCCATAACTGAGGTCACATCACAAGTGGCAGGCGGGGATTCTGAGCCAGGCCAAGACCCAAATGCCCTCGCCCTCACCCTCCACACCTGGAAGGCTCCTGGGAGCCTGGCACAGGGGCAGGAGCAGATACAGGGGCAGGTGGCCTAGGCCCCATCCCTGGCTGACTCTTATTAGCTGGGTATCCTCGGACACCTTGAGAAAGCCCTCTTAATACCTGGCTTAAAATGGAAATTCCTGCCCTAACTCCCACTTTACTTTCCTCCGGAGTCATCTGATAAACCATATTTTTGTTTTGTCTGTTTGCTTATAATCCATCTCCCCAATAATTTCAAGTTTGTCTTATATCTTTTTTTTTTTAATATATTTTATTGATTTTTTACAGAGCAGGAGGGAGAGGGATAGAAAGTCAGAAACATCGATGAGAGAGAGACATCGATCAGCTGCCTCTTGCACGCCCCCCCCGGGGATGTGCCCGCAGCCAAGGCACATGCCCCTGCCGGAATCGAACCCGGGACCCCTCAGTCCGCAGTCCGATGCTCTATCCACTGAGCCAAACCGGTCTCGGCATGTCTTATATCTTTTTGAGTGCTTGCCCTGTCTAAGGATACAGCACCCCTCAGTCCTGCCCTCCCTCGGCTCAGAGCCCTGTGGGGACTGGGGTGGGGGCAATACACAGATCTATCCCCATAATGTGATCATCGAGAGTGCTGAGGGCTGGGAAGTCAGAGGGGATATTGAGCTGAGACCCTTAGGGTGAGAAAGAGTGAGCTGGGTAAAGAAATAGAACGGAATAGGGTTCCAAACGCCACTGATTGTTCTGGAAAGAAGGGAGGGGGTAGGGGTGAGGAAGGGAGGGAGGAGGGAAAACTAACCCAATAACAACAATAGAGAAAGAAGAAACCAGGTCCTAGGGCCGTGATGGCGAACCTAGACACCATGATGCACTATGGGCCACACAGGGCTCTCGGTACATGAGCCCCTTCACTGAACCCTCGTTAACAACTCTGAGGACAACAACATTAGCTCCATTTTCCAGATGAGGGGACTGAGGCTCCCTGAGGCAAAGCCCATTTTCGATGGCACTGAGGCTGCATGCAGTCCGTCGCATACAGATAAGTATGGGCCGCATGCCCAGAAGGAGGTTTCATTCTCGGCTACTGCAGGGCCAGGTGCAGCAGCCGAGGATGAAACGTTGCAGGTAAGTTAAATAATTAGTTTTTGGTTTATTAAATACAGTTATATATTACAATTATACATTTTTGTTATTTAAACTATAAATATCACGAAATTATGGGTTTTTTTCCTTGAAGTGACACACCACCCGAGTTATGCTCGTTTTTTTTGGTGAGTTTTGACACACCAAGCTCAAAAGGTTGCCCACCCATCACTGTCCTAGGGAGATGGCCTGGAACAATATAACGATTCCTTTTGCAGGCTAACACCTGGCAATCTTTTAAAGCTTGATGTTCCTTCCTAAAGGAAGCCCGCCTTGACCCCCAGGCTGGGTCAGGTACACCTCCAGGCTGACCATCCCAGCCCTGCACATTCCACCCTGGATTGTTACTGTTAAGTGATGAATATGTTCCCCCAGGACTATGAGCCGGCGGGCAGGCCCAGGACCTCCCAGAAACAAGCAAGGGCAGAACCGACCCTCCCTGGAATGCCAGTGCCTTCGAAGACTCCTTCCGGCTCCCTGGAGGGGTTCCAGAGGCTGACTGGCCAGCTCTCCTGTCAGGTGGGGTGTTACTTGAACGGCCGTCTGGCATGGGGCAGAAAGCCTGGTCTGAGAATTTGGCATCCGGCTGGGCGGATCCCAGCCACGCGACCTGGGGCAAGGAGCCGCTCCACTCCGGGCCTCAGTCTGATCTGAAACGTGGAGTCACAAACACCCCTGCTCACGGGCTGCTTGGCTGAATGAACTCACGTATGAAATGTGGCTACAGCAGATACTTGAAAAAGAAGCAAATGAATGACTAAGCGAAGGGAAGGAGAATGGAGCAGAGGAAATGGGAGGGGCCGCTACCGCACACAGCTGCCCAGAGACACCACCATTTCCCGGGCCTGTTCTAGGTGTTTAATGGGAGTGCATTTAACCATCCAGACAGTCCCCAGTGTAGAGATGAGGAAGGAGATGGCACAGAGAGGCTGTCTTGTCACACAGCAGGGAAGAGGAAGAAATCAGATGTGGGGGCTGACAGGCCCAGGGAGAAGGGAAGGGTTAGGGTTAGGACAGGGCTCTGCCAGGGCCTCTGGAATGGGCCTGAGCTCACAGAGGAGCCAGCCTTGCTGGGGGAAATGTGGGCATGGGCGCCCCTCTTCACCCTGTAGGGGGCCAGGGCGGTCAGGGTAAAGCCTGTGGAGCCCAGCATGTGGTGAGGAAGGAGGATATCCGGGCTCTGCTGCTCACACACAGACCTTGGCACGTGGTTTCACTTCTGAGCCTCAGCTTCCTCTATAAAACAGGCAGGGACGCTCCTACCTGCCCTGCCGCCAGGGGTCCAGGGAGGGTTAAACAAGGCGGTGTACCTGGCCAACACCCGGGCTCAATTAGGGGAGCTGTAATTATTCTTTTTATTGTCATTCCAGAGGCTAGGGCTCTGTGCCTGCTGCTGCCTGCCACACAGAGAAGGGCCTGACCCAGGAGGGCGTTCTCCATGCCAGCTCACCGCCAGGACCTCTGCCTGCCCGCCCAGCCCCGGGCTCCTGACAACCAGATCCCAGGGCCTGAGGGCAAGGAGCACCTCCCAATTGTTGACTATTTTCCAGAATTCTGACTTTGCCTCAGCACCAACCCCCACTTGCCGCTCCTCCCAAGCCCCATGTCAGGGGTAACACCACCTTCCATGTCGTCCCCCAGCTGCAGGCTGGGCTTTACCCCGACACCTCCCGGTCCCTCAGCCCCGCAGCCAGGCAGTCACCATGCTCCGTCACATCAGCCTCCTGAGCATCTCTCTACCTATTTGTTTCCATCCCTTCGGACCCATCCAACCTGCCTGGCCTTCATCCTCTCCGGCCCAGGGTCCCGCCCCAGCAGTCCTGCCCCTCCAGAGGGCATTTTTAAAGCACAAACCTGACCGTGTCCCTTCCCTGCTCAGAACAAGCCATAGTTCCCCAGAGCCCTGGGCAGAAAGCTCAGGTTCCGCCCTGCAGCCTCACCAAAACTGCCTCCTCCTGCATCTCACACTCCGGCCCCACTTCCCATCTCAGTGCCAGGCCTCTGTCCTCTGTCCTCTGCCCGGAGCTCCCTCTTCCCTCTCTCCAGGCGCCTCTCTGAAGCATTTCTTGAGTTAGTTCCCATCTCTCCAGCCTGGTCAGCAGCTCTACCACCTCTCACCTGTCCACAGTCCTAGTCTCCTTTCTGCTATCCAGACTAACCCTTGTGTCCACGTTTCACAAGGCAGCTGGGGGGTCTTTTTCAAATACAAATCAGACCATGCTGCTCCTCTCTTAAAACCTTCCATGGCTCCCTGTCCCTCCAGGATGACATCCATTCTCCCTGACCCGGACTTCAGGGGTCCCCCTCTCCATCTCTCAATAGTCCCACCTCCACCCTCTGCCCATCACACTTTCCCACTCTGAATCTGTCTGTGCTCCCACTGAAGGCCAATTCTCCCTGAGGGCTCTACTTCATTCCACTCCCCACCCCCTTCCCCAGGGCTTTGTTGCTGCAATTCTCCCCCCTCTCCTATAGGATCAATTCTCCCCACCTCCTATAGGATCAATTCTCCCCCCCTCTCCCATAGGATCAATTCTCCCCCCTCTCCTATAGGATCAATTCTTCCCTCTCGCCTATAGGATCAATTCTCTCTCACATGCACTAGACCCCACTCTCCATCCTTCAAAAAAGCAGCTCCCCCCCCCCACTTCTCCACTCCCCTTCAGAACCAAAATACTCAAACACTGCCAACATTTGCTGTCGCCACTTCCACACCTCCCGTTCCATCTTCAGTGTCCCCCTAGCTGGCCACCACCCCCATCATTCCCCAGAGCCTGCTCTGGTCAAGACTACCATCAACACTCCTGCAGCCAAATCCAATGGTGGATGCTCTGTGCTCACCTGGGCAGCATCTGACCCAGGGCACAGCCCCCTCCTTCTAGAAGCACTCTCTTCTCTCATCTTTCCTGACACCTTCCCCTATTTCCCTTCTACTCCGCTGACCACCCCTCCTATGCCTCTTCCTCTTCTAAACACGAGATTCCTCAAGATTCCGACTTTCGGCCCCTTCTCTTCCTGGATAGCCTCATCCATCCCCAGCGTGTTTCATTCCACCCACCGGCGGACCCTCTCCTCAGAACTCCACACTGGCCTATCCATCCACTCAAAGTCTCTCCTCTTGGATGGCTGAGCAAAAACCCAAACCAGTCCTTGCAATGACTTATGAAACCCTACATGACCTGTGCCCTCTCCTAACCTCATTTGTATCAGTCTCCCCACTCTTGTGCTCAAGTTCCAGGTCCACCAGTCTCCTCTCATTTCCCACCTCAGGTCTTTGCGCACGAGGCTCCGCCCACCAGGAGCACTCCCCACCCCCCACCCCCCCATTCCGCTCAACTTCAATGCCTTCTCCGTGAGGCCTTCCCGGACCCCCTACTTAATGCAGCCTCCAGCTCCTCAACTCTCATCATCTTCTCCACACTAGTCCCCCCCGCCCCCCAAGCACTCATCACAAGTATTTTGTTAATTTGTGCAGTAACTCATTGATTCTCCTGCTAAATTCAAGCTGTATAGGGGCAGGGCTGCATCTATCTCATTGATTGCTACCTCCCCAGAATCTAGCACAGTCCTTAGCCATAGCAGTTGTTGGACAAACATACTGAATGAATGAGTGCACCCATATCTCAAGATCTTGCCATACACACTATTCTTGGGATTCTCCCACCTCTACTCCCAGGGCCTCCCCACATCTCCTGCTTCCTTGCCCTCCCTTCTCATGATCTATTCCTCACTCTCACGACTCTCTACCGAGACTGTCCTCCTCAAACCCCCATTGGCTCCACCCACCCCAGGTCTCCCCACCTGGTAGCGCCATCACTACCCCGCCACATGTCAAAACTTGATAGCGTCCTCTTCGGGTGTCACCATAAACTAGCAGCTCTCGGGGTCTCAGATCTGGTGGGACCTTCATTCCCACCCCCCCCTCCCGCCCCACACTGGGTAGCGCCCTCCTCAGCCTCCATAGTTAGCAGCATCCGCTCCGTCCGCCACTTTGAGGTATCACCTTTTCTCTCAGAAGCCCCCTCTGTCGCCCCTGGGCAGCGCCATCCTGGGCCTCCCCGGGCCTCCCCACGCCCGGTCACTTGGTAGTGCAGGGCCCGGGCGCAGGCAGCCGCTCCGCGTTGCCATGGTTCCGCGCGGGCCCGGCGCCCCCCGACTTGGGCAGCTCTCCACCCCCCCTTCGCCATCTCCAGAGCGGGCGCACCTTTGAAGTAGTCGTTGGCCTGCGTCTTGAGCTCCTCTGCCCGCTTCAGTGCTCCATCAGCCGGGGGTTCGTCTTTGGGGGGCTCAGGACACTCAGCCCGCTCGCCCTCCGCCATCGCCATGCCGCAAAGCGACCCCCACCCTGGCAACAGCCACCAGCGGCACCCGGCCTAATCGTCGCGAAGGAGTGCCGGGTTACAGCTGCCGCTGCCGCACAAGTGTCGTAAAGCGCGGGCCCCAAAGGCTCCCTTCACGCGCCTGCGCAGGTCTCTTTCGCCGTGGAGCGCGCGGAGGACAAGGTGACCACAGGGTCCTCAGACATCGCCCTTCCTAGAATAAGCCAATGGGGAAGGTGAAAAGGGGCGCGCGGCGGGGGGAAAAGGCCCGGCGTGGCCCCAGCTCCCAAAGAGACCGAAGATTCTGGGGGCGGGAAGTGGATTTGCCCGCTGTCTCCCGAGATTGGAGAGTCATTGCCACTGGTGCGTGCGGCTCAGGCAAGGCTGCGCCTTGCCCGACGCGGAACCGGAGCTGGGAGTCCAGCCCTTCTGTCAATTACCTCCATGACCTTGAACACTTCTTCCTCTCCTCCCTGGGGCTTGTTACCGCTCCCTGAAAAATGGCTGGTTTTTAGACTAGAATAAAGTTCCAACCTTGAGGGTCAGCGTTCTAAGTTATTAACTGAAGGCCCCGGAATCCCCTGATCCTGAGCAAGGCACCGTCTCCTTTCTTACCCGCCCCCCCCCCCCCCCCCCATAGCTCCTTCTGCCATTAGGAGGAAATTAAGGACTCTCTGATGGTCTAAGAGACCTTGTATAGTCTAGTTTCATGCAACATGTCCATACTCCATCCTCACACGCTCCCAGACCATCCTTTTGGTCCTCAACCGCTACTGGTGCCGAACTGTATCATTAAATCCACTTGCAGCGGTCGGCAAACTCGTTAGTCAACAGAGCCAAATATCAACAGTACAACGATTTAAATTTCTGTTTAGAGCCAAAATTTTTAAACTTAAATTTCTTCTAATGCCACTTCAAAATAGATTTGCCCAGGCCATGGTATTTTGTGAAAGAGCCACATTCAAGGGGCCAAAGGGCCGCATGTGGTTCGAGAGCCACAGTTTATCACAGCTTTAGGGCACTGCCCTGGCTCCCTCCCAGAAGTGCAAGTTATCCCACCCCCAAATCTAATTGTGGCTGACTGACTCCCCAACCCTAATCAGCTAAAGATCACCCCAGAAGATACTAGTATCATCTCCATTTACAAGTGGGGACACAGATTTGCAGAGTTCAATGCACTTACTTACCCAAGATCATACAATAAAAAGTGGCAGCGCCAGGACTTGAACCTGTCCTACCTGATTCCTGGGCTCTGAATTCCTACTCTGGTGCTCCAGAGCCCACCTTGTGGGATAGATTTTTGTTGTGTTTTATTAATCTTCACAGGAGGATATTTTTTCCCATTGCTTTTCAGAGAGTGTGGAAGGAAGGTGGAGAGGAAGAGAGAAACATCAATGTGAGACACATCCATTGGCTGCCTTCTGCATGCGCCCTGCCCTGGGGTGGGGAGCAAACCAGCAACCCAGGTACCTACACTTGACAGGGAATCGAACCCACAACTCTTTGGTGTGTGGACCGATGGTCTAACCGCTTACACCACCAGCCAGAATAATTTTTGGGAATCTTTTGGTGTCTGTGTGGGTGGCTACCGTGATGGATATAAATTCTGGATTCAAGTCCAGCTTGGCCCTTCCCGGCTTGGTGACCTTGGACAAATGATCACCCTCTCTAAACCTCAGTTTTATCCTCTGTAAAATGGAGATAAATATCATGCCTGCCTATTGTATAGGTTTAGAGGAGAGTCTGATAAGATCACGTGAGTCTTGTTCGGCAGGGGGCCTGACTCCGAGTCAGTGCTTTCTACGTTCACTCCGTTGTAAATATTCCGAGTGGGACAAAGTGCTTAGAGCTGTGACGGGGACTGGGGCGCTGTCGAAGTTGTGAGGGGATCTCATCCAGCCGAGACGAGCAGGAAGACTTTCTGCAGGAGGGGATGTCAGCCTGCATGTAAAGTATGAGGAGATAAACAAGGGAAGTGAGGGGTAGGGTGAAAGCTATTTAAGGCAGAGAGAGCAGCAAGTGCCAAGTCTTGAACGTGGTTTTTATCCCTTTAAAATATTCCTATGTGGAACGCTGGAGAGGGATTATGAGGGTGATACACAGAGACATGACAGAAGAGGCACAGCCGTCTGCACATGAATCTATAGACATGCAATCTCACACACACAGAGAAGTACAGAAAATCATGTCTGACAGACATCAGTACATACAATTACAGTGTTAAACAATTCTATGCATGTACACAGAATCTTACCACACACACACAAACCAAAAAATAAGCAAAAACCAAACAAATCACAAGACACACTAGGAACACAGGCAAAAGTATTTCACTCATACTAATACATGCATATAGAGGGAATTACAATGCCCTCACACAGGTTCATAGAATTATGTCACAAAGACACATATACGGCATGACAACATCACCAGACACATTACATAGACCCACATAGGAACATACATGTATACAGAATCACAAAGTGACGAGGATACCTGTCACCCAGGGCAACCACACCCCCTAAAGTAAACTCCACAGATGAGTCCACACACAGAGTTGTGCCTACCAAGGCGAGGTCTTGATGGTGGTACAGAAATTAGTGGATTTCAAAGCCAGTGTGACTGACCCAGTCCCTTCCCGTCCCCCAGCCTAGCACAGTTTTATTTATGGAGGGCCTTGTGGGAGGAAGGGGCGAATGAGATCCTTCTCCCCTCATAGCACCAATCTGGACAGGCAATCCCTGAAAAAACCAACAAACAAAAAAACCCCACAAAGTGAAAGGGGGTGAATTGGGCTGAGAGAGGAAGGCCTTTTCCTGGGAAGACCAAGAGTAGCGCCATTGTAGAAAGGGGTTTAGGGACACATGAGTGGTGGCAGAGAATGGCGGAGTCTTAGCCTCTCTCCCCATCTCAAGATACATGGATAGGGCTGTGCGTGTGCCTGTGCGGCTGAGGAAGTCTCCTGGGTTGTAAATCCCCCCTCCCCCAAAGAGGGTGAGGGAGCCCTAGGTTCCCCACATATCTTGGGTAAAATAAAAGTCAATGCATATCTGGAGGGCTGAGGTGGGGAGTTGAGAAAATTTAAGGATATGAGATTGAGAATGGAAAGATTTGAGCATGAAGTCCACAAGAAGAGAATCCTGGAGGATAGGAATCTTGAGTTTGAAGACTTAAAGAGAGTAGGGTCCTGACCGGTGGCTCAGTGGTAAGGGCATCAACCAGGCACCTAACTGGTTCTGTTTTTTGTTTGTTTTTTTAATTTTTAAAAAATATATTTTATTGATTTTTTACAGAGCAGAAGGGAGAGGGATAGTCAGAAACATCGATGAGAGAGAGACATCGATCAGCTGCCCCTTGCACGCTCCCTTGCACGCCCTTGCCGGAATCGAACCCGGGACCCTTCATTCCGCAATCCGACGCTCTGTCCACTGAGCCAAACCGGTCTCGGCTGTTTATTATTATTATTATTGTTATTATTATTATTATTATTATTATATATGTCCTAGAGGCCCGATGCACGAAATTCGTGAAAGAGTAGGTCTTCCCAAAATGCTGGCACTGGCTTCCCTCTGGTACTCGGCACCTGGTTTCTCTCGCAGCCCTGGCCTTGCCGGGAAGGACTTACAGTCTTATTAGGATAGTATGCTTTTGTTATTACCATTGATTTCAGAGAGGAAGGGAGAGGGAGACAGTGAGAGAGAAACATCAGTGATGAGAGAGAATGATTGATGGGTCGCCTCCTGCACACTCCATACTGGGGATTGAGCCCGCAAACCGGGCATGTGCCCTGATTGGGAATCGAACTGTGACCTGGTTTATAGATTGACGCTCAACCAGTGAGCCACACCAGCCAGACTGGGGTTCAGGTCTGATTCCCGGTCAAGGGCAAGTTACCTGGGTTACAGGTTTGCTCCCTGCCTCTGGTCAGGGCACATGCAGGAGGCAACCAGTCAATGTGTCTCTCTCACATTGATTCTCTTTTTCTCTCCCCTCTCCTGCCCTTCTACTCTCTCTGAAAAGCCATGGAAAAAATAGTCTCAGGTGAGGATTAAGAACAAGAAAGAGAGTAGGAATTGGGGCAAGTTTGAGTGGAGTGAGAAGATCAAAAGAAAATTAGGTGGTTGGAGTCTGGAATCGGGGAGTCAGGAGTTGTAAGATTCAGAACTAGAGGAATCTATAGGGTAAGGTTCAGAGTCTAGCATCAGAAGCATTTGGAGGCAGAGTTCCAGAACCAGAATTTGGACCTGAAATCAGAGGCAGTTGGCAGCTGTGAGACCTAGAACCAGAAGAATTTATACTAGTAGAATAACGACTAAAATTAGTAAAAGCCTGAAGACCAAGATCTAGAGGGGTTTTATAGTCATATGATCTAGAATCAAGAGTTGGGAGTTGTAAGGTCTAGAACCAGAGAAATTTATAAGGCAAGTTCTGTAATCAGAAGATGTTTGAAGTCTGGTTCTAAACTCGGGCTAATTTGGAATAATAAGATCTGGAGTGAGGGGAAATTAGAGACAGTCTAGGACCAAGGGACTTGATAGTACGAGGTCTAGAGTCAGGCACGTTTGAGGCCAAGTTCTAGGACCAGAGAAAGTGGAGACAATCAGATCTGGAATCAACCAGTGAGTGGTAGAGGTCATAAGATCTAGAATAGTAAAGAACTAGAGGATGTTGTCCAGTTTTGGAGGTATCGGTTATAAGATCAAGACACAGAGCCCAGCCGCATGGCTCTGGTTGAATATCCACCTATGAACCAGGAGGTCATGGTTCGATTCCCAATCAAGGCATATGCCCAGGTTGGGGGCTTGATTCCCAGAGTGGGGCATGCAGGAGGCAGCCAACCAATGATTATCTCTCATCATTGATGTTTCTATCTCCCTCTCCCTCTCTGAAATCAATAAAAATATATATTTTTAGAAAGACAACTCAATTTTCTTTTCTTTTTTTGATAAGAAAAGCAAATCTTTTAAAAAAAATATTTTTATTAATATCAAAGAGGAAGGGAGAGTGAGAGAGAGAAACATCAACATTGAGAGAATCATTCATTGATTGGCTGCCTTCTGCACGGCCCCACTGGTGATTGAGCCCATAACCTGGGCACGTGCCCTTAACCGGAATCGAACCCAGGACCCTTCAGTTCACAGGCTGATGCTCTATCCACTGAACCAAACTGGCTAGGGCAGAAAAGCAAATCTCAAGTGTAGAAAGTTTAAAGGAATGAGCTGGGGATCATGGGATATAGAAATCAGAAAGTCTGGATTTGGAACCAAATGTGTTACAGAGTAGGAAGAGTAGAACCAATAGGATTGGTAGGTCCAGGATCAGAGAAAACGGTTGTAACATCTGGAACCAGCAGGAATTGGAGAGTGTGACATCTAGAACAAAGTAATTGACAGGGAGAGGTCTAGAACTAGAGGAAGAGATTGAGTTCTAGAACCAGAGGATTCTCATGGTCAGATGCTCTAGAGCCAGAGGGAGTTAAAGGTTGTGAGGTCTAGAATCAGACAACTTTGGAGACCATGGGGTACGAAAATAAGAGTTGGAGGTAACGAGGTCCAGAATGAGAAAGAACAGAAGATTGTGAGATCTAGAATCAGAGGGGTTTGGAGGATGCTAGGCCTACACCAGACCATGTTGGAGGCTGTACAGTGTAGAAAGAGAAGGTAGGGAGTTGTGCATTCCAGAACCAGAAAGGTCTGAGGTTGTACAGTCTGGAACCAAAGACAGTGTGAAGTTGTGTGGTCTAGAACTGGAGAAGGCTGGAGGTTGTGTTGTCTGGAAGCAGAGGACGTTGGAGGCTATACCTGGAATAGGAGATTCAAGAATAAAGCCAGTGTCCAGGCAAGGCTGGGGGCAATGGGAGTCCAGAGTGGAGGAGGCAGCCAGGAAGGCAGAGCTAGGCAGCTGCTTGGGAGGCTAAGGGCTCAGTGAGAAATCACTGGGTGTGGGGGAGGTCTGGCCCAGAGGCTCCCTTCCCCATTGAGCTCCGAGTCGGGGTGTGAAGGTCAGAGTCCCACATTCTTACGGACTCCAGGCGATTCATAGCAATTAAAAACATAGCATGAAAAACAAAAATAAGAACAATAATAACAGAAAGATAGATGGGAAAGAAGTGTGATTGATTATGGTTATCAATACACCCCAGGGCCTAGAAACAGGTCCCATCCCCAGCCTCCCACCCCTAATTACCCAAAATCAAGCCAAGAGAGTTGGAGAAAGAAATGAGGTAACCAGTATTAAGAACCCCAAGGGAAGTCCTGAGAGACAGAGGAGGAAGGGGCCAGAGACCCCCTCCCAGAGGTCACTGAGCTGAGACCACCCCAAAGAGCCCCCGGCTGGGGGAGGGGTGATGACTGAGGTAGGCCCGAGGTGGGCAGGGGCCACTGTTCATTGGCTGCCAGCTTGGAGTGTGGTTGAGGTCCTTTCCGGGAAGAAGAGATGGGAAGAGGAGCTGGCTCAGTGGGCCTGGCTCAAGCTTGTCATGGGCTGGAAGTGGCTTTTGGGTTGGGTGGTGTCCTCATCCGAGTAGAGACAGAGCAGTGAAGGGCCCAGGCCTGTGGGGGGAGATAGAAGGTAAACCAGGGGGGAATTATCACCCCCACCCGTCAGCCCTTCTTGACAGTTAAAAGTGGGTGGCAAGGCAGGCATTCCTGGATTCAAATGGCAGTGAAGTCTTGGGCAAGTTCTGCTTCTCAGGTGTCTAGGATATTTAGGATAGTAGGTAAGGAGCCAGACTCTACCTGAGTTTGAATCCAGGCTCTGCTATTTACTTGCTGTGTGACCCGGGGCAAGTGACTTGACCTCTCGGTATCTCAGTTACCTCATCTGTAAAATGGGCTAATAGCAGTGCCTCTCTCCCAAGACTGTTGTGAGGAGCATGTGAATTGCTCTGAACAATAACTAGTGCTGTTGCTACCTGGAAAACCAAGATACTTTCATCTGCCTCATTCACTGAACACTGTCGAAGACATGCCTCTATGATTCATCTTCATAGAAAAGAAACAGCCTGTGGCCAGTCGGTTACTGAATTTCCCCAGAACAAACAGGATGTGGGGGCTGGGGAGAGGGTCTGAGAGCTGTGCACGTGGCTGGTAGCCAGTGTTCCGGGAAGATTCCCCTAGCCTAGACACAGGGAGGTAGAGATAGCTAGAAAAGGCCTCAGAACATTTTTTTTTTTTTAAATAACCCAATAGGAGACCATAATACCTAGATGATATTCAGAACAGGTTGTAAACGCCACAGTACTCAGCCAGCGAGGACCTGGAAGAGGGACTCGCACAATAGGATACATACTGCCTGTGCTATCGAATTCCAGTGTGCCTGCCACAATGGAGTGGGGACACCCACTCTTGAGTCTGTCATTTGAATTCGGACAGGTGAGCATTTTCTCACAACACCTGTGTGCTAGGCACTGGGACACAGCAGCGAACAGGATGGATGAAACTCCATAACCTTGTGGGGCCGGCGTTCCAGTTAAGGGAGTCGATTAGGTCATGCATGTAAATTTAGCACAAATGTTGGCAGAGAGATTGTAAGATAAATGTTAGCTCTTCCTTTTCAAATATACACTGAAGATCTGCTCTGTGCCCAGCCACTGGCCAGCCTGCCCACGCAGCAGTGACCAAGACAGGCCCGGCCCTTGCCTTCACAGGGCTCACAGCCACAGGAGAAGACAGCTGATTACCAAATAGCTACACAAACACCTATGTAAATACGGTCTGTGATGAGTGCTGTGAGCCCTGAGCCTAGGAAGGTGGGGTGGGGGAGCTTCATGGAAGGAGTAATATTTGATTAGAGATCTAAAGGATGCAGTCAGTCCTGGCCTGTTTGGCTCAGTGGATAGAGCATTGGCCTTCAGGGTCCCAGGTTCAATTCCTGTCAAGGGCATGTACCTCGGTTGCAGTCTCTTCCCTGGTTGGCGTGCATGCAGGAGGCAACCAATCGATGTGTTTCTCTCACATTGATATTTCTCTCTGTCTTTCCCTCTCTCTCTTCCACTCTCTAAAAATCAATGGGAAAAAAGAAGGAAAAATATCCTTACGTGAGGTTTAAAAAAAATAATAATTTTTAAAAACTTAAAAATAAAGGATGCAGTCATTAGGCCACATGCTGACCTGACAAGCTCAGGGGAGGCCTGCATGGCAGTCTTGCAAACTTAGAGACCGCAAGTAACCACAGAGGATGTTCTGGAATGAAAACTAACTAAAAGCAGTTATGGTGGCTACTCATGTCCTAGGCCGGTGTCTTCCCTGACAAGGTCAGCCTTCACCTTAACGGAGCCTATTGTCTTTTTGCATCTATGAGAACATATGAAGAAATGTCAGGGTAACCTGTAACTGCCCTTTTTTCCAGACTCCTCAGGGCACAGCCAAATGCCCTGGGTGCCAGAACAGATACCACAAATTCCTTTCTTGTTATTGTTATCACTAGAGGCCCGGTGCACGAAATTCATGCATGGAGGAGAGAAGGGGGTTGTCCCTCAGCCCATTCTGCACCCTTTCCAATCTGAGACCCCTTGAGGGATGTCCAACCACCTGTTTAGGCCCGATCCCTCTACCCTCCCCTGCTGGCTTGGTCCCCCTCAACTGCCCTTCCCTGCTGTCCTGGTCTCCCCCAACTGCCCTCCTCTGCTAGCCCAGTAACCCCTAACTGCACTCTGTGCTGGCCTGATCCCCACTGGGATTGGGCCTAAACGGGCGGTTGGACATCCCTCTCACAATCCAGGACTGCTGGCTCCGAACTGCTCACCTGCCTCTGCCTGATTACCCCTAACTGCTTCTGCTTGCCAGCCTGATCAACACCTAACTGCTCCCCTGCTGGCCCGATTGCCCCTAATTGCCCTCGCCTGCTGGCCTGGTCACTCCTAACTGCCTTCCCCTCCCAGTCTGGTCACCCCTAACTGTCCTCCCCTGTAGGCCTGGCCACCCTTAATTGCCCTTCCCTGCTGGCCAGGTTGCCCCTAACTGCTCTCCCCTGCAAGCTTGCCCCCCCCCCAACTACCCACCCCTGCAGGCCTGGTTCCCGCCCCCCCAGTTGCCCTCCCCTGATGGTCTGAGTCCCTGCCCTAACTGCCCTCTCCTGCAGGCCTGGTACCCCCCCCCCCAACTGCCCTTCCTTGCTGGCCTTGTCCCCCGCAACTGCCCTCTGTTCTGGCCTGATTGTCCACAATTGCCCTCCCCTGCTGTCCTGGTCCCCTCCAAGAATCTTCCCATGAAGGCCTGGTCCCCCCATAACTGCCCTTCCCTGCTGTCCTAGTCCCCCTGAACTGTGCTCCTGCAGGCCAGGTCCCCTCAACTGCCCTCCCCTGCAGGCCTGGGTCGTCACCCCCCCGCAAATGCCCTCCCTTTCTCGCCTGGTCTGCCCCAACTGCCCTCCTCTGTTGGCCTAGTCACTCCCGACTGCCCTCCTCTGCTCCCCCACAGGCTATCTTGTGTCCACATGGGGGCAGCCATCTTGTATCTTGGAGTGATGGTCAATTTGCATATTATTCCTTTATTAGAGAGGATGTTAATTATTGACGGTTCACTATCCTGCACCCACCTAAGTAAAAGAAGTGTGCCTATCATTTTACTTTTTATCCAATCCCAGAGGTGTCCCCCAACTCTTTGCTTTTTTCCCGCCTTTAATCTATCCCCAATGGATTTCATGTAACCCACTTACACCCTTCCTTCGAATGTAATGTATAAGACAAGGCGGAAAACCACCGTTCTCCAGAGCATCATCCCAATACCTTGAGATTTTGCTTCCTGGCAATTGTCATGAGTTTGGCTCAAACTCACAGAAATTCTTGGCAGGTTTGCTCTAGCCCAGTGGTCGGCAAACTCATTAGTCATCAGAGCCAAATATCAATAGTACAACGACTGAAATTTCTTTTGAGAGCCAGATTTAAAAAATATATATATTTTATTGATTTTTTACAGAGCGGAAGGGAAAGTCAGAAACATCGATCAGCTGCCCCTTGCACACCCCCTACTGGGGATGTGCCCGCAGCCAAGGTACATGCCCTTGACTGGAATCGAACCCGGGACCCCTCAGTCCGCAGTCCGACGCTCTATCCACTGAGCTAAACCGGTCTCGGCTGAGAGCCAGATTTTTTAAACTTCTAACAACCACTTCTTCAAAATAGACTTTCCCAGGCCATGGTATTTTGTGGAAGAGCCACACTCAAGGGGCCAAAGAGCCGCATGTGTCTCGCAAGCTTCACTTTGCCGACCACAGCTCTAGCCAGTTTGGCTCAGTGGATAGAGCACCAGGTTCGATTCTGGTCAAGGGCACATGCCCTCGGTTGTGGGCTTGGTCCCTGGTGGGGGACTTGCAGGAGGCAGCTGATCAATGACTGTCATCATTGGTGTTTCTATCTCTCTCTTCCTCTCTGCAATCAATAAAAATATATTTTAAAAAATTGACAGGTTTGAATGCTTTTACATTAACAATTCTGAACCGTCTCCCTCACTAGAATGTCAGCTCTGCAAGGGCGGAGATTTCTGTTTTGTTCACAGTGTGTCTCCAGCTACTAGGACAGTGTCACACACACAGTGTCAAAGGACAGAACGACTGAAAAGACAGTAACTGGCCGAAACGGGGTGTGAAGCAGAGTGTGACAGCAGTCAGAGCCCGGAGACCTGAGTCTCTCTGAAGGGCACTGGGGCCCAGGGGAGGATTCTGAGCAGAGGCAGCCAGGGTCAGATCGGTGCTCTGAAAAGACCTCTCTGGCTGATGCCTGGAGGTTTCGAGGGGAGCTCCGGCTGCTGGCAGCTGCGCTGGGAGATGGTGAGTATCACAGGCCAGAGAGCCGTTTGTCTCGCCCGCTGCACTCTGCCGAGGTGCCATGGAAGCAGCCAGGCGCTGAGACAGGCGTTTCTTAAGTGTTTACTATAAAACAGGTCTTGTGCTAGCCGGTCGGTCCTGTGTCACGGGTCCTCAAGCATCCCTGAGGATGGGGTTGGGGTGGAACAGAGACTCCAGAAGCAAAAATTATTTCCCCTAATCACACAGCTGGTCCTGACTGAGTGTGACTACAAGCCTCAGTCTGCCCCTCCCCCCTTACTCTCCCCTAGAGCCTCTTGAGAGGAGGGAGGGGCAGCATATTTCCAGCAAAGTTACCTCCTAGCACTGACGGCTGCCCTTCACCATGCTTGCCTCACCCCTTTCTCAGCCCCCAGGCACCTCCCATCCCAGAGGGGACCCAGGGCTCTGCAAAACTAGGCTGCTACTCACCCAGGGGCTCATTCAGTTCCGGGAGATGGGTGCTGGGATCCTGCTGCCTCCCTGGGGCCGGTCCTGCCAGGAGGAAATTCTGCAGGGCAGAGACGAAACCATCAGGTCAATATCCATGGGGGCAGGACGGTGCAGTGGTTAAGGGCACTGTGGGGTTCAGTGGCTGCTCATCAGCTGTGTGACTTTGGGAAGTCACCGTCCCAGACACCCTCCGCATGTCCCTCCAGCCTCGTGCCCCCCCCTCTGTGCCCAGCAGGCTGTGTGTGTGGACTCCGTCAATACCCAGCTGTCCTCTGAGTGTTCCTGTTGGATTCATGCCGTGGGAGATGCCAGCAGGTGGGAGGAGGGAGAGGAGGGTGTTTGATGTTCATCGTAGGTTGGCTGTGTCCCTCCACAGAAGGTTTCCGTTCTTAGGAGGCAGAGCCCCCCCTCTCCAAGATCCAGTTGTTAGTGGCAAGAATAGGATATTGGGGACCAGCCGTGGTTATTAATCATGCTCTGGTAACCATGATTGCCTTGTGTTGGTTAAAGAAAGGGCATTCTGACCTGGTTGGGAGTTGTACGCCCCCGGGACCTGGGAGTCAACCTTGGAATGTGTTTATTATCATGGAAAGGTGAACAAATCTGTTGCCCAAACAGTGGAGCCCCACCCAGCCTGCATAGCCTACTTTGCCCTAGGCTGCCATCCCTGCTTCCCCAGGTAATCCTCTTCCTGCCCAATGTGAGCAGCTGGCTTATGGGGGGGCTTCGGAGCATATTTTTGTGATGACCTGATGCTCTTCCATGCTGGAATAAACGCTCATCTATGTTCACCCCTGTCTCTGCTTAATTGGCTCCAGCAGTGACAGGCAGCACGGACCCATTGGTTGTCGGTTACACAAGGACCATCCTTGCTCTGTGCCTTCGGGCTAGGGGTGGTGCCAGCTCCCTACCCTGCGGGGGCGGGGCGGGGGTGCTGCACCAGCCCTTGTTGCCTACACCATTGCCAACAGTCCTGTTAGATTCTCCTCAACACCTGCTGTGAGCGTGCCGGTTCTTGCCCAGCCGGTAACGGATGCATTACCTAAACTCTCCGTTGTAAGTGTGGGTGATGATGGTGACATTTCAAGAATGGTCATGGGGATTGAGTAATTTAATCATGCAAGGAGTTAGTGCAGTCAGTGTCTGGCCTGTGGTAGGCCCCCATAAATATAAGCTATTGATATTACCCATCACCCCCCTCATATTCAAACAGCCCTGTTGGGAGTGGAGCCAGAGAGCTCTTCTGTGGGCAGTAGGGCACCATGGACGGTCCTGCGGGGAGGCCTTGTGGAAGTCTCACAGGCGAGGCTGGTTCATAGGGAGGGTTGCTGTTGTGCAGAATTAACCAGGGCAAGACGAGGCAGGGAGAATGCAGGGGAAGAGATGCTGTTCTCGTTTGCTTTGCTTTTATATCCCATTTATTTATCTATTGCCCACTGAGGATCAGTGAAGGGCCTGGTTTCATTTACTTCTCAGGGCAGTCCTGTGCGGAAACTGAGTCATTGGGTCTCAGTGACTAGGTGGCTGGCTGGAAACCAAGCCAGTCAGGCCCTAGTGTCTACTCTTAACACTACACGAATGGCCGAAACCGGTTTGGCTCAGTGGATAGAGCGTCGGCCTGCGGACTGGGAAGTCCCGGGTTCGATTCCGGTCAAGGGCATGTACCTTGGTTGCGGGCACATCCCCGGTGGGAAGTGTGCAGGAGGCAGCTGGTCGATGTTTCTCTCTCATCGATGTTTCTGACTTTCCCTCTCCCTTCCTCTCTGTAAAAAATCAATAAAATATAATAAAAACAAAAAACAAACAGACAAAAAACACTGCACGAATCATCCAAGGGCAAAACCTATTCTAGGTTTGAAAGGAGCAAATATTAACTCTTGTCATTCCCCCCCCCCCCTTCCCCTGCTTAAATGTCTTCTTAGTACTTCCTACCAACTTACATAAATTTCCAAAGCCCTTTTATACCCCTTACCTGAACTAAAATATCAAGGTCCTAGCTCAGCTGGGTTACCGACATTCTATCTGACTATCAGCCCTGTCTCCTCTGGTTCTCCCATCCCCAGAAGAGAAAGCTTAAGCCTGCTGGGTTCTGAGGGCCAGAGAACCCCACACATCCCCACACATACCAGGCTGAGAGGAGGCAGTAGGACGTTTTCGGGTCTTAGGCTAGGGGACCGTTTAGGGGGTCTCACCCCCAGCAGCTCTGCCCCCTCGGCCTCATCCTCCGAGCGCTGAATTAGGGTCCTGGAGGAAAACAGACAAGAATCTCAGAACACAGCAAACATGAGCAGGTGTGGACACTGGTGTGAGTAGATGAGTATTCATTCACTCCCCTAAGCACCTGTTTATCTACTCATCCATCCACCTGTCCATCCATCCATCCATCCATCCACCTATCATCCATCCACCAATCTATCTTCCCATTCATCTGTCCAATGATCCATCACCCAACCAATACAACCTCCATCTATCTATCCTTCCATTCATTCACCTATCTATCCGTCCATTCACTCACCCACTTACCATCCATCCATCATCTATCCCTCCACCTACTATATTCATTAATTTCCTCCCTCCCTCATTTTAACAAGTTTTAAAATATATATATATATATATATATATATATATATATATATATTTTCATTGATTTCAGAGAGGAAGGGAGAGGGAGAGATAAAAGCGTAAATGATGAGAGAGAATCATTGATCAGCTGCCTCCTGCACACCTCACACAGGGGACCGAGCCCATAACCTGGGCATATGTACCGACTGGGAATCGAACCATGATCCTCTGGTTCACATGTTGACACTCAACCACTGAGCCATGCCAGCTGGGCTTAAGTTTTTATTAGGCACCCACTGTATACCCAGTGTCAAGCTGGGAGTAGTGGGGAATACTGTGATATATGCACAAAAGCCTCCCATGGACAGTAGAGGCCACTTTGGAGACCCAATGGGCATGCGCCCACAACTTGGAGAGCAAAGCTTACATATTAGGAATCTAACATCTTTGGAAGGGGGACATGGGCCCTCTGACATTATATGCAAAGTGTGTGTCTCGGTGTGTATGTCCGTTTTCTTGGGAAAGAGTCCATAGTTTTCAATAGAGTCTCAAAGGTATTAGAAACTTAGTTCTAGACAGCGTCTCTGACATTGTGGCAAGTCCTCTTAACTAGGACAGAAACCGTCAGGAGGCCAGACACAAATATCCCAAAGAGGGGGCCTGGCTGACGGGTAGGCTTGGATTAGACGGTGAGCACAACCAAGTGCACTCCAGGAGGAGGGCTCGGCCTAGGCAAAGGCTTAGAGGTGGGGACACTGTGGGAATGGCCTGGGCAGGGCAGTGTAGGAGGGCTGCTGAGAATGAGGCTGGAGCAGGAGGCAGGCGCAAGACGGGCGTCAGGGGCCCTCCACACTCTCTTGAGATCCCTCCTCTACTGTGGCTCACCTCTTCCGAGCCCTGGCCCTGGATGGGGCGGAGGTGTCCCTTCTGGAAGGGCTGGAGCGGCTCAGCCGGGGGTCACTCCCCCAGCGGGGCAGCAGGGAGGGCTCAGGAGTTGGGGGCGACAGGCCGTGGAAGCTCCGAGCGCGAGGCCTGGGGACCACCCCCAGAGGTCTGTGGTAGAGCCTGGGCAGGTGCTCACTGGAGCTGAGCTGGAAGTCATCGTCCATGGAGATGTAGGGGGCCAGCATCTCCAAATCCAGGGCATCGATGTCCTGCGGAGGGCGGGGAGAGTGGGGTTAACAGCGTGAGCCTTGGCCTCGGATGGGCCAGGGCTAGTGTCCCAGCTCCACCACTTGGGAGTTGTGTGCCTGCAGTCTGAGCTTCGGGGCTCTCGTCTGTAAAATGCGTATAAGGAGGCTGTGGTAACCAGTCGCCAACATGGCCCCCGAGGGTCCTCTCGTCTTGGTGCCCTAGCGGAGTCCCCTGGCACAGTGACTGGGGATGCCCTGGGAACAGTAGGTTATTGACAAGATGAGGGTGTGTGACTTCCAACATTAGTTATAAAGACACCGTGGCTTTTGTTGCATTCTCTTTCTCGGATCGCGTGCTCTGGGGAAAGCCATGTCGGGAGCAGCCCTATGGAGAGGCCCACTTGGCAAAAAAAACAGATCCCTTGCCAACAGCCAGCGAGTGACCTTGGAAATGAATCGTCTGGTCTAGTCAAGCCTTCGAATGACTGCAACCCCGGATGACCTCTTGACTGCAATCTCGTGAGAGACCCTGAGCCAAAGCCACCCAGCGCAGTGGCTTCCAGACTCCTGACTCAGAAATTATGTGACGTAACACATGATTGTTGTGTGTGTGTGTTTTTTAAGTATATTTTTATTGGCTTCAGAGAGGGAGAGAAAGAGATAGAAACATGATGAGAGAGAATCATCCATCAGCTGCCTCCTGCACGCCCCCCACTGGGAACCAAGCACACAACCCAGGCATGTGCCCCGACCAGGAATTGAACCATGACCTCCTGGTTCATAGGCTGACGTCCAATCACTGAGCCACACTGGCCAGGCACGTAATTGCTTTTTTTTTTTTTTTAAATATATTTTATTGATTTTTTACAGAGCTGAAGGGAGAGGGATAAAAGTTAGAAACATCCATGAGAGAGAAACATCGATCAGCTGCCTCCTGCACGCCCCCCACTGGGGATGTGCCC
The DNA here is from genome assembly GCA_027563665.1 of Antrozous pallidus. Classification (NCBI taxonomy): domain Eukaryota; kingdom Metazoa; phylum Chordata; class Mammalia; order Chiroptera; family Vespertilionidae; genus Antrozous; species Antrozous pallidus. Next base: position 14,783,487 of record CM050525.1, read on the forward strand.
GCAGCCGAGGTACACGCCCTCGACTGGAATCGAACCCGAGACCCTTCAGTCCACAGTCCAACGCTCTACCACTGAGCCAAACCGGTCTTGGCACGTAACTGCTTTTTAAAACTGCTAACGAATAAGGCAACTTGTGATCCAGAAGTAGATTACGTGTGGGGTTTTGGTACTAAGAGTGGAGTACTGCTGTGACAAGGCCCACTGCCCGAAGACCCCGGTAGAGAGGACCTAGGTTGCCTTGAAAAAATGTTAGTAAAAAACTAAGCCGGGAGGAGCGTGCTGGGGAAGGCTTTACGGGAAGTGAGGGTCATGTTCTTTGAAAACAGAAGGGGTTTTTGATGTGTAGTGGCTGAAAGTTTAGCAACACTGCCACCTGCAGTTGTGTGGAAAGCAAAAAAAAAAAAAAAAAAAAAAAAGTAACTAGTGACCTGGGAGATCTAGCCAGACTGTCGAAGGAGCTGCCCAATTTCTTCTTGCTACTTGGAGTAGAAGGCAAGAGGAAAGAGAAGCTAAAGAAAGAAATGTTGCCCTAGCTAGTTTGTCTCACTGGATAGAACGTTGACCTGCGGACTGAAAGGACCTGGGTTTGATTCCGGTCAAGGGTACATGCCGGGGTTGCAGGCTCATTCCCCAATGGGGTGCATGCAGGAAGCAACTGATCAATGATTCTCTCTCATCATTGATGTTTCCAGCCTTCTCTCCTTTTTCCTTCCTTTCTGAAATCATTAAGAACAGATTTAAAAAAGAAAGAAAGAAATGTTCAACATGAAGGAGCTGGGACTTGGAAATCTGGAGAATTCTCAATCTCAATTGCATACTGCATACTGCAGAATTAACTTTACCCCAAGAGGGGTTTGGCCTTTGACCTGGCACCTGGGAGGTAACATAGAAACCAATGGAATTCCCTGAGTGATAGGTGTGTCTTTGCTGTTCGTGGTGGGCCCCTTGCACCAGGACCATGCCTGATAGTTTATGCTAACAAGATGACTCAGGGTGAGGGCTGGCTATTCCAGGAAGGTCAACCAACAAACCATGCCAACAACCAGGTGCATGAGTTTGGAAGTGGATCCTCTATAGCCCCAGGTGACTGCAGCCTTGACTGAGAGCTTGACTTCAGCCTCATGAGACACTGAGCAAAAACCACCCATCTAAGCAGCTCCCAGATTCCTGATTCGCAGAAACTGTGTGACATAATAAATGTGAGCTGTTTTAAGGTGCTGAGTTGGGGTAATTTGTTATACAGAAATACATAATTAATACATCATGCCACTATCATTTATCCACGCAATAATTCAAACATTATCCACCCATCATCCACCCAAGAACCAAAGGTCTTTCTATCCAACTATCCATCCAAACATTCCATCCATCCAAACGTCTGTCTAAACACCACCCATCCATCTGTCCACCACCACCCACCTAATGAATACAATGGTCTGTCCATCTCTCCACCCACTCATCCCTTCCACCATCCACTACCTTTCCTTAAAGCCCAGATATGTCAGCCCCCATGCCTGCCCTTACCTGAGCTATAGCTAGATCTGTCTCCACAGCCTCAAGGTCTTTCCCAGAGGCCAACACTTTGTGTGCATTCTCCATGTCCACAAGCGGCTCAGCCGGGAGATCGGCCTGGGAGGGGGCAGAGTAGAGACAGCTCTTGAGTCTGGGAGATGTCAACAGTAAAGACAGTCTAGACATTGGAGCTCAGGTGTAGAAGCGAGGGTCAAATCTCAAAGACCTGGATACCCAGAGGATCAAATAGTAAATGCAAATGAGTTCTGAACCTGGGTGTTCAAAGAGTGTCGGGAATAGGTCAACAGGAAAAACATCGAAGGTTTGAAAGACCAGAGCCCGAGGCCAAGACAGGCGGGCCCTATGGGGTTAAAGGTCTTGGAGTCCAGGTGGAAACCTTGCAGAGTACTGCTATCCCAAGGGCAAAGAGGGAGGTCAAAAGTCACAAAGTAGTTTGTGGTGGAGAGAAGATATTTGGGGGGATAGGGTCAGGATGAGGAAAGACCATATGGACCCCCTGAGTCAAAAGTCAGACTGTCTGGACTCTTATGTAAAAACAGTGACCACTGTGGTCTATTGAGCACCTACTAGGTGTCAAGTTCCTACTAAGGTCTTCCCGTGAACCCTCACAATAACCAATGAGGTGGCTGTTTGCCATTATCCAAACTTCACAGGTGAAGAAACTGAGGCCCCACTTGTCCGGGGTAACACAGCTGGTAAGTGGCAGATTCAGGGTTTGAGTACAGAGTTGGGTAATTTAAGATATTAGATGTTCTTGAGTCTTTGAAGTCCAAGTTCAGAGAGCCTGGTGCTTTGTCACAGCCAGGAGGGGTCACCTCTGAAACCTGCGTATGTCAGGTTTTGGTCCAGATCACAGTTGAATAATCTGGACTCTAGGTCTTAAGAAAACCCATGTTATCCCAACGTTCCCACTCCAGAGATGGAGAGACTGAGGCCAGAGAACAGCAAGGTTCAAGTCCAAGAACAAAGCAGCCTGGATCCTAAGGGCTCCAGTGTGAGGGGTTACTTACCGGAAAGGGGCTCGGAGGGCGCCGTGTGGCTGGGGGTGCGCTGGGGGTGGCGGCTACCGAAGTCCCATCTAGGATAGGTGCCAGGAGGCGACGAAGGTCAGGGCTACAGAAGCGGCGGGGGTCAGCGGCCAGGGCGGCCTCACTCAGGGCAGGGGGGTGTAGGAAGGCCAGGATCTGGGGACCAGGCACGTCTGCAGGGCGCATGGAGATGGGGAGGACACAGTTTGGTACCCAGGGCCGAGGGGCAGAGTCCTCCACGCCAACCCCAGCAAGCATAGCTGACATCTTCAACAACCAGGCAGGGCGGACACCATTCACGGCGCTGGGGAGCTGGGTCCTGGGGAACCCTCGCTCGGCCAGGTGCCTTCCCTTTGGCTGTCAGGGGGCAATATGGGGTGGGCAGTGCACACAATAGGCCTGAAAGAAGAGCAGTTTCCCAGTGGTGGGGAAATACTCCACTATTTAAAATCAACGTGGCGCCCTAACTGGTTTGGCTCAGTGGATAGAGCGTCAGCCTGCAGACTGAAGGGTCCTGGGTTCGATTCCGGTCAAGGGCATGTACCTTGGTTGCGGGCACATCCCCAGTAGGGAGTGTGCAGGAGGCAGCTGATGGATGTTTCTCTCTCATCGATGTTTCTAACTCTCTGTTCCTCTTCCTTCCTCTCTGTAAAACATCAATAAGATATAAAAATAAATAAATAAAATAAAATTGACGTGGCTGGACCCAATTCTCTAGCAGCACAGAACAGCATCTGGCCACTTGGCTCTGGAGGGAAAAGACTGGCCCGAGGCCCTCCAAGAGGTTCTCAAGTCCCTGCAGGCCAAGCCCGTGCTGAGCCAGAAAAGGAAAGGATACTGTCGACCCCACACCACACCCAGGAGCATGGTCCCCGGGCAACAGCTTGGAGCAGGTGAGGCCTTGAAGAATAAGCAGAGAGGGAAACTCATCCCGGGCTGGGGTGGGCATGGGCCGGGAGAAGGAAGAGGTAGAAAGGAACCAGATCAAGGAGGGTCAAGATGACTGGAAACCAAAGAGCAGGGAAGCGGGAGGCGGGAAGTGAAGGGTAGATGCAGTGGGGAGCCACAGCAGGCGTCCGAGCAGCACAAGACTGAAGCAGTCATCCCAGGTCACAGGAAAGGAGGCAGGAGAGCTTTCTGGGCAGAGGAAACGGCATGTGCAAAGGCCCTGAGGCATGAAAGGGGCTGGCACGGTCCCAGAGCACCACGGGAGCTGGTGTGGTCTTAAGGCAGGAAAAGGAGGCAGGCCACACGGGGTGAACCATGTTAAGGCACCTGGGCTTTCTCCTAAGCATCCTGGGGACACCACCCCTCCCAGCCCCCAGCCCTGACCCATACCAAGGCTGCCCCGAGGATTAGGGGTGTCCTTCCGGGAGGGGGTGGCCCGCTGCATGGGTCTGCGAGAATGTCGCTCTGTTTGCTCCAGGGACAGCACCACTCCGGTCTCTTCCACCCGGCTGGGTAGAGGGCAGAGAGGGGAGGAGGAGTCAGAGAGGGTCCTCGGCCCGGCCCAGGCAGCCCCCTCGGATGATGTCCTGTCTTAGGAGGCAATCCCATCGGGGGCAGGAGGACATTGTGCAGAAAATAATTTGCCATATTTACTTGTTTCTGAATTTAAAGATTTGATTTGTCTTGAATGCTTTTTATTATAATGGCATTTAAGAGAAAGTTAAGTGTGTCTTCCCAAGCTCCCTCTGTGGAAGGAAAGACAGAAAAAAGAGTTGGCTCTTAGTACAGCGTGGGTAGAGAGAGGAGGCCAGGGGGGTGGGGAGGGGGGAGGTGGGAAACAGGGGCAGAGATGGGGAAAGTTAAAGGTATAAAAATGAAATACCCTCTTATAGACATTTACTCATAAACATTCATTTAAATGTATTCATGAAGAATATATATTTAACATTCCTATGTTACCAGATATGAAGACTTGATAGGGATATATTTAACGAATAAGATTTCATTTATGAAGATTCTATTCATAGATGTTCAAAGGAATGGCCTTATAAATACATCCTTCTTATGTCTCCGTGCCTCCCCTCCCTGCAGTCTCAAACTGCAGAGACTGGCTTCCTGAGCAGATGGCTTCTGGAGAATTGGTCTGTGGTCTGGTTGAGGACCAGACCCTCATTTGCATCTCATTTGCATGATGCTCTCCAGGACACAATGTGGGTGGTCCTCTTGCCAGCTCTTAGAGAAGCTACCATCCTTTCCCACCCTTACCAAACCCCTTCTGGGCTGGAAACACCCCCATTTAGGCTGCACCAAAGCCACCCATCCTCTTTGAAAAGCACAAGCATACACAGTACACACGCACACACACGGTACACACAGGCATAAGCAACAACACTCATATATGCCCATGGATGTATAAGGACAGATAAGTGCACATGTTCCATATACTCAGGCTGACACATGGAGTTCACTCAGTCATTGTTTCCACAAACATTTCCTAGACAATCACTACCGCTTAGTAGTTAAGAGCAAAGGCTCTGCAGCCAGTCTGGCCTGGGTTCAAATCCCAGCTCTGCCACTTATGAGCTGTGTGACCTTGAGCATGTGGTTGCCCCTCTCTGGGCCTGTTTCCTCCTCTATAAAGACGGAATAATAATAGGACCTTCTCCCCAGGTTGCTATGAGGCTTAAATGAGTTAATTTATGTACAAGGGAGGGGAGTAGACTTTACAAAGTATAAGCAACAATAACCACACAGTTGCGTGCTATATGATGTGTACACAGCACTAAGGATGACTGACACCACATGCTCCTCTATTCACTGTTACTTCGTAAACACCTATCATTCTTCACCCATTTTCTGCCAGTAAAACCTAAATCTCCAGCCCTGCTCTTTGCTTTAGAGTGCAAAAATATGAAAGCCCAGGGCATATTTTTTTTCATAAGAAGGCAATCTTCACAATGAATCAAAGGAGTTTCCGGGAGAGATGGAGGGAGCTGGGCCCAGGTGTTCTCTTTTATTGTCTGTAAGGTATTCAAAGATTCCACTCTGAAAAGGTTGAAGTGAGAACATTTGAAAGATGATCAGTTTGTTTTTGCGTGCAATATAAAGACATATACGAATACTCCTGTTACCAACTTCTATTTTCTAGTGGAATCTCTCCTTGATCAAAAAGACCTGGAAAAGCCCTAGCTGGCTTGGCTCAGTGGCTAGAGCATCAGCCTATGGACTGAAGGGTCCCAGGTTTGATTCTGGTCAAGGGCACATACCTCGGTTGTAGGCTCGATGTCCAGTAAGGGACATGTAGGAGGCAGCCGATCATTTGCTGTCATCATTAATGTTTCTATCTATCTCTCCCTCTCCCTTCCTCTCTGAAATCAATAAAAATACATATTACGTATTAAAAAAAAACCCGCTGGAAAATTCCTAAGACTTCAGAAATTGGTGCCATCGTCAAAGAAAAACTGTCATTCTCAACTGGCTGGAGTGACTCAATGGCTGAGTGTTGACCTATGAACCAGGGAGGTTACAATTTTCAATTCCCGGTCAGGGCACATGCCTCAGGGTTGCAGGCTCAATTCCCAGTGGGGGTCATGCAGGAGGCAGCTGATCAATGATTCTCTCTCATCATTGATGTTTCTCTCTCTCTCCCTCTCCCTTCCTCTCTGAAATCAATAAAATATACTTAAGCCAAAACCGATTTGGCTCAGTGGATAGAGCGTTGGCCTGCAGACTGAAAGGTCCCAGGTTCGATTCCAGTTAAGGGGGCATGTACGTTGGTTGTGGGCACATTCCCAGTGGGGGGTCTGCAGGAGGCAGCTGGTCAATGTTTCTCTCTCATCGATGTTTCTGACTTTCTTTTTGAAAAAAAAAATATTTTTATTGATTTTTTACAGAGTGGAAGGGAGAGGGATAGAAAGTCAGAAACATCGATGAGAGAGAAACATTAATCAGCTGCCTCTTGCATGCCCCCTACTGGGGATGTGCCCGCAGCCAAGGTACATGCCCTTGACCGGAATTGAACCCGGGACCCTTCAGTCCGCAGTCCTACGCTCTATCCACTGAACCAAACCGGTCTCGGCCAATGTTTCCGACTTTCTATCCCTCTCCCTTCCTCTCGGTGAAAAATCAATAAAATATATTTAAAAAATAATAAAATATATTTAAAAAAGAAAAGGAAAGCTGTCATTCTGTCTTATGTGATTAACTAGAGGGCCAGTGCACAAAATTCATGCAGAGGTAGGGTCCGTAGAGGCTGCCAGCTGCCGGTCTCCCTTCCCCCAGCTGCTTGCTGCTTCCGGCCAGGGTGGGGCTGGCTGGGGGGAGGGGCCATGGGTGGTTGGTTGGCTGGCCCCACCCCCTGGTCAAACTCCTGGTCAAACTCCCAGTTGCGGGGACAATTTGCATATTAGGCTTTTATTATATATCATGTGATGTCTTTGTTACTACGTTGTTATGGTAGAAAAATTCTAAGATACACAATGGGGGAGGGGCACGGTTTACTATGACACTTACTTTAGAATGGCTAAAATGAAAACCAAGCAAGCTCTGACCAGAGTGGCTCAGTTGGTTAAGCATCGATTGTCCTGTGCACTGAAAGTTTGCCAGTTCGACCCACAGTCAGGGCATATGCTCAGGTTTCAGGTTAGGTCCCTGGTTGAGTGTGTAATGGGAGGCAACCAATCGATGTTTCTCCCTCCTTCCTCTTCCTTTCCAATGAATAAAAACATACTTTCATATTTTAAAAGAAAATTAATAAAACCAAATAAGACAAAAAGAGCCAATACAAAATTCTGTGCAGCTGTCCAGGATACAACTGGAAGCCTCCTACACTGTTGATGGGATGCAGAATGGTGAGCCACTTTGGAAAAACAGCTGGGTGGTTTCTTATGAAGTTAAATATACACTGACCACATGACCCATTCATTCCACTCCTAGGGGTTTGCCGAAGAGAACTGAAAACATATGGTTTCACAAAGTCTTGTGTGAGAATGTTTACAGTAGCTTTTTCATAATCACCCAAAATAGGAAACAGCCCAAATACCCTCCAACTGGTGAATGGATAAATAGACTGGGGTCCATTCAGACTCAAACCACAGATGACTACCCAGCATTAAAATGGAACTAGTCATATACACCACAACATAAATCTTAAAGGCATTATGCTGCCTGGCTGGCATGGCTCCGTGGCTGAGCATCGACCTAGGAACCAGGAGGTCACAGTTGGATTCATAGTTCTGGTCAGGGCACACGCCCAGGTTTCAGGCTCGATCCCCATCAGGGGCCTACAGAAAGCAGCCGATGGGTGATGTTTCTCTCTCGTTCTCCTTTCCTCTCTGAAATGAATAAAAATATTTTTTAAAAATACATTATGCTAAATTAAAGACGTGTCGCTCTCATCAGTGATTAGGCTCAAAAGACTAGTACAATTCCATGTACATGACATTCTGAAAAAGACAAAATTCTAGGGTCAGAGAATAGATCAGTGGTTGCCAGGGATTAGGGGTGAGGTGGGGTTCACTATGAGAGAATTTTGGGGGGCTATGATTGTGGTAATGGTTACACAATTCCATGCATTTGTCAAAACTCATAGAACCATATACCCCAAAGAATGAGTGTTCTAAATGTAAATGACACCTCAATTTTAAAAACATATTTTATTGATTTTTTATAGAGAGGAAGAGAGAAAGAAAGTTAGAAACATTTATGAGAGAGAAACATCAATCAGCTGCCTCCTGCACACCCCCCACTGGGGATAAGCCTGCCACCAAGGTACATGCCGTTGACTGGAATCGAACCCAGGACTCCACTGAGCCAAACCAGCTAGAGCGACACTTCAATTTTTCAAAAAAGCAAAATAAGTCCCCATGAATCTACTAGATTTCTTATTTTAACTTGAATATAGTCCTTTTAACTTAAAAGAATGGCATATGTACTTATGATATTCATATGCACACAAGACCCCTGTGTGTGTCACACATGTTCCATGTATGTGTGTACACTCACACATGTGTGCACAGTATATAGCCACACTTGTGCGCCCACACACATATACACACATACACATGTTCAGACACACAGACCAGGCCCAGGTGTACTTACCTGATCAGGAAGTGAATGCAGACGATACTCTCAGACTGGGGGCCCCGGCCCCCTGATACCACTGTGGCCTGGGTCTGGGTCCACAGGTAGCCACCACGCCGTGCCAGGAAGCGATACCGCCCGGTTACTGCCTGTCCCTTGCTCAGCACTGGGGAGGGGGAGGGGGAGGACTCAGGGCCACCGAAGGGGCAGCTGGCAACGGAGAGAAAGCTCAGGGGGAGGGAGTCGGTATGAGGAGGCAGGGAGGATCGGGTTCCTTGGGGATCGGGGAGTGGGGAGCTAGCTCATATTGGCAGGCTCAAGCCCAGGGTAACAGAACCCAAACACATACAGGTGTGGATGCTTTGGCCGATGGCATCAGAGTCCAGCGCGTGGATGTACTCATAAGCAGAACTGCCAATCAGGTCATCGGGGCTGTAGCCAGCGACTTCAGCAATCCTGGGGTGGGTACAGTGGAGCCTGGTCAATTCAACTCGCTGAGGGAAGGGGCGGGGGACCCGGGGACCAAGCCAACAAGACGGACAGAGTCAGGCTTGTCATGTAGAGAAAGGGAGAAAGTAAGGAACAGAAAAAGAGGAGTGTGGCAGGCTGCCCATCCTCACTCTCGAAGTTGGGAATATGTGAGCTCACATGGCAAAAGGGACTTGGCAGGTGTGATGAAGGTCAGGGTCTTGGGATGCAGAGATTGCCGGGGGTTACCTGGGTGCACCCGATGTGGTCACAGGGGCTCCTGTAAGAGGGATGCAGGAGACCAGAGTGAGCACAGATGTGATGGTGGGGGAAGCGGTTGGCATGATGTGCTTTGAGGATGGAGAAAGGGGCCAGGAGCCAAGGGATGCAGGGCCTCCTCAGAAGCTGGAAACGGTGAAGAGGCGGATTCCTCCCTGGAGCTCCAGTAGGAACACAGCCCTGGATTTTAGCCCCAAGAGGCTCATTTGAGACTTCTCGCCTCCAAAACTGGAGATAAGGCATTTCTGTTGTTTGGGGACACTGCATTTGTGGAAATGTTACCGCAGCCACAGGAAACTAGTACGGGAGGAGAGACAAGGTGGAAATGGGACAAGTGGAGCGAAGAAAAGGGGGGAAAAAAAGAATGTGAAAGAAATAGGAGAGGGGATGAGAGAGGATGGAAGAAAGTCACAAAAAGAAAGATCAGCCCTAACCGGTTTGGCTCAGTGGATAGAGCGTCTGCCTGTGGACTGAAGGGTCCCAGGTTCGATTCCAGTCAAGGGCATGCACCTTGGTTGCGGGCACATCCCTAGTAGGGCATGTGCAGGAGGCAGCTGATTGATGTTTCTCTCCCATTAATGTTTCTAATTCCATCTCCCCTTCCTCTGTGTAAAAAATCAATAAAAGAAAGAAAGATCCGAAAGAATGAATAGAAATAGAAAGTAATAATGATGTTCATGACCTTAAAAAAATACACTTCTATTGTGCTTTGTACCAGGCAACTCACTGAGTGCTCAGAACAGCTGCGCACAGTAGGTTCTGTTAGCATTCCATAAGGCAGTGACACAGTGTGGCACAGAGAGGTGAAACCATTTGGCCCGGGACTCACAGCCAGGATTTAAACCCAAGCAGCGTGAACCCCAAGTCACCATTCCTGAGTATAATGCCAGGGTGAGGAAAAGAGGGAAGATGCAGAAAAATGAAGGTAGGAAGGAAGGAAATGAAGAGCAGAAGGAAGAGAAAAAGAGAGAAAGAGAAAGATAGAGTGAGAACGAATAATGACAGTTTGTTGAGTGCTTACTGCCTGCAGGGCTTGGTCCTAACTTTTTCACATGAATTGACCCGTTTTTGGAGAGCAACAGACAGAGAGGGAGAAACCAAGAGAGAGAGGCAGAGAGAGAATCAAAGATAAAAGACCCACAGAAAACTCGGTGACTTGGGCAGAGAGGAAGAGGAAGAGCTGGGCTGCAGGCAGGGAGGGGGGTGTGGTGGGCTCCTGCCCACCTCTCATCGCAGTAGGTGAACTTCATGTCCAGGCTGTGGCGACTGAGGAAGGCCCCCCGGCCCAGTGGGGGCTCCAGGCTGTCCGGGTGGGGGATGGCTTCACAGATGAGCACCAGGCATTGCAGGGGGGGCTCTGGGTTGGGGCTCCCCACTGAGGAGGTCTGTGCAGGGGGCTTGTAGACCCTCAGGTGTCCAGAGCAGTGCAGCACCTGGAGGCGGAGGGGTGAGGTGTGACGCGCAGGGGCCTGGGGAAGCATGGGGCTAGGAGGCATGCCTCTGTGGGCCTCACAGGGAGAAGAACAGAAATCCCCGAGGACTGCGGAGAGCCAGTCCAGCGAGCTCTGGGACCCCAGCCTTGGCCCCACAGGGAACCCATCTCAGGGGGTTCTGAAAAGCTCCAGATTTTAAGATGCAGAAAGGTCTGGGGCCCAGATACCAACCCCGAGAAGACTCTAGGCCAGTGGTTCCCAACATGGGGCACACACCCCACAGGGAGGCAATTTGATTTTTAAGGGGGGCAGTTTGAGAATGAGTTATTAACAGTGAATTTTTGCATTTCTTATGGTTTCAGGGGCCTCATGTACAGTATATAAATATGTATTATGACATATTTATGCATTTCAGTTCTCTATTATATGTTTTGAAACTTTACTATTTTTTCATATCCCTTCATATTATTATTATTTTAAAACAATTTCTTTGTGATTTCTTCCTGAGTCCTTCAACTGTCCTTTCGTTCTTTTATTTTTCTCTTTCATAGATGCCATGTTCTTGGAAGCTTGTTTAGACCCTTTAGGCTTCCTCCATGGGAATAGGAGCTCACTTTTTGAATAGTAAGAATTATATGTCACGGGGGGAGGGGGGCATCAAGATTTTAGAGATGCTTAGGTGGGGCATGGCCAAAGAAAGGTTGGGAACCACTGCTCTAGGCACATCCATCTGGGACACCGCAAGCCCACAGAGATTTGGGCTAAGAAGGCTACAGGGACCTCCAGCACCCCAACTCCACAGACACCCAACCTCCCAGATACCCAAGAGACCCACCAGCCCACTCTGAGAGAGCCCAAAGCATCCTTGGCCTAGGAGACCCCTGGACTCCAACCCCCGGAAGACTCTGGGGTCAGCCTAGCCCCAGCAGGCCCTCCTCCAGCCAGGCCCTGCCCACCTTCCAGGTGGCCGCCTTGAGGTTGAGGGTGCGCCCGCGGCTGGTGAGGGTGCTCTTCATGCGCAAGGAGAAGCACCGCTCCGTGGGGGCCTCCGGCTTCCTTTTGGACAGGCCTGGGCGGGCCGTGGGGGGCGGGAGAAGCAGGTCACGGGCAGCTCTGGACAGGACCCAGCTCCCTCCGGCGTCCTGGGCGATAAAGTCTCCCAGCCTCATCCCCACACTCAAACCTGGACCTGGCAAGGTGGGGCCTGCTCCTGCTGAACCCACTGAGGGCTCAATCCAATATCCCAGAGGAGGAGGGGCTGTAATGAGGGGGGCAAAGCTTCAGGTCCTGTAACTGGGGGACAGAGGCCTCCAGGGAACTCACTGAGGCGGGGTGTCAGGGCATCCTGGAGCTCCTCTTGGTCACAGGGATGGATGAAGTCAAAGACACTATGCCCAATGAGCTCCAGCTGAGGGTGGAAAGCAAGGGCATCAGAGGGGGAAACATTTCTCCAAGGCCTCTGGGCCATCTCTGCCTTCCCAGCTCATCATCCCAGCTCATCAGGAGCCTGGGCTGTCATCAGTCTCCCTATCCCTCCCTCCCTTCTTCCTCCTTCCCTCCCTCCCTCCCTCCCTTCCTCCTTTCTCCCTCCCTCCCTCTCTTCCTCCCTCCCTCCCTTCCCTCCTTCCTTCCTTCCTCCCTCCCTCCCTCCCTTCTTCTTCCTCCTTCCTTCCCTTCTTTCTCCCTCCCTCCTTTTTCCCCTCCCTTTCTCCCTTCTTCCTCTCTCCCTTCTTCCTCCTTCCCTCCTTTCTTCCTCCTTCCCTCCCTCCCTTCTTCCCTCCCTCCTTCCCTTCCTCCCTTTTTCTTTCTTCCTTCCCCTTCCCTCCCTTCTTTACTCCTTCCCTCCCCTTCCCTCCCTTCTTTCTCCCTCCCTCCCTTTCTCCCTCCCTCTCTCCCTTCTTCCTCCCTCCCTCCCTTCTTCCTCCTTCCTTCCCTTCTTCCTCCCTCCTTTTTTCCCTCCCTTTCTCCCTTCTTCCTCCCCCTTCTTCCTCCTTCCCTCCTTTCTTCCTCCTTCCCTCCCTCCCTTCCTTCTTCCCTCCCTCCTTCCCTTCCTCCCTTCTTCCTTCTTCCCTCCCCTTCTCTCCCTTCTTTACTCCTTCCCTCCCCTTCCCTCCCTTCTTTCTCCCTCCCTCCCTTTCTCCCTCCCTCTCTCCCTTCTTCCTCCCTCTCTCCCTTCTTCCTCCTTCCCTCCCTCCCTCCCTTCCTCCTTCCCTCAGTGGCCTGAAACTAAACCTCACTTGACCCTAATTCTCTGCCCCTGCTAGCCCCTCTAGCCTATTTTCTCTCATCTTCTCCCATTGTACTCTGCATCTAACCAGAATAAATGTCTTTATTTCCCAAAATGTTCTGTTTTTTAAAAGTATATATTTGTAATGATTTCAGAGTGGAAGGGAGAGAGAGATTGAAACATCAATGATGAGAGAGGATCATGGATCGGCTGCCTCCTGCACGCCCCGCACTGGGGATGGAGCCCACAACCTGGCATGTGCCCTGACTGGAATCGAACCCGGGACCCTTCAGTCCACAGGCCGACACTCTACTCACTGAGCCACACCAGCCAGGGCCAAAATGCTCTGTTAGCTTCCCTCCAGGTCGGGTCAGGTACACACCCTCCCCCCCTCCCCGGGCCTGCACAGACCCCTCGGCTGCCCATCCCAGCCCTGAGATTCTGAGTCTCCTTCTGTACTGTGAACCCCACCCACAAAGGCAGGGCTAAGGCGGTCCTGGTCACCTCTGTATCCCAGCGTCACCTGCACGGACCAGGCACAAAGCAGGCAGCGCTTCTCACCTGACTGAGGCCCAGGTGTTTGCTGACATTCTCCGACAGGTAAGCCATGTCTCCCTCGGCGGTGAGCACCATGACAAAACCCTCCAGGGCCTTCAGGTAGCAGGCATCCAGTGGCTCCGACCCTGTTCCCACCTGGTTCCACTCCCCTGGCGTCCGGGCCGGCATGGATGGGGCATCTCCAGTCAGCCATGGGCCCCACTGGCCGGCTCCCTTCTGCCTTCCCTCACTCAGAGGACATTATAGATACCCCCAGGTGAGGGGGACACACCCCAGCGGCTTGGAATCCCCAGGAAGAGGCCAGGGCCACCAGAGATAGGAATTCTCAGGGAGCCGGGCCTCTCAGGGGGACAGATTCTAAGGCGGTGGGGTCTCCCAAGGGACTGGAACTCTTAGGGGGACAGAATTCTAAGGGGATGATATTCTAAGTGGTCTAAATGCTAAGGGGCCAGGGCTTAGGGGGAGTCAGAATTCTAAGGGGGCCCGGATTCTTGGGGCAGGGCCTTCCCGGTGGGCAGAATTCTAAAGGAGCAGAGAGGCCCAGGTGACAGCGTTCTAAGGCGGCAGAGCCTCCCAGAGACTTAAAGCTCTTAGGGCACAGAAATGCAATGGGCGGAGCGTGAGAGGATGACTTCACTTTCCACATAGAGCAATCTTTTCAAGTGCCCCGGAGCCCCCGGGTGTGTGTGTGTGTGTGTGTGTGTGTGTGTGTGTGTGTGTATGCGCGCCCCCCCCCCCCCCTGCAGAGTGGAATTCTAATGGGACAAGAAATAGAGCTAGGGATCTGGGAGGAGGGGGACTTTCTCAAGCAATTAAAAACCGGGCAGAGAAGCTCCCAGTGATATTTAGCATAAGGGGCCGAGGTCTAGCAGAGAAGGTGACCAAATCCGAAAGGCTGAGGAGCTTTAGGGAATTAGCCCGCCTCCTATTCCGCAGGTTTCTAAGGCAGTGGTCGGCAAACTCATGAGTCAACAGAGCCAAATACCAACAGTCAGACGATCGAAATTTCTATTGAGAGCCAAATTTTTTAAACTTAAACTATATACCGTAGGTATTGTTATTAACTTAATTAGGGCGCTCCTAAGCTAGCCTTTGCTAAAAATTCAAGGGGCCAAAGTGCCAAAGCAAAGCTTCCCAAGGGTGCATTCCAAGGGGCGGGGCCTAGTAATAGACGTCTAAGGTAGTGAGCCCCGACGGCCCGCCCGCCCGCGGGGCCTCACCAGGGAAGTGAATTCCGGGGGGACTGGGGTTCCGCAGGGAAGACGTCGGGGGGGGGCGGGGCCTCACCAGGGAAGTGAATTCCGGGGGGGAACTGGGGATCCGCAGGGAAGACGTCGGGGGGCGGGGCCTCAGCGGGACCTGGATTCCCGGGGGCGGGGCCTCCCTGAGGCGGGCATTCCCGGGGCGGGGCTCACCTGCGGCGCAGAGGCGGTGCATGCGCAGGTAGCTGATGGTGAGGCGCATGATGGAGGCCTTGTCCAGGTGCGCGCTGACCCCGCGCGCGAAGGGCAGCGTGTGCGCCAGCTGGTACAGCACCTCGGTCTCCTGGCTGCGCCGGCTGCGAGCCGCGTCCCGCGACTTCTCCTTGCGCAGCTCCGTGCTCGACCTGCGGGCATGGGCAGCGTTCGCGGGCGGCCCCTCGGGAAGGGAAAGAGGTGGACGGGACAAGCACGCGGGGCGCTGCCACATGGGGCGCGGGCTTGCTGTGCGGCCGGGGCCGGTTCCCGAAGCGCTCTGGGCCTGGAGGGGCTACGCTTAGGGGCTGCTTCTAGCTGCAGGTTTTATCTGCCCTCCAGCGCCCCACAGGCCCGTTTGGTCCCTCCCAGACTTATCTGCTGTTTATTCCTCCCGCTTGGGACGCCAGGGGGACGGGGAGGCCTCCTGCTGGGAGGGGGGCTGGCCGAGCTGGCCCGGAGCCAGGGAAGGGAAGGAGCATGAAGAAGCTGCCTGCAGCTAGCCAGACCCCCTGCCCTCCAGCCTCCCGGAGTCACCTCTCCCGACCCTCCCCTCCTCAGCTGAGCTGAGTCCTCAGAATTTGGAGAACAGATCTCAAAGTCCAGGGACCCACCAGCAGGGGCCCGGCAGGGCGGGCGACGCGATGCAGCAAACCAACCTCCGTGCAGCCAGCAGCTAACCTCTCCCCCTGCCCTTGCATCAGCTTCTAATGCCTGAATTCCGCGAGTCGAGTTGGGAGGGAAGGGGGTAGAAGGATGAATATGTTTCTGTCAGAAATATATGTCACTTATCCCGCTTCTGCTATCACGTCAGTCCACATGCCACGTGTATTACTTATATGAACCCCTCTAGAGCTCAGACTACCCTAGAAGGAAAGTCACATGCCCGTCGAACAGATGCGGAAACCGAGGCACAGAGCGGTGCAGCGTTTGCCACTAAGGAGTGAAGCCAGGGAATTAACACCTCTATTTTCTCTGTCTCTCTGCTCCGGGTTTATCTCCAGGTTTTAGTGCTTCTCTCTGTCTCTACCGCTGTCTTAAAAGTCCAACTCCAGGTCTATCTGAATCCTAACTCTATAGTTTAATATAGATTTTTTTTTATTGATTTCAGAGAGGAAGGAAGAGGAAGAGAGGTAGAAACATCAACGATGAGAGATAATCATTGATCAGCGGCTCCTGCACGCCTCCTACTGGAGATGGAACCTGCAACCTGGGCATGTGCCTCGGGAATCGAACCGGGACCCTCTGGTTCATTGGTTGACGCTCAGCCACTGGGCCTCACTGGCCAGGCCAAACCCTGTAATTTTTTTTTTTTTAAGTTGTAGAGTACATTACACATAGCATCTATAATCGTACCTATATTTATAATAATGATAATAATAAATATTGTTATAAATATTTTATAATAATAAAAGCATAATATGCTAATTAGACCAGATGGCCGAACAGCAGACGACTGTCAGGCGGCCATCTGAGGGCCGCACTATGATGGGAAGCCAGCCACCCACTGGCACCAGGCCAGCCAAGGTAGGTGTGATGCGATTGGTTGGCCAGCCGGCCATCGCCCTATGACTGTCCCGCAGAGGGAGGCCCAGGCCACCGGCTGGCAGGCTGCAGTGGGTGGGCGGGGCTTCCCTCTGCAAGGGAAGCCCGAGTAGGCAGCCAGGGGAAGAAAGGCCTGCTCTTGCACAAATTTTGTGCATTGGGCCTCTAGTTAATAATAAGCAGCTATGATTTGCTAAGTGTTTCTATGTCTGTCACTATACTAAATACTTTGCCTGTCTGTAGATATTCAATCCTACGGGAGCTTTAGGCAGGAGGCAGCTTAAGCCTCCACTTCACGATGGGAAAACTGAGGCTCTGAAAGGTGAACTCCTTTGCTCAGGAAGTCAACAAGCCAGAAACTGGCAGAGCTGGGATTCGAACTCAGGCAGGGAGGTTCCAAAGCCTTCATGCTTCTACCAGTAATTCCTGCTGTGTGAGCCATCCCATGGAAGCAGGCCTCTAAGAGGGGAGACTGACCCTTCCCAGAAACCAGAGGCCACTTCTGGGGGTGGCATCAACCTCACTCCCCAGCAGGAGATCTGCAGCCCCACTCACAGACACCCAGCGAGGGGGGAGGAGACTGTCCTGTGGACTGCAGAGGGCAAAGACTTCTCTAGCCAGGAGGGGGGTGGAGGGAGCCAGCGATCGCCCCCATCCCTTTCCTCCCAGCTGGTGGGGGGAACAGGGGCCTCCAGTCCCGCTCTGCTCTGCCCAGAGGACATTCCGTCCTGTCCCAAACGTGTTCAGTTCCAGCCCTGTTTGTCATCCTGCCCTGGGGATAGGGGTGGGCGGGCCTCACTGAGCTGGAGGCCTGGGTGGAGGGAACAGGGAGCGGGAACTGGGGTGAGGCCGGCCCCCACCGCCCGGGCAGCTGGGTTCTGTCATCTTCTCTATGGCCCACATCTCCCTCCACAGAAGGAACCAGCTGGTGCTGCCATAGACCCTCCTTCCAGCTCCCAACAGGTTCTCTCACAGGAAGTGTGGGCCTCTCAGCGGCCTCACAAATGCCTGGGTCTCCGGCCTTTCTCTCTGCACAGGGTCGGGGCTAGTTCCTCTGGCTCGGGGTTCCAGCCTTGACAGCGTTACTGATGAGCTGTGTGGCTTTGGATAAATTGCACAGCCTCCCCGAGCATAATAACAACACCTACCTCACAGGGTTCTTGTGTTTATTTATTTTTAAATGTTTTTATTGATTTAAGAGAGAGAGAAAGGAAGGAAGGAAAGAAAGGAGAGAGAGAGAGAGATGGAGAGAGAGAGAGAGAGAGGACATGGATGCTGCCTCCTGCCTGCCCCCGACTGGGGATCAACCTAGGCATGTGTCCTGACTGGGAATCAAACCAGCAACCTTTTGGTGCAGGGGATGATGCTCAACCAACTGAGCCACATTGCCCAGGGCCTCACATGGTTCTTTTACTTATTTATTTAATATATATGTTTTAAAAATATATTTTATTGATTTTTCACAGAGAGAAAGGGAGAGGGATAGAAAGTCAGAAACATCGATGGAAGAGAAACATCGATCAACTGCCTCTTGCACACCTCCAACCGGGGATGTGCCCGCAGCCAAGGTACATGCTCTTCAGTGGAATCGAACCTGGGACCTTTCAGTCCGCAGGCCGACGCTCTATCCACTGAGCCAAACCGGTTCGGCTATTTAATATTTTTATTGACTTTTTATAGAGAGGAAGGGAGAGGGATAGAAAGTCAGAAACATCGATAAGAGAGAAACATAGATCAGCTGCCTCTTGCATACCACCTACTAGGGATGTGCCCACAGACAAGGTACATGCCCTTGACCGGAATCGAACCTGGGATCTTTCAGTCAGCAGGCCGATGCTCTATGCACTGAGCCAAACCGATTTCGGCCCTTACATGGTTCTTTTAAACATTAAATGAGTTAATATATATCAAGGGCTTAAAAGAGGGCCTGGCAACTAGTGAGTGCTCTAGAAAGGTTTTATATATATTATAAAGGATACATATATATTACCCTCCTCCCCTTTGTCCACATCAGAGATGGAAGGCTTTGGGGGCACCAGGGGAACTGGGAGTGTTGGTGCTCATTCCGAGGCGGAGAGTATACACAATTACCTCCAGGACTTTCACACAAGCCCTTTTGGAAAAGAGTAAATAATAGCGATAGTAATACTATCGATGGTGTTGGTATATTGAATATTCATGGAGCTAGAGACCTCATTGAGACCTTTCCACAGGCGGAGTGTCCTCTCTGCCACAGGGGCATCGCAGGCCCGGGGACCCAACTGCCAATCCCAGATCCTCCACCAATGGCCAGCCGTGTTTGTGCTCTGCTCGAGGCGTCTAGTCAGACCCCGAAGCTACTAGTATTTCCCCTGAAAAGAAAGCAGGGAGGTGATGGAACTAGCCTGAAGCCACACAGCCTTTAGCAGCAGCGCCACCTTAGAAACCAGGGGTGTCTGTTTCCCCCCAGAGCTCTGTCTGAGGGGAACACGGTTTATTGCATACCAACAGGGTGTTCTGGTCCCAGGATCTGTTCCCTCTCTGCTCTTCAACTTGATGAGGGGTGGGGGAGGGGAGGCATGGCTGATGTTTTTCCAGGATACAAAACTGAGGCTCAGAGAGGCAGTTGCTGGCACAAGGCCACACAGCCAGGAAGCAGGGGAACTGGGATTTGAACACTGGCTTTAGGGGCCTGTGCTCTTAAATGCCTTGGCAGGTGGGCCCACTCAAGGGATCCCTGCTGGGCCCCTCCTTTGCCCAGTGGGCTCAGTCCCTTCCCCCTGTCCCCTCCCTGCTGCCTCCGGATTTCCCCAGCTGGACAGTCTCCTCAGCTGGCCCGGTGCCCAGCCCTACTCCAGCCCCCTGGCACCCTGCCCAGCTTGGGACGTGCAGCTGGAACCCTGCCACCCTTCCTCTGTTCCAGCAGAGAACAGGGGGCGGGGCCAGGGCCCTGGAGGAGGCCCCAGGGTGAGGCCCGAAAACAGGGACTGAAGCCCAGTACTCCACCCCTCCTCCCCTGAGTGGGAGAGGGAGAAGAGGATTTCTTCCCTGTCCTGGAGAACTGGCCACCTGCGAGCAAAGGCCCAGAGAAAGTGGGGAGACCTTTGCCCATATTCAGGGCTGCTCCTGGGCCTCTCCTCTGACACCAAGCTGGGTATTGGGGGTCTTGCAAAAAAGTGTCGAGGATCTGGGAGGTTTAGGCTGTCTGAGGGCAAGAGCCCTCTGGGCACTGCCCGGAGGTGGCCTGAGAGGCCAGTGTCAGGGGATGGATTTGAGAAGGGATTTGGGGTGTGGGCCAAGAGGAGTCTCCCTGCTCCCAGACTTGCTCATTCCCAGGGACACGGTAACCCAGTGGGGTGCCCATACCAGAAGACAGGGTTTGTGGCAGTGAGCCCATCAGGAACTTCCCAAGAACATCCCTGATCAAGGTGGGATGGCATAAGCCCAAGCTGGAAGAAGGGAAGGGGGTGAATGGCTATGGGGGGCCTACTCACCATTGCCCAGGCCCCCTTTGGCCCAAGAGCCATCCTAGGGGTGCTGAAGGGACAGAGTGTGACTGGGCCCCGGGTGCGAATTATGAGGGGGGGATGTGCAGCGATGGGATGACACCACGGGAACGAACTGGCCTTCAGTGGTGAGGGGAGAGCACTCCTGCTCAGCCAAGAGGGGCCCCACCCAGCCAGGAGGGGGCGCTGGGAGGGGTAGGGCCAGGCTGGCTCATTAGGGATGGGATGGAGTTCTCTAATGGGCACAGAGCCAGAGACTGGAATGGGTTGGGGGGAGGGGTGCTGGGGAGGAGGGAGATTGCTTGAGGGGGAGGGTGAAAAACATGGGGGTGTGGGCGAATCCAATCAGACCTGGGAATCCAGGGAGGAGGGAAGTGGGTGAGGCTTCCCGAATGCCTCAGATTGGACAAGGGAAACCAAGGGCCTGGAGCACTTTCTGGGGTTCCCATGCAAACACAGCCAGGTCAACCTCTTGGCAGAGGACCCAGAGCACAGGTCCTCCCACCCCCCTGTCCTGGCATATCTGCACCTGTTGGGAGCTGAGCACAGGAGGATCTGCTGAGCAAGCAGGGGGCTGCTCCTTAATCAGGCACAGCACTATACTTTGGGTCTTCCCCCCCAAAAGCGTGGTGCGCCCCTTCCCATGGTCACAGGGACTGGTGGGGTGGAGGAGGGACATAAAGGTCTTTGGCAAGTGGGTCAGGCTGTTCCTCTGTTATCAAAGGGGATGACCCCACCTTTCAAAAGGCTACAGAAAGGCCACCTGGGGGGGGGGGGGTCCCAGGGAGCTTTTGAAAGGCGACCCCTTCTGAATATTTCCAGGGAGCTCAAGTTTGGGAGACTGTGCCAGGAAGGATCCAATTAAAGGGGCTCTCTGTTCCCTTGAACTCAGGAGCTGAGTTCCAAGGGATCCCTCTGTCTGGGAAGGCTCAACTTGTGTGTGTCCTTATACCCCTTAGGATCTCAAGGACCTGGTGGCAAAGGACAGCCTCAATGTTGGGGGTTCAGAGGCCAGAAGGTCAATATGAGGAGCGAGAATGCCTTCCGGAGAAGCCCAGGAACCGCTCAAACAAAACACCCCCCTTTCCATGGGGAGCCCGAGTTTCATCCCCAATCAGGAGTGGTAACGAATCCGCAGTAGCAAGAAGTCAGGGATCACGACTCTGAAGTCGCTCCTGGCAAGAGAGGCGGGGCAGCCAGGGTGTTGGGGAAACCCCCGCACCCCTGCAACCCCCTAGGGTGGAGGGTGCGGCAGAGACGTGCCTCCCACCGCTCTTTCCGGGGCGTCCTTGATTTGCACCCAAGCATCCCCCACCCGGGTCAGGGGTCCCTAAAAGGAGAGCCCCCAATTTTCATCCTTCCGGCCCCTGAGTCCCAGTACCTTGCACGCTGCAGCCCCAGCGCCATGGCTCGCGCGTCGTAGCTCGGGCGCCCTCAGAGGCCCCCAGCCCCCTCCCCTGCCCGGCGAGCCCCCTCCCCAGCTCCTCCCCCGCCGCGGTATTGGCTGCTCTGCGCCCGGCCCGCGGTTTTGATTGGCCGAACAGTCTGTCACTTCCTGCAAAGAGGCGGGACCAGAGACGAAGTGCTGGAAGGCCAGGGGAAGGGGGAGCACACACCCCCTCCCAACCAGCCCCTGGCCGCCGGCTTTCTAACGGAGTAGCCAGCCCGGTCAGTGGCCGCGCCTCCTGGCCCAGCCTCTGTCGCGACGTTCCGACACCAATACTCTGCGGACGCACCCACTTAATTCTCTTCCTTACACCCCAGTCCCCACCCTCTAACCCCACCCCCGCTCACCCTTCCCTTTCCTCCTCCTCCCCCCCCCCCCTTGGGTCCCTTCGACCTCCAGTCCCACCCCCTCCAGTCGCCCCACTCTGCCTCCTCTCGCCTCTTCCTTATCCACTGAGTCCCCACTTCTCCCCGCCACCTCCCCACCGCACCCCTCCCCCGTCCCAGTTCTACAAACTCCCTCTGTACCTCACCATCGCCTTAGTCCCCAGGAGCTGCCCTCATCCCTGCGTTGCGCCCCCACCCCTCCCCTTTGGCATCCCAGTGGCCCCAGCCCTACCTGCGTGCCTCTCTCACCCCTTTGCAGGTTCCCACTGCTGAATGTGTAACATTCAGTCACTCTGATTTTTTTTCAAGAGCAGAGAAATGGTCATGTATGCCAGTGAATTAATGAGGGAGAAGTACAAGGTCACCAAAGAGTGGGGAAAGCGTTATAGCTGGATAGGGACAGGGGGTGTGAGGGGGTGGGGTGGGGTAGGGTGGGAGGGGGTACTCTGCAGCTGACCAATACTTCGGGTGCACATTGGGGCCGGGAAAGGGCCACACTCTAGCAGAAGCCTGTGGATTTTGCCCACCCAGCAGCCCACTCAGCTTTCTTCTGGGGAATCACTTCTCTCCCCTCTCAATCTAATTCATCTGAACAGGGCTAGCCATAACCCCAACCAACTCCAGGAACACAGGACCCAGACCCAGCCAATCAGTTTATTCTGCTTCCCTGGCTACAGTGATGGGTGCGGGGAAGGCATGAGTCCTAACCTAGCTCGGGCAGAACCAACGTGGAGACATGAGATACAAAGATCAAGAAAGAGGTTTTCTATTTCTGGGGAGTTGCCAAGCGGGCAGCAAGTGAGCCAGAGCTGATAGGCTCAGCTTGCCACCAAGAAAGGAGAGGATTTATGAGATGAAAGTCAATACAGAGGGAAGCAGGAATGAAAGTGTGTGAAGGGCATTCCTGACACCAGCACACGAGTGTCTGGGTTTATCCATACCTGAACTCCAAATGAATTCTTATGTTTCCCCCCCGCCAGTGATTTCAGAGAGAAAGGGAGAAGGGGAGAGAGTAAGAAGCATCAATAATGGAGAGAATCATTGATCGGCTGCCTCCTGCATGCCCCCTACAGGGGCTTGAGCCTGCAACCCAGGCATTGCCCTTGACCAGAATCGAACCCGGGACGCTTCAGTCTGCAGGCGATACTCTATCCACTGAGCCATCCCAGCTAGGGCTGAACCTTTATGGGTTTTGTTTGTTTGATGCTGGTGTTGTAAGTGTTGCTTTATTTATTGACTCTGTGCTTGGGTTAGTTTGAGTTGATTTCATCTGCTTGCACCCAAAAGACCAAGAGATAATCGGAGAACATATCTCCCAAGCCTCAGGGTGGAGGCATGTGGGTTGTGAGAAAACGAGAGGCCCAAATTAGAAAGGGCTGCAGGGGAAGCGTGTGCTATTCCGGGAAGCAGGGGCTATCCAGTCATGGCAGGTAGCCAACCCGAGGGATTTATAGTGCCCACGGAGAACTGGCACTTGCTCTACAAACATTAAAGCCGAAGTGAAATATACATAGTAGTATACTAGAGGCCCGGTGCACGACATTTGTGCACTGGGGGTGGGGGTGTGGGTGGGGTCTCTCAGCCCGGCCTTTCACAGTCTGGGAGCCCTCAGGGGATGTCTGCCTGAAGGCTGCTGTGGAGGCAGGCGCTTCGCCAGCCGTCAGCCCAGCTTGTGGCCAAGTGGCACTCCTCCTGTAGCAGTGCACTGACCACCAGAGGCCAGCTCCTGAATTGAGCGTCTGCCCCCTGGTGGTCAGTGCACATCATAGCAACCGGTCATTTTGCCATTTGGTTGATTTGCATATTAGTCTTGTATGGATGCACCAGACAACTGTGATCTGGGTTAGCATGAAACTTCCTCCCTGAGGGAGATGGGGGCATGGGAGGCTTTAGCGAGAAAGTGACATCTGAGTTTGGTTTGCGTCAACTCCTCGGCCCCCTCAGGTGGGAAAGAACAGGAAGCTCCTTAGTTTACACAACAAACCAGCCCAATGAGAAGCTTTATCTTGCTCAGGGGTGACCACTCATCTCTGCTCTGCTTAGCATCATTTGGAGCAGCTTAAAGACTGTGAGCTGGGATCATCAGGAGCTTCCTCACTTCCCTGCCTCGGGGTTGATGCTGCCTGTCAGCTGGGACCTCACCTGGAGGCTGTGGCTGGAACATCTGTATGTGACCTTTCTATGTGGCTGCTTGGGCTTCCTCGCATCATGGTGTCTGGGTCCCAAGGAGCAAGAAAAGGGAGCAGGGGACAGGCAGAAGCCATGTCTCCTTTGTGACCTGACCTTGGAAATCACGCAGCATCACTTTCATTCTTTAATATATATCATTGATTTCAGAGAGAGGAAGCGGGCGGGAGAGATAGAAACATTAATGGTGTGAGAGAATCATTGATTGGCTGCCTCCTGCACGCCCCCTACCAGGGACTGAGCCCACAACTGGGCATGTGCCCTAACTGGGAATCGAACTGTGACCTCCTGGTTCAAAGGTCCACACTCAACCTCTGAGCCACACCAACCGGACTCATTTCCCCCCCCTGTTTTTTTGTTGTTGTTAATCCTCTCCCGAGGATAATTTTTCCACTGCTTTTTCAGAAAGAGTGGAAGAGAGGAAAGGAGTCATGGTGGGGGTGCGGGTGGGGGAGGGAGAGAGAGAGAGAGAGAGAGAGAGAGAGAGAGAGAGAGAGAGAGATACTTGTGAGAGACACATCAACTGGTTGCCTCCCACATGCAGCCCACCAGGGGCAGGGAGCAAACTCACAACCCAGGTACATGCTGCTTGGTGTGCAGGCCTATGCTCTAACCACTGAGAAACCCTGGCCAGGGCTCACTTCATTCTTGTCATTAAAGGCAATCATGAAGTGCTGCCCAGCTGCTAGGGGGAGGGAAACAGTTTCAACTCTGGATGGGGAGAGGCAAGCTTCCACAGGAAGAATAGGTGAGATCAGATATATTAATGTGGCCATTTTGGATAAACATCTGACACACTCTTTTAAAAAAATTAATTTTAGAGAGAGAGGAAGGGAGAGGGAGAGAGAGAGAAACATCTATGAGAGAGAATCATCAATGGGCTGCCCCTCCCACCCTTCCCACTGGGGATCGAGGCTGAAACCCAGGCATGTGACCTGATGGGGAATCCTACGAGCGATCTCCCACTGCCCGGGGTGATGTTCAGCCAACCGAGCCACACAAGCAGGGCTCTACCACACTCGTAAGAGGAATATCTTGGAGCTCTGCCTGCGAGCAACACCGCGAGGTGGATCTTTGGCCTCGGGACCGGAGAAGAAACAGTTGTCTTACCAACAGGGAAAGAGAGTTTAGCAACAGAAACCCTTTACCGCACACACACACTAGTTCTGGTAGGTCAGTGTCTCAGGTTATCGTCTCCTGAACATCTGCGCAGATGTTTTCCTTGCTGGTGTTCACCTCTGACTCACCTACCCAAGGCTGGGGGCAACGGCTTCAAACCTCTCTACAACTACCTTTTTAAAAAACGAAACATTTTTGTTGATTTCAGAGAAGAGGGGAGAGGGAGAGGGAGACAGAACATTCATGACGAGAGAGAATCATTGATCGCCTGACTGCCACACTGGAGATTAAACCTGCAACCCAGGCATGTGACTGGGAAACGAACCATGACCTCCTGGTTCATAGGTTGATGCTCAACCACCGAGCCACGATGGCCAGGCTACAACTACCTTTTCTGATCTAACTTTATCTCTACTCTCCCTTCCCCTGACTCTGACTGCTCAGAATACGGGTTTATAATGGCCAGCTGGTGTCCCTGGAACGCAGCCAGGGGCAGAAAATCCCTCCAAACTCAAGCCAAGGCCAACCTGGAATTAGGTGATGGAAATAAACAGCTCGAGTCCTGAGCAGCATGCATGGGTCCCATGCCAAGAGCTAGCCTAAGCCCTTTGCATTCCTGATCTCACTAGGACAGCAGGACAGCCCCGATGGGTGAGCTCCGTTATCTCCCTGGAGTGTAGCAGTTTCCGTCCAGGGCTCTGGAGGCAGCCTGCAGGGGCTCAAATCATGGCTCCATGACTTTGGGCAAGTAATTTACCTTCCCTGTGACTCAGAGAGTCACTCCTGGAAAATGCATTGGATAAAAAAATACTGCTCTCTGTAGTATGTTGAATTATTGTTTCCAAATCTCCACCCCCTCCCTGTTAGAGAACTATACATCCATGACTTTATTGCCTGACTTTAGAGGCCCTCTGAGTCAAACATATTCTCTGCCCATTGATGTTGGGATTGGTCATGCGGCTTCCTTTGACCAATGAGATGAGAAAAGTGCTGTTGTCATCTCTCTCACGCACAGAAAGATACAACCACACTGGATGTGCCCCCTGGGAGACGGACACAATACCTCTGAAATGTTTCTTACCAAAATAATTGCACCTGAATCTGATTAAGCTTCCAGATGTAACTACTAGTTTATAGAAAAGGCCATGAACACAGGAAAAGGTTAACCAACACCATGAAAAAACAGTCAGCCAGATGTAGACGGTGGGAAGTCTAACCAGAGCTGTCCAGTAGAGCTTTCTATGGCGATTAAAATGCGCTCTATCTGTTCTGTTCAATATAGTAGCCTCTGGCCAGGTGTGGCTATGGAACAGTTTACATGTGCTGAGCGTGACTGAGGACCTGAATTTTGGGGATAGCTCCCTATTTTTATTTTTTATGGAGGTGAAATTCATAACCTTCCCAAAGTCCCACTCCTCCCCGGTGCTCACACACTTATGTCTGGTCCAGGGTTGTGGACTATATTTTCCCTTTTTCTTCTCTATCTTACAGAAAATATATTGCAACGAGTTTGAGATTAGAGATTACATATCAAGATGGGTAAGTTATGCTGTGTATGAATTTCATTTCATAATAATAAAGGAAATACAGTAAAACATTAAGTTTTTTTTTAAAGAAGGATAATGGATTGAAGAGACTTCAGAACAGAAAGGCTAAGCCAGTGGGTCTCAAAGCATGGTCCCCGACCCCTGGGGGTCACCGATGTCCTTTCGTGAGGTTCCAAGGTCAAAAGTAGTGTCATAACAATAGTGAAAGGTTCTGTTCCTCACTCTTCCCCGTGTGAGGTGAAGTGTTCCAGAGGCCACGTAATATGGGATGAAGTCATTGCTCTGATATTAACATGGAATGGACTTATTGTTGCTACTTTTAAACAAATACACAAATCTCTAAAAAATGTCTCGGTTTTGAATTTAAGGTAAAGATCAATAGCTTATCTCATGGTGCACCGGTGCCAGCCCCTACTGGACACAGAGAGCCAAATATTCAATTCTTAGGCATGTGAGCCAGTTGTTAAATCTTTGGTAGCTTCAGTTGGGCCATGGTGAGAGTATTTACCCCACAGAAATATGAGAGCATGGGGATACTTTCCCCTCAGAGAGCTGGTGTACCAGGACACCTTACTGTAAATCACACACATAACCCAAAACACGTTGGGGATCCTCAATAATTTTTAAGAGTATAAGGAGTTTGATACCAAAATATTTGAGAACCCTGGTCTATTTAAATGACAACCAGTCAAGCCCTGACCTAAGGCTAATGCGCCCTCTGCTGGTATAAATTAGAATGGATGCGATGTTATACACACAAACTTTCACAACTAAAAATGTGTATTTCTTGTGAAGAAATAGCTACATAAAAAGGTTACACGTTTTTAGTGTCTTGATATCATATCATAACATCTTTAATTTATTGAAGGACTGTGTTCCAATAACTGTTATAAGATTTCACAGCCTATAATTTAATTCTCACACCTATCCTTTGAGATGAATATTATCAACCTACTTGTTTCTTAAACCATTTAAAAGTAAGTGGCCAACGTGACCTCATGACCTCACCTTTGCACCTGCTGGTTGGTGCAAACAAGGGCACTTGCCTACACAACCAGACCCAAGATGGGGAAGTTAACATAATACATCACCACCGTCTCATCCTCACAGCTCACCCAGGTTCACCAGATGCCCCCAAAGCTGCCTTCGGAACGGAAGTGCCACATTCAGAAGCACACGTTGCATTTCATTGTCACGTCTAACTTTCACCTGCATGGTCCTCACACTTGTGGAGATTATAGGCCAATTATTTTCCAGAATGTCCCTCAGTTTAGGTTTCTCTGATGTTTTCTCAGGATGAGCTTCGAGGTTTGCATCCCTTGTAGGAAGAGCACAGAAGTGACTGGGTGTTCTCCTCGCTGCATCCTCTCAGGTGATATGGGATTGTGATTTGTCCCATTAACCATGAAATTCACATCGATCACTTGGTTAAGGTGGTGCCTGTTGGGTTTCTCCTCTGTGAAGTGGCTTCTTTTCCCTTTGTAACTAATAAATATTTGGTGGTGAGGAAATTTGACAGTATTCAATATGTCTATATCTCTTGCTCCTCAAACTTTGACCTCTATTTACAGTTTCCACTGATGTTACTTGGGCTGAATTATTTAAACTATGAAACTTGTCCCATGATAATTTTCTAATTCTGTCTTTTTGCTGCTGTTAATCGTCTCTGGAGGACACTTTTCCATTGATTTTTAAGAGAGTGGAAGGGGGGTGGCAGAAAGAGAGAGAGAGAGAGAGAGAGAGAGAGAGAGAGAGAGAGAGAGAGAGAGAGAGAAAGAGATGACAGAAACACATTGATCATTTGTCTACACCAGAGATCAAACCTGCAAACCAGGTAAGCAGGTTCCTGTTCTTCACTGTTAGTTATTAATTTTAGAAAGAAAAGAAGGAAGATGAGAGAGAGAGAGAGAGAGAGAGAGAGAGAGAGAGAGAGAGAGAGAGAAGAGAGAGGTACAATTTGTTATTGCATTAATTGATGCAATCATTGGGTTGCTTCTTGTATGTGCCCTGACTGGACATCAAACCCACAACCTTGGCATATTGGGATGATACTCTAACCAACTTAGTTCCAAGGTCAGAGCTCAATAGAACATTTTAAAATAGTATCTGACTCATGGCCATCAATTTTAAGCAAAATACTTGGCTTCATAGCATTCATAAAACCATAAAATGATCTGGGAGAGAAGGATAAATATCAAAAAGCACAAAATTATTAGAAGAAAATATAGGGAATGAGTTTAAGCAGGTTGGTAAAAATGCCTTATAAAGGCTTATGTGAAAAAGATTTATAAATCAGATTCTATTCAGACTAAAACCTTAATATTTTATGTGTAGGACTGTACATTGATGTGTTACAGAGTGCCATGGTTTTCTCTGTTGGAGAATGAAGTCAGAAACATGGGTGGTTGAGGGAGGATCTCGGGGTCAGTGGATGGGCAGTGGGAGCACTCCTGTCTCTAAAGACCCCACCCCACCCCCACCCGGAGGAGCCAGGCTTCTTGGGGAAATGGCAGATGCCAGGTCTGGGTAAACAAAAGGACCAGCAGAGTCTGACATATGTTGTTGATACAAAGAGAGAAGATGCTCCAGAAAAGAACTGGGACATTTTCAGCAGAGAAAAAAGCCAGCACTAAAAGATCCTTGTATCACCTTTGGTACCTGTAGCAACAACTCAAATGAACAGGTTGCACTATCAATTTTGGTAATAAAAAGAGAGGTGAGGAATAAATATTTTGACTATGGAGCAGAATGTCAACTCTATAAATACAGTTACAATTTGTAAAAACAGAAAATTATAATATGAATTGTGATAAATATTGCTACAATAGCACTCATATTACAACATGTAAAGGTATCAAAGAACAGGTCTACACTTCATATTTACACAGTGTTATATGTCAAATATACTCAATAAAAGACAAAAAATTATCTTTGGCAACCATTAGGAAAGTTTGGTTCCAAAAAAAAGATAGATTCAATAATTCCATTGTAGATTTGGAACTAGAAAGTAATTCACTGTTTCTAATGTAAATCTCCTTTTTTTTTGCATTAATTCTCACCAAAAGATACTTGTTCTATGATTTTTTCTAGAGATACTGGAAGGAAGAGGGAGAGAGGAAAGAGAAACATCCACTGGTTGACTCCCACAGGCACCTGTCCTGGAGCTTGTAAGGGGAGTAACAGGTGTCCTTGACCAAGAATCCAAACTGCCATCCTTCAGTATGAGGAGTGACGTTCTAACCATTGAGCCCATCGAACAGGAACTCTGTAAATGTCTAAAACCAAATAACTACTTTCTCACCTTACAATGTTTGACACTTTAAAAAAGACTGTCAGGTCAAGAGAGCAAATTCCTATTGGGAGGAGTCAGCCTGACAAAGCAGGAATAACCTGGGGGTGGAGAGCTTTGAAACACTGACCCTCCTCTCCCAAGATCCACTGCGACTCCACCCAGGCTGTGCCCACTGGGATTTAAACCCAGGCTCGCCTCTCCCGGCTCAAATCCTCTCAGAGGACCACAGCGTGGGGACCGCTTACTCTGAGTCAACACTGTAAGCAAATTTTGAGGACAGAGAACAGAACACTTAGGAAGTGGACATCTGTTGGTTGACTTTCACCATTTTTTTGGAACACACACGCGCGCGCGCACACACACACACACACACATACACACACACACTGCTCCCTCCATTGCTGTCCTCAGAACAGGGGACAAGAGCCCTTGGCAGTTTTCTCAACCAGAAGGGCACCTGCAGAGAGAGTGGGCCATGTCTTGAAGTATGGTAGCAATCATCTCAGGTAGAAACTGCTGCTTGGGTTCTGTACTTATTTGTTTGCTGAAAGTTATTTTGATTTTCTGAACTTATGTATGATTGAATACTATGGTTTGAGTATCCCATTGATCATGACCTCACGAGATACTGAAGGACATTCTTTTGGGAACCAGGGCGGATCAATTGTTCCAAATTATCTCAGTAGCTACAGACAACTGAGGTTTTGGTGACTCAGTGGTCCTGGAATTAGGAGAACACAACTATCCTAAATTGCATCAAGCAGCTACTGAGAGGACATTTCTATTTACTCAGTAATTCCAAAATCTGGATAACACTATCTTTCTAAAATGCCCAGGTAGTCCCACATAATGTGTTTCTGTTGATTTAGTGATTCTTAGATATTAACTTGCTCAACTTTTGTTTCTATAAAAAGGCCTTTTTGCAAAGCAGGTTCCTCATTCCAGGCCCAAAGATGTAATCAATACATTTGATATTTTGTCAATATAAGCGACATGTTGAGCCATTGGGGCTGAAAAGTCTGGAGCGCTTTTTCTCCAGAGCTTATAAATGACGGGCTTTTAAATAAATGACCCCATAATTCGACTTTTGAGGTGTCCTTCATAAAATGGGTGCACATCACAACATCGTAGCTCCATCCATGATGGATTTGGGGGTCATCTCCCTGGGGATTCTGTTTTTGTTTCATAAATCAGAATATATGCACACTTCTAAGAGTGGACAGAGAAAATACTTGGGAGTGTAGGCCTCAAAAATGTCACGCCACTTTTCAGTGGGGGACACACTGGGTTTGGCTTCCAATTATTTGCTTCAGGTGTGTACTTTCACACACTAGAATGTTTTCCAGTGGAAATACTTTAAAGACGGTTTCAAATTTTCTCACAAAATATTCGGCAAAAGCGTTTAGCGGTAGAAATGTAAAGTCACGTGCTAAATGGAAGCGCGGTGAGCAGAGTAATTTCCTCTGTAGAGGGTCTTCTCCGCCTGTCATTTGATTTTCTTTCCGTGCATCCATGATGGAAATAAATACTTGGTTTAAGGATCTCGTTATTTGATTTTCTTCTTCTTCATCCCAAGTACTTGGTGTGAATAAAGGTTCCTTTTTAATCTTGGTGTGTTTCTGTTCTTTCTTTCTTTCTTGTTTTGAACAAAGAGCCTGCAACCTGGGCATGAGACACGATAGACCGGCTGACCTCTCGGTTCATGGGTGGACACTCGACCACTGAGAAAAACGGGCCAGGGTCTCTGTAAATGTCTAAAACCAAATCTCTACCTGCTCCCCTGACAGTGTTTGCATCTGAGAATAGACTGTCAAGTCAAGAGAGCAATTTTCTCCTGCGCGGAGTCATGCAGGCAATGGGAAATAACCTGGGGGTAGGGTGGTGTGAAAACCCCGCCCCTCGTATCCCGTGATCCACCGCGGCTCCCCGGAGGCGGTGCCTGCTGGTATTTAAACCCAGGCCCTCCTCTCTGGGCTCACATCCTCGCAGAGGACAGCAGTGTGCGGACCGCTTCTTCTGAGCTGCTGCTGCGAGGGGATTGCCAGGACTCAGGACAGAGCACTTGGGAAGTGCAAGTCCCTCTGCTTAGTCTGTCTGCGTTGGTGACTTTCACGTTTTCTTCGAGGGCACACAAGACAGACAGACAGAGACACGCGCGCGCACACGTGCCCGAGCACACACACACACACACACACACACACACACACACACGTGCACCAACGCACACTTCTTCTGCCATTGCTGTAGCCAGAAGAGGGGGCAGAGGGTCCTGGGAGCGGCAGCTTTCTCTACCAGGTGGGCACCTGTAGAGAGTGCGCCATGTCTGGCTCCTTTCCGGACCGGTCCCCAGGCCCTGGGTTCCCAAACTCCATGTCAACCTCACTCAGTTTCCCGGTCTCCTCTCCAAGGAACCCAGGCCAAACAGGCTTCTCGTCCATTGGGACCCCAGACGCCTTTGCGTCCTCCGCCACCGTGACTGCAGCTGCACGGCCACCATCCCCCGCACCACACAGCTCCACATTCCTCTCTCCAGATCGGAATGGATGGTCACCTGAGTCACTGAGCTCTACGCCCACTTCTGGCACATATTCAGGCTCACCCTGCTCTCAAACCATCTACCACATGTTTGTCCTGCCATCGCCTAGTCCTTCACCCCCAGGCCAGAGGATTTCTCATGTGGAAACTAGCTACTCTCCCACCATCCCTAGGTTTCTGCGGGAGTCAGCCCATCACGCACAGGAAACACGGAGTCACTCACGGACCTCCACAGCTTCCTCCCGGAGGTCTCCCACCTCCTCACCCATTATCCTCAGGGACTCTCCGGAGGCACCCAGCTACTCTCCCACCATCCCCAGGTTTCTGCGGGAGTCAGCCCATCACGAACAGGAAACACGGAGTCACACACGGGCCTCCACAGCTTCCTCCCCGAGGTCTCCCACCTCCTCACCCATTATCCTCAGGGACTCTCCGGAGGCACCCAGCTACTCTCCCACCATCCCCAGGTTTCTGCGGGAGTCAGCCCATCACGCACAGGAAACACGGAGTCACACACGGGCCTCCACAGCTTCCTCCCCGAGGCCTCCCACCTCTTCACCCATTGTCCTCAGGGACTCTCCGGAGGCACCCAGCTACTCTCCCACTATCCCCAGGTTTCTGCGGGAGACAGCCCGTCACGCACAGGGAACACGGAGTCACTCTCGCAGCTCAGCAGGTTCCTCCCCGCGGTCTCCCATGTCTTCACCCATTGTTCTCCGGGACTCTCCGGAGTCACCCACTTATTCTCCCACGGTCCGCAGACTTCTGAGGGAGTCAGCCCATCACGCACAGGGACCCGGAAGTCACTCCCAGACCTCACTAGGTTCCTCCTGGAGGTCTCCCGCGTCTTCACCCATTGTCATGAGGGACTCTCCGGAGGCCACCAGTTATTCTCCCACGGTCCCCAGGTCTCTGAGGGAGTCAGCCCACCAGGCACAGGAAACACGGAGTCACTCACGGACCTCACCAGGTTCCTCCCGGATGTCTCCCGTGTTTTCCCCCATTTTCCTCAGGGACTCTCTGGAATTGCCTAGTTATTCTCCCACGGCCCCAAGGTTTCTGCGGGAGTCAGCCCATCAAACACTGGAAACCCCCAGGTGCTCACAGACTTCGGAGGTTTACACCACAGGGACTCCCGGATGTTCTGCGGTGCCATGTTCATTCTCTTTGATAGCGGGACACACGCAGGGCCTTGACGCTCCTCTCCGTTATGGTCCTTCGACTGCAACACAAGGGAGGGGCCAGCAGGGTTCAGGGCACCATTTATTTCTGCGTGGTTCTGGTGGTGGTCACACACCCAGAGGGAGGGACCCTCCTCGCTCCCTCCCTCACTCACACCGTTGCCCTCCTACTTGCTATTGTCACTCATTGGCTCACAGGAGGCACCCTTCCTGTGGCAGACAGCATCGCCCTGGCCATCGTCACCCCTCAGCTTTCCAGCGGGACCCCCCTGCTTGCCTCCGACCCTGCTGCCGGCCACGATGTCAGCGGGACCCCCCTGCCTGCCTCCGACCCTGCTGCCGGCCACCACGCCAGCGAGATCCTCCCGCCTGTCTTCGACATCGTTGGCAACGCGGGAGATGGCGGTGACCACGTGTTTCCCCAGGGTAGCTGTGTCCCTTCTCTCATAGATGAACTTCTGGGGGAAAACAAGGTGACTGTTGACATCAGCCTGGGCTTGCCTTCACACAACCTTTCAGCTTCCCAGCGTCTCACCATGGCTGACCATCTTCCCCTCCTCATTCGATTTTCCCCGGCCGCCTGCTGGCCCTTCTATGTCTGCCCTCCCCCTGCCTTGGCCTCTCCGCTGTCATCCTTCAGAGTCTCTGCCTGAGGCCAGGCTTTTTCTGTCTATTCTACCGGAGGGGCTCAACGCCTGAGCCCTCCTCCACGGGCACCTCTCTCTGGCCTCCTTGTTTCTCCTTCTTTCCCTGGAATTGTGCGTCTCCTCTCCCAACCTGCTTCTGACGCCCACTTCCTCACTGAACACATGTTGTCAGTCTCCGAGAGTTCCCCGTTCTACACTTTGTCCCTTTCCTCTCCTTTCTCACTTTCCACCACCCGTCTTCTCATTTGACTTCCTTCCTCACATCCTTACCCTCTTCAAGTTTCCAAGGCCCCCACCTCTCCCTTTCCCTCTTAATCCTTTCCCCCATTGGTCACTCACCCACTCCGTGCCCCTGTGTCAGTCCCTCCACTCTCTGTGCTTACACTGCCTCAGTCCCACCCACGTTCCTTCCCTTGGACCCCTTTCCTTATCCCTCCCTCCATCACTGACCCTGATCCTCCCCAAACCGTCTATACAATGATGCCCTTTGCCTTCCAATCCACGTTCACCCTGGAATTAGAACCAGGCCAGTGGTTCTGGTGCTTATGATCGTTTCAGTGTTTAGAAACCTTTGCTCGGCCACACAGCATTGGACCATGCTCACTGGGGCATGCGTGTGTGAGCATGTCGGGCCCCAGCTGGTACAGCCCGGCCAGGAGGTCCTCCTCCTCAGGACAGCCAGGTGGAGGGGCCAGGGACGACCCCGGCTTGGAGGCCCAGGTCCTGGCTCGGGTCTGGGTCTGGGAACACAGGAAGGGTGGTGACTGTGAATTCGGGAAAGTCCTGGCCCTTGGCTCCTACCTCCTTCAGAGCCGCTGATGAACCGTGGTCACTCAGGGCTGAGTGCCATGAGGATGCGGGGAACATGGGTCCGGGGCCCCCTGAGCAAGCGACCCTCATCCTGATTGGTGTTCACACACACCCTCCTGTTGGCCTCCATCAGAGCGCAACAAGATGGAACTTTCGTTCAACCTGGCCTCGGCTCAGAGTTCTGTGCTCCTTTCACGATTGCTTTCACAGCCAACCCAGCAGAACTAGGGATTCTGCAAAGGCCAGGGCTCCCATCTCTGCCTGGGTGCCCAGGCCCTGTGTGCGGCGTGCCCATGCGCACGCGCATGCGCATGTGTGTGAGCAGGCAGCCACAGGTGAGAAGCTGGGGTGAATGAACCGCAGGTGCAGGTGTAGGGAGGCCCCAGGTGGGTAGAGGCTCCGTGAGTCTCCAAGATGCTCCTCCCAGATGCAGCCCCGCTCACAGCCCAGTACTGTGTCTGCGGGAATGGAGGCAAAATGGGCCTGTGGCCCAGGGACTGCACATCCTTTCAGGACAAAGTGCTGCTGCAGGTGGTCGGCCTGCGGTGGGCGGGGACTTGGCCGGAACCACAGGGTGAATGCGCGAGGGTGTGCAAGTGGGCACTTTCCCACCTGAATGACACTGTTCTGATCTGGGAGTGGGTGGGGAGGACACAGTCCACTGTTGTGCGCATGCGCGGGTCCCGGCAATGGGTGGCAGGTGGCGCTGAGGCTTCCTCTGCACGGAAGCCCCAGGTTTCAGGGACTAGTCCACCTGAGAAGATTGTGGGGCCCTGAGGGCCTCTGTCCAGGGTCCTGGGCGTCACTTTTTCTGCCCAAGGCCCAACTCTGCATTCAAGAAGGTGCTTGGCAGAGGGACCTGAAAGGAGGGGGAGGGGGTGCAGGGTTCCTGGCCCTCCAGGCACTGGGGCGTCTTTTCCTCCCAGCCCTGGGGACCTGCGGTGGACACCAATGTCCTCCCTCCACCTGGTCCCTCCTTAGGAAGTTGGACCTCTGTAATCCCGGGTCCCTCCCCATGTGCTGTAATTCTGGGAGTCCAGGACTTCGGTAGGGAAGGGCTTCCCCGTGTGTTGGGGGTGGAAGTGGCAGTGGAAACGTCGTAAAAGAGGCCACCTGAAAGTGGGTGACAGGGCCGTGGTAGGTGGGGGTGGAGGCGGGCACGGATTTGCCGATGCAGAGGGCGGGCATGGCTTAGGGACTTGGGTCAGGCGGGTTTCAGTAGCATTCCGGCGTCATCTCACTGGGGAGTCTGTTTTTGTTTCTGAAATCAGATTATATGCACACTTCTAAGAGTGTAGGCCTCAAAAATGTCACGCCACTTTTCAGTGGGGGACACACTGGGTTTGGCTTCCAATTATTTGCTTCAGGTGTGTACTTTCACACACTAGAATGTTTTCCAGTGGAAATACTTTAAAGACGGTTTCAAATTTTCTCACAAAATATTCGGCAAAAGCGTTTAGCGGTAGAAATGTAAAGTCACGTGCTAAATGGAAGCGCGGTGAGCAGAGTAATTTCCTCTGTAGAGGGTCTTCTCCGCCTGTCATTTGATTTTCTTTCCGTGCATCCATGATGGAAATAAATACTTGGTTTAAGGATCTCGTTATTTGATTTTCTTCTTCTTCATCACAAGTAATTGGTGTGAATAAAGGTTCCTTTTTAATCTTGGTGTGTTTCTGTTCTTTCTTTCTTTCTTGTTTTGAACAAAGAGCCTGCAACCTGGGCATGAGACACGATAGACCGGCTGACCTCTCGGTTCATGGGTGGACACTCGACCACTGAGAAAAACGGGCCAGGGTCTCTGTAAATGTCTAAAACCAAATCTCTACCTGCTCCCCTGACAGTGTTTGCATCTGAGAATAGACTGTCAAGTCAAGAGAGCAATTTTCTCCTGCGCGGAGTCATGCAGGCAATGGGAAATAACCTGGGGGTAGGGTGGTGTGAAACCCCGCCCCTCGTATCCCGTGATCCACCGCGGCTCCCCGGAGGCGGTGCCTGCTGGTATTTAAACCCAGGCCCTCCTCTCTGGGCTCACATCCTCGCAGAGGACAGCAGTGTGCTGACCGCTTCTTCTGAGCTGCTGCTGCGAGGGGATTGCCAGGACTCAGGACAGAGCACTTGGGAAGTGCAAGTCCCCCTGCTTAGTCTGTCTGTATTGGTGACTTTCACGTTTTCTTCGAGGGCACACAAGACAGACAGACAGAGACACACGCGGGCGCGCGCGCACACACACACACACACACACACACACGTGCACCAACGCACACTTCTTCTGCCATTGCTGTAGCCAGAAGAGGGGGCAGAGGGTCCTGGGAGCGGCAGCTTTCTCAACCAGGTGGGCACCTGTAGAGAGTGGGCCATGTCTGGCTCCTTTCCGGACCGGTCCCCAGGCCCTGGGTTCCCAAACTCCATGTCAACCTCACTCAGTTTCCCGGTCTCCTCTCCAAGGAACCCAGGCCAAACAGGCTTCTCGTCCATTGGGACCCCAGACGCCTTTGCGTCCTCCGCCACCGTGACTGCAGCTGCACGGCCACCATCCCCCGCACCACACAGCTCCACATTCCTCTCTCCAGATCGGAATGGATGGTCACCTGAGTCACTGAGCTCTACGCCCACTTCTGGCACATATTCAGGCTCACCCTGCTCTCAAACCATCTATCACATGTTTGTCCTGCCATCGCCTAGTCCTTCACCTCCAGGCCAGAGGATTTCTCATGTGGAAACTAGCTACTCTCCCACCATCCCCAGGTTTCTGCGGGAGTCAGCCCATCACGCACAGGAAACACGGAGTCACACACGGGCCTCCACAGCTTCCTCCCCGAGGTCTCCCACCTCTTCACACATTGTCCTCAGGGACTCTCCGGAGCCACGCAGCTACTCTCCCACCATCCCCAGGTTTCTGCGGGAGTCAGCCCATCACGCACAGGAAACACGGAGTCACTCACGGACCTCCACAGCTTCCTCCCCGAGGTCTCCCACCTCTTCACCCATTGTCCTCAGGGACTCTCCGGAGGCACCCAGCTACTCTCCCACTATCCCCAGGTTTCTGCGGGAGACAGCCCGTCACGCACAGGGAACACGGAGTCACTCTCGCAGCTCAGCAGGTTCCTCCCCGCGGTCTCCCATGTCTTCACCCATTGTTCTCCGGGACTCTCCGGAGTCACCCACTTATTCTCCCACGGTCCGCAGACTTCTGAGGGAGTCAGCCCATCACGCACAGGGACCCGGAAGTCACTCCCAGACCTCACTAGGTT
Source organism: Antrozous pallidus (assembly GCA_027563665.1). Classification (NCBI taxonomy): domain Eukaryota; kingdom Metazoa; phylum Chordata; class Mammalia; order Chiroptera; family Vespertilionidae; genus Antrozous; species Antrozous pallidus. Next base: position 14,821,929 of record CM050525.1, read on the forward strand.
CCTCCTGGAGGTCTCCCGCGTCTTCACCCATTGTCATGAGGGACTCTCCGGAGGCCACCAGTTATTCTCCCACGGTCCCCAGGTCTCTGAGGGAGTCAGCCCACCAGGCACAGGAAACACGGAGTCACTCACGGACCTCACCAGGTTCCTCCCGGAGGTCTCCCGTGTTTTCCCCTTTTTCCTCAGGGACTCTCTGGAATTGCCTAGTTATTCTCCCACGGCCCCAAGGTTTCTGCGGGAGTCAGCCCATCGAACACTGGAAACCCCCAGGTGCTCACAGACTTCGGAGGTTTACACCACAGGGACTCCCGGATGTTCTGCGGTGCCATGTTCATTCTCTTTGATAGCGGGACACACGCAGGGCCTTGACGCTCCTCTCCGTTATGGTCCTTCGACTGCAACACGTGTGGGCCAAGGGAGGGGCCAGCAGGATTCAGGGCGCCATTCATTTCTGCGTGGTTCTGGTGGTGGTCACACACCCAGAGGGAGGGACCCTCCTCGCTCCCTCCCTCACTCACACCGTTGCCCTCCTACTTGCTATTGTCACTCATTGACTCACAGGAGGCACCCTTCCTGTGGCAGACAGCATCGCCCTGGCCATCGTCACCCCTCAGCTTTCCAGCGGGACCCCCCTGCTTGCCTCCGACCCTGCTGCCGGCCACGATGTCAGCGGGACCCCCCTGCCTGCCTCCGACCCTGCTGCCGGCCACCACGCCAGCGAGATCCTCCCGCCTGTCTTCGACATCGTTGGCAACGCGGGAGATGGCGGTGACCACGTGTTTCCCCAGGGTAGCTGTGTCCCTGCTGGAGACGTCCCTTCTCTCATAGATGAACTTCTGGGGGAAAACAAGGTGACTGTTGACATCAGCCTGGGCTTGCCTTCACACAACCTTTCGGCTTCCCAGCGTCTCACCATGGCTGACCATCTTCCCCTCCTCATTCGATTTTCCCCGGCCGCCTGCTGGCCCTTCTATGTCTGCCCTCCCCCTGCCTTGGCCTCTCCGCTGTCATCCTTCAGAGTCTCTGCCTGAGGCCAGGCTTTTTCTGTCTATTCTACCGGAGGGGCTCAACGCCTGAGCCCTCCTCCACGGGCACCTCTCTCTGGCCTCCTTGTTTCTCCTTCTTTCCCTGGAATTGTGCGTCTCCTCTCCCAACCTGCTTCTGACGCCCACTTCCTCACTGAACACATGTTGTCAGTCTCCGAGAGTTCCCCGTTCTACACTTTGTCCCTTTCCTCTCCTTTCTCACTTTCCACCACCCGTCTTCTCATTTGACTTCCTTCCTCACATCCTTACCCTCTTCAAGTTTCCAAGGCCCCCACCTCTCCCTTTCCCTCCTTAATCCTTTCCCCCATTGGTCACTCACCCACTCCGTGCCCCTGTGTCAGTCCCTCCACTCTCTGTGCTTACACTGCCTCAGTCCCACCCACGTTCCTTCCCTTGGAGCCCTTTCCTTATCCCCCCTCCATCACTGACCCTGATCCTCCCCAAACCGTCTATACAATGATGCCCTTTGCCTTCCAATCCACGTTCACCCTGGAATTAGAACCAGGCCAGTGGTTCTGGTGCTTATGATCGTTTCAGTGTTTAGAAACCTTTGCTCGGCCACACAGCATTGGACCATGCTCACTGGGGCATGCGTGTGTGAGCATGTCGGGCCTCAGCTGGTACAGCCCGGCCAGGAGGTCCTCCTCCTCAGGACAGCCAGGTGGAGGGGCCAGGGACGACCCCGGCTTGGAGGCCCAGGTCCTGGCTCGGGTCTGGGTCTGGGAACACAGGAAGGGTGGTGACTGTGAATTCGGGAAAGTCCTGGCCTTTGGCTCCTACCTCCTTCAGAGCCGCTGATGAACCGTGGTCACTCAGGGCTGAGTGCCATGAGGATGCGGGGAACATGGGTCCGGGGCCCCCTGAGCAAGCGACCCTCATCCTGATTGGTGTTCACACACACCCTCCTGTTGGCCTCCATCAGAGCGCAACAAGATGGAACTTTCGTTCAACCTGGCCTCGGCTCAGAGTTCTGTGCTCCTTTCACGATTGCTTTCACAGCCAACCCAGCAGAACTAGGGATTCTGCAAAGGCCAGGGCTCCCATCTCTGCCTGGGTGCCCAGGCCCTGTGTGCGGCGTGCCCATGCGCACGCGCATGCGCATGTGTGTGAGCAGGCAGCCACAGGTGAGAAGCTGGGGTGAATGAACCGCAGGTGCAGGTGTAGGGAGGCCCCAGGTGGGTAGAGGCTCCGTGAGTCTCCAAGATGCTCCTCCCAGATGCAGCCCCGCTCACAGCCCAGTACTGTGTCTGCGGGAATGGAGGCAAAATGGGCCTGTGGCCCAGGGACTGCACATCCTTTCAGGTCAAAGTGCTGCTGCAGGTGGTCGGCCTGCGGTGGGCGGGGACTTGGCCGGAACCACAGGGTGAATGCGCGAGGGTGTGCAAGTGGGCACTTTCCCACCTGAATGACACTGTTCTGATCTGGGAGTGGGTGGGGAGGACACAGTCCACTGTTGTGCGCATGCGCGGGTCCCGGCAATGGGTGGCAGGTGGCGCTGAGGCTTCCTCTGCACGGAAGCCCCAGGTTTCAGGGACTAGTCCACCTGAGAAGATTGTGGGGCCCTGAGGGCCTCTGTCCAGGGTCCTGGGCGTCACTTTTTCTGCCCAAGGCCCAACTCTGCATTCAAGAAGGTGCTTGGCAGAGGGACCTGAAAGGAGGGGGAGGGGGTGCAGGGTTCCTGGCCCTCCAGGCACTGGGGCGTCTTTTCCTCCCAGCCCTGGGGACCTGCGGTGGACACCAATGTCCTCCCTCCACCTGGTCCCTCCTTAGGAAGTTGGACCTCTGTAATCCCGGGTCCCTCCCCATGTGCTGTAATTCTGGGAGTCCAGGACTTCGGTAGGGAAGGGCTTCCCCGTGTGTTGGGGGTGGAAGTGGCAGTGGAAACGTCGTAAAAGAGGCCACCTGAAAGTGGGTGACAGGGCCGTGGTAGGTGGGGGTGGAGGCGGGCACGGATTTGCCGATGCAGAGGGCGGGCATGGCTTAGGGACTTGGGTCAGGCGGGTTTCAGTAGCATTCCGGCGTCATCTCACTGGGGAGTCTGTTTTTGTTTCTGAAATCAGATTATATGCACACTTCTAAGAGTGTAGGCCTCAAAAATGTCACGCCACTTTTCAGTGGGGGACACACTGGGTTTGGCTTCCAATTATTTGCTTCAGGTGTGTACTTTCACACACTAGAATGTTTTCCAGTGGAAATACTTTAAAGACGGTTTCAAATTTTCTCACAAAATATTCGGCAAAAGCGTTTAGCGGTAGAAATGTAAAGTCACGTGCTAAATGGAAGCGCGGTGAGCAGAGTAATTTCCTCTGTAGAGGGTCTTCTCCGCCTGTCATTTGATTTTCTTTCCGTGCATCCATGATGGAAATAAATACTTGGTTTAAGGATCTCGTTATTTGATTTTCTTCTTCTTCATCACAAGTAATTGGTGTGAATAAAGGTTCCTTTTTAATCTTGGTGTGTTTCTGTTCTTTCTTTCTTTCTTGTTTTGAACAAAGAGCCTGCAACCTGGGCATGAGACACGATAGACCGGCTGACCTCTCGGTTCACGGGTGGACACTCGACCACTGAGAAAAACGGGCCAGGGTCTCTGTAAATGTCTAAAACCAAATCTCTACCTGCTCTCCTGACAGTGTTTGCATCTGAGAATAGACTGTCAAGTCAAGAGAGCAATTTTCTCCTGCGCGGAGTCTTGCAGGCAATGGGAAATAACCTGGGGGTAGGGTGGTGTGAAACCCCGCCCCTCGTATCCCGTGATCCACCGCGGCTCCCCGGAGGCGGTGCCTGCTGGTATTTAAACCCAGGCCCTCCTCTCTAAGCTCACATCCTCGCAGAGGACAGCAGTGTGCTGACCGCTTCTTCTGAGCTGCTGCTGCGAGGGGATTGCCAGGACTCAGGACAGAGCACTTGGGAAGTGCAAGTCCCTCTGCTTAGTCTGTCTGCGTTGGTGACTTTCACGTTTTCTTTGAGGGCACACAAGACAGACAGACAGAGACACACGTGCACCAACGCACACTTCTTCTGCCATTGCTGTAGCCAGAAGAGGGGGCAGAGGGTCCTGGGAGCGGCAGCTTTCGCAACCAGGTGGGCACCTGTAGAGAGTGGGCCATGTCTGGCTCCTTTCCGGACCGGTCCCCAGGCCCTGGGTTCCCAAACTCCATGTCAACCTCACTCAGTTTCCCGGTCTCCTCTCCAAGGAACCCAGGCCAAACAGGCTTCTCGTCCATTGGGACCCCAGACGCCTTTGCGTCCTCCGCCACCGTGACTGCAGCTGCACGGCCACCATCCCCCGCACCACACAGCTCCACATTCCTCTCTCCAGATCGGAATGGATGGTCACCTGAGTCACTGAGCTCTACGCCCACTTCTGGCACATATTCAGGCTCACCCTGCTCTCAAACCATCTATCACATGTTTGTCCTGCCATCGCCTAGTCCTTCACCTCCAGGCCAGAGGATTTCTCATGTGGAAACTAGTTACTCTCCCACCATCCCTAGGTTTCTGCGGGAGTCAGCCCATCACGCACAGGAAACACGGAGTCACTCACGGACCTCCACAGCTTCCTCCCGGAGGTCTCCCACCTCCTCACCCATTATCCTCAGGGACTCTCCGGAGGCACCCAGCTACTCTCCCACCACCCCCAGGTTTCTGCGGGAGTCAGCCCATCACGCACAGGAAACACGGAGTCACACACGGGCCTCCACAGCTTCCTCCCCGAGGTCTCCCACCTCTTCACCCATTGTCCTCAGGGACTCTCCGGAGGAACCCAGCTGCTCTCCCACCATCCCCAGGTTTCTGCGGGAGTCAGCCCATCACGCACAGGAAACACGGAGTCACTCACTGACCTCCACAGCTTCCTCCCCGAGGTCTCCCACCTCTTCACACATTGTCCTCAGGGACTCTCCGGAGGCACCCAGCTACTCTCCCACTATCCCCAGGTTTCTGCGGGAGACAGCCCGTCACGCACAGGGAACACGGAGTCACTCTCGCAGCTCAGCTGGTTCCTCCCCGCGGTCTCCCATTGTTCTCCGGGACTCTCCGGAGTCACCCACTTATTCTCCCACGGTCCGCAGACTTCTGAGGGAGTCAGCCCATCACGCACAGGGACCCGGAAGTCACTCCCAGACCTCACTAGGTTCCTCCTGGAGGTCTCCCGCGTATTCACCCATTGTCATCAGGGACTCTCCGGAGGCCACCAGTTATTCTCCCACGGTCCCCAGTTCTCTGAGGGAGTCAGCCCACCAGGCACAGGAAACACGGAGTCACTCACGGACCTCACCAGGTTCCTCCCGGAGGTCTCCCGTGTTTTCCCCCATTTTCCTCAGGGACTCTCTGGAATTGCCTAGTTATTCTCCCACGGCCCCAAGGTTTCTGCGGGAGTCAGCCCATCGAACACTGGAAACCCCCAGGTGCTCACAGACTTCGGAGGTTTACACCACAGGGACTCCCGGATGTTCTGCGGTGCCATGTTCATTCTCTTTGATAGCGGGACACACGCAGGGCCTTGACGCTCCTCTCCGTTATGGTCCTTCGACTGCAACACGTGTGGGCCAAGGGAGGGGCCAGCAGGATTCAGGGCGCCATTCATTTCTGCGTGGTTCTGGTGGTGGTCACACACCCAGAGGGAGGGACCCTCCTCGCTCCCTCCCTCACTCACACCGTTGCCCTCCTACTTGCTATTGTCACTCATTGGCTCACAGGAGGCACCCTTCCTGTGGCAGACAGCATCGCCCTGGCCATCGTCACCCCTCAGCTTTCCAGCGGGACCCCCCTGCTTGCCTCCGACCCTGCTGCCGGCCACGATGTCAGCGGGACCCCCCTGCCTGCCTCCGACCCTGCTGCCGGCCACCACGCCAGCGAGATCCTCCCGCCTGTCTTCGACATCGTTGGCAACGCGGGAGATGGCGGTGACCACGTGTTTCCCCAGGGTAGCTGTGTCCCTTCTCTCATAGATGAACTTCTGGGGGAAAACAAGGTGACTGTTGACATCAGCCTGGGCTTGCCTTCACACAACCTTTCGGCTTCCCAGCGTCTCACCATGGCTGACCATCTTCCCCTCCTCATTCGATTTTCCCCGGCCGCCTGCTGGCCCTTCTATGTCTGCCCTCCCCCTGCCTTGGCCTCTCCGCTGTCATCCTTCAGAGTCTCTGCCTGAGGCCAGGCTTTTTCTGTCTATTCTACCGGAGGGGCTCAACGCCTGAGCCCTCCTCCACGGGCACCTCTCTCTGGCCTCCTTGTTTCTCCTTCTTTCCCTGGAATTGTGCGTCTCCTCTCCCAACCTGCTTCTGACGCCCACTTCCTCACTGAACACATGTTGTCAGTCTCCGAGAGTTCCCCGTTCTACACTTTGTCCCTTTCCTCTCCTTTCTCACTTTCCACCACCCGTCTTCTCATTTGACTTCCTTCCTCACATCCTTACCCTCTTCAAGTTTCCAAGGCCCCCACCTCTCCCTTTCCCTCCTTAATCCTTTCCCCCATTGGTCACTCACCCACTCCGTGCCCCTGTGTCAGTCCCTCCACTCTCTGTGCTTACACTGCCTCAGTCCCACCCACGTTCCTTCCCTTGGACCCCTTTCCTTATCCCCCCCTCCATCACTGACGCTGATCCTCCCCAAACCGTCTATACAATGATGCCCTTTGCCTTCCAATCCACGTTCACCCTGGAATTAGAACCAGGCCAGTGGTTCTGGTGCTTATGATCATTTCAGTGTTTAGAAACCTTTGCTCGGCCACACAGCATTGGACCATGCTCACTGGGGCATGCGTGTGTGAGCATGTCGGGCCCCAGCTGGTACAGCCCGGCCAGGAGGTCCTCTTCCTCAGGACAGCCAGGTGGAGGGGCCAGGGACGACCCCGGCTTGGAGGCCCAGGTCCTGGCTCGGGTCTGGGTCTGGGAACACAGGAAGGGTGGTGACTTTGAATTCGGGAAAGTCCTGGCCTTTGGCTCCTACCTCCTTCAGAGCCGCTGATGAACCGTGGTCACTCAGGGCTGAGTGCCATGAGGATGCGGGGAACATGGGTCCGGGGCCCCCTGAGCAAGCGACCCTCATCCTGATTGGTGTTCACACACACCCTCCTGTTGGCCTCCATCAGAGCGCAACAAGATGGAACTTTCGTTCAACCTGGCCTCGGCTCAGAGTTCTGTGCTCCTTTCACGATTGCTTTCACAGCCAACCCAGCAGAACTAGGGATTCTGCAAAGGCCAGGGCTCCCATCTCTGCCTGGGTGCCCAGGCCCTGTGTGCGGCGTGCCCATGCGCACGCGCATGCGCATGTGTGTGAGCAGGCAGCCACAGGTGAGAAGCTGGGGTGAATGAACCGCAGGTGCAGGTGTAGGGAGGCCCCAGGTGGGTAGAGGCTCCGTGAGTCTCCAAGATGCTCCTCCCAGATGCAGCCCCGCTCACAGCCCAGTACTGTGTCTGCGGGAATGGAGGCAAAATGGGCCTGTGGCCCAGGGACTGCACATCCTTTCAGGTCAAAGTGCTGCTGCAGGTGGTCGGCCTGCGGTGGGCGGGGACTTGGCCGGAACCACAGGGTGAATGCGCGAGGGTGTGCAAGTGGGCACTTTCCCACCTGAATGACACTGTTCTGATCTGGGAGTGGGTGGGGAGGACACAGTCCACTGTTGTGCGCATGCGCGGGTCCCGGCAATGGGTGGCAGGTGGCGCTGAGGCTTCCTCTGCACGGAAGCCCCAGGTTTCAGGGACTAGTCCACCTGAGAAGATTGTGGGGCCCTGAGGGCCTCTGTCCAGGGTCCTGGGCGTCACTTTTTCTGCCCAAGGCCCAACTCTGCATTCAAGAAGGTGCTTGGCAGAGGGACCTGAAAGGAGGGGGAGGGGGTGCAGGGTTCCTGGCCCTCCAGGCACGGGGGCGTCTTTTCCTCCCAGCCCTGGGGACCTGCGGTGGACACCAATGTCCTCCCTCCACCTGGTCCCTCCTTAGGAAGTTGGACCTCTGTAATCCCGGGTCCCTCCCCATGTGCTGTAATTCTGGGAGTCCAGGACTTCGGTAGGGAAGGGCTTCCCCGTGTGTTGGGGGTGGAAGTGGCAGTGGAAACGTCGTAAAAGAGGCCACCTGAAAGTGGGTGACAGGGCCGTGGTAGGTGGGGGTGGAGGCGGGCACGGATTTGCCGATGCAGAGGGCGGGCATGGCTTAGGGACTTGGGTCAGGCGGGTTTCAGTAGCATTCCGGCGTCATCTCACTGGGGAGTCTGTTTTTGTTTCTGAAATCAGATTATATGCACACTTCTAAGAGTGTAGGCCTCAAAAATGTCACGCCACTTTTCAGTGGGGGACACACTGGGTTTGGCTTCCAATTATTTGCTTCAGGTGTGTACTTTCACACACTAGAATGTTTTCCAGTGGAAATACTTTAAAGACGGTTTCAAATTTTCTCACAAAATATTCGGCAAAAGCGTTTAGCGGTAGAAATGTAAAGTCACGTGCTAAATGGAAGCGCGGTGAGCAGAGTAATTTCCTCTGTAGAGGGTCTTCTCCGCCTGTCATTTGATTTTCTTTCCGTGCATCCATGATGGAAATAAATACTTGGTTTAAGGATCTCGTTATTTGATTTTCTTCTTCTTCATCACAAGTAATTGGTGTGAATAAAGGTTCCTTTTTAATCTTGGTGTGTTTCTGTTCTTTCTTTCTTTCTTGTTTTGAACAAAGAGCCTGCAACCTGGGCATGAGACACGATAGACCGGCTGACCTCTCGGTTCACGGGTGGACACTCGACCACTGAGAAAAACGGGCCAGGGTCTCTGTAAATGTCTAAAACCAAATCTCTACCTGCTCTCCTGACAGTGTTTGCATCTGAGAATAGACTGTCAAGTCAAGAGAGCAATTTTCTCCTGCGCGGAGTCTTGCAGGCAATGGGAAATAACCTGGGGGTAGGGTGGTGTGAAACCCCGCCCCTCGTATCCCGTGATCCACCGCGGCTCCCCGGAGGCGGTGCCTGCTGGTATTTAAACCCAGGCCCTCCTCTCTAAGCTCACATCCTCGCAGAGGACAGCAGTGTGCTGACCGCTTCTTCTGAGCTGCTGCTGCGAGGGGATTGCCAGGACTCAGGACAGAGCACTTGGGAAGTGCAAGTCCCTCTGCTTAGTCTGTCTGCGTTGGTGACTTTCACGTTTTCTTCGAGGGCACACAAGACAGACAGACAGAGACACACACACACACACACACACACACACACACACACACACACGTGCACCAACGCACACTTCTTCTGCCATTGCTGTAGCCAGAAGAGGGGGCAGAGGGTCCTGGGAGCGGCAGCTTTCTCAACCAGGTGGGCACCTGTAGAGAGTGCGCCATGTCTGGCTTCTTTCCGGACCGGTCCCCAGGCCCTGGGTTCCCAAACTCCATGTCAACCTCACTCAGTTTCCCGGTCTCCTCTCCAAGGAACCCAGGCCAAACAGGCTTCTCGTCCATTGGGACCCCAGACGCCTTTGCGTCCTCCGCCACCGTGACTGCAGCTGCACGGCCACCATCCCCCGCACCACACAGCTCCACATTCCTCTCTCCAGATCGGAATGGATGGTCACCTGAGTCACTGAGCTCTACGCCCACTTCTGGCACATATTCAGGCTCACCCTGCTCTCAAACCATCTATCACATGTTTGTCCTGCCATCGCCTAGTCCTTCACCTCCAGGCCCGAGGATTTCTCATGTGGAAACTAGCTACTCTCCCACCATCCCTAGGTTTCTGCGGGAGTCAGCCCATCACGCACAGGAAACACGGAGTCACTCACGGACCTCCACAGCTTCCTCCCGGAGGTCTCCCACCTCCTCACCCATTATCCTCAGGGACTCTCCGGAGGCACCCAGCTACTCTCCCACCATCCCCAGGTTTCTGCGGGAGTCAGCCCATCACGCACAGGAAACACGGAGTCACACACGGGCCTCCACAGCTTCCTCCCCGAGGTCTCCCACCTCTTCACCCATTGTCCTCAGGGACTCTCCGGAGGCACCCAGCTACTCTCCCACCATCCCCAGGTTTCTGCGGGAGTCAGCCCATCACGCACAGGAAACACGGAGTCACTCACGGACCTCCACAGCTTCCTCCCCGAGGCCTCCCACCTCTTCACCCATTGTCCTCAGGGACTCTCCGGAGCCACGCAGCTACTCTCCCACTATCCCCAGGTTTCTGCGGGAGACAGCCCGTCACGCACAGGGAACACGGAGTCACTCTCGCAGCTCAGCAGGTTCCTCCCCGCGGTCTCCCATGTCTTCACCCATTGTTCTCCGGGACTCTCCGGAGTCACCCACTTATTCTCCCACGGTCCGCAGACTTCTGAGGGAGTCAGCCCATCACGCACAGGGACCCGGAAATCACTCCCAGACCTCACTAGGTTCCTCCTGGAGGTCTCCCGCGTCTTCACCCATTGTCATGAGGGACTCTCCGGAGGCCACCAGTTATTCTCCCACGGTCCCCAGGTCTCTGAGGGAGTCAGCCCACCAGGCACAGGAAACACGGAGTCACTCACGGACCTCACCAGGTTCCTCCCGGAGGTCTCCCGTGTTTTCCCCCATTTTCCTCAGGGACTCTCTGGAATTGCCTAGTTATTCTCCCACGGCCCCAAGGTTTCTGCGGGAGTCAGCCCATCGAACACTGGAAACCCCCAGGTGCTCACAGACTTCGGAGGTTTACACCACAGGGACTCCCGGATGTTCTGCGGTGCCATGTTCATTCTCTTTGATAGCGGGACACACGCAGGGCCTTGACGCTCCTCTCAGTTATGTTCCTTCGACTGCAACACGTGTGGGCCAAGGGAGGGGCCAGCAGGATTCAGGGCGCCATTCATTTCTGCGTGGTTCTGGTGGTGGTCACACACCCAGAGGGAGGGACCCTCCTCGCTCCCTCCCTCACTCACACCGTTGCCCTCCTACTTGCTATTGTCACTCATTGGCTCACAGGAGGCACCCTTCCTGTGGCAGACAGCATCGCCCTGGCCATCGTCACCCCTCAGCTTTCCAGCGGGACCCCCCTGCTTGCCTCCGACCCTGCTGCCGGCCACGATGTCAGCGGGACCCCCCTGCCTGCCTCCGACCCTGCTGCCGGCCACCACGCCAGCGAGATCCTCCCGCCTGTCTTCGACATCGTTGGCAACGCGGGAGATGGCGGTGACCACGTGTTTCCCCAGGGTAGCTGTGTCCTGCTGGAGACGTCCTTTCTCTCATAGATGAACTTCTGGGGGAAAACAAGGTGACTGTTGACATCAGCCTGGGCTTGCCTTCACACAACCTTTCAGCTTCCCAGCGTCTCACCATGGCTGACCATCTTCCCCTCCTCATTCGATTTTCCCCGGCCGCCTGCTGGCCCTTCTATGTCTGCCCTCCCCCTGCCTTGGCCTCTCCGCTGTCATCCTTCAGAGTCTCTGCCTGAGGCCAGGCTTTTTCTGTCTATTCTACCGGAGGGGCTCAACGCCTGAGCCCTCCTCCACGGGCACCTCTCTCTGGCCTCCTTGTTTCTCCTTCTTTCCCTGGAATTGTGCGTCTCCTCTCCCAACCTGCTTCTGACGCCCACTTCCTCACTGAACACATGTTGTCAGTCTCCGAGAGTTCCCCGTTCTACACTTTGTCCCTTTCCTCTCCTTTCTCACTTTCCACCACCCGTCTTCTCATTTGACTTCCTTCCTCACATCCTTACCCTCTTCAAGTTTCCAAGGCCCCCACCTCTCCCTTTCCCTCTTTAATCCTTTCCCCCATTGGTCACTCACCCACTCCGTGCCCCTGTGTCAGTCCCTCCACTCTCTGTGCTTACACTGCCTCAGTCCCACCCACGTTCCTTCCCTTGGACCCCTTTCCTTATCCCCCCCTCCATCACTGACCCTGATCCTCCCCAAACCGTCTATACAATGATGCCCTTTGCCTTCCAATCCACGTTCACCCTGGAATTAGAACCAGGCCAGTGGTTCTGGTGCTTATGATCGTTTCAGTGTTTAGAAACCTTTGCTCGGCCACACAGCATTGGACCATGCTCACTGGGGCATGCGTGTGTGAGCATGTCGGGCCCCAGCTGGTACAGCCCGGCCAGGAGGTCCTCTTCCTCAGGACAGCCAGGTGGAGGGGCCAGGGACGACCCCGGCTTGGAGGCCCAGGTCCTGGCTCGGGTCTGGGTCTGGGAACACAGGAAGGGTGGTGACTTTGAATTCGGGAAAGTCCTGGCCCTTGGCTCCTACCTCCTTCAGAGCCGCTGATGAACCGTGGTCACTCAGGGCTGAGTGCCATGAGGATGCGGGGAACATGGGTCCGGGGCCCCCTGAGCAAGCGACCCTCATCCTGATTGGTGTTCACACACACCCTCCTGTTGGCCTCCATCAGAGCGCAACAAGATGGAACTTTCGTTCAACCTGGCCTCGGCTCAGAGTTCTGTGCTCCTTTCACGATTGCTTTCACAGCCAACCCAGCAGAACTAGGGATTCTGCAAAGGCCAGGGCTCCCATCTCTGCCTGGGTGCCCAGGCCCTGTGTGCGGCGTGCCCATGCGCACGCGCATGCGCATGTGTGTGAGCAGGCAGCCACAGGTGAGAAGCTGGGGTGAATGAACCGCAGGTGCAGGTGTAGGGAGGCCCCAGGTGGGTAGAGGCTCCGTGAGTCTCCAAGATGCTCCTCCCAGATGCAGCCCCGCTCACAGCCCAGTACTGTGTCTGCGGGAATGGAGGCAAAATGGGCCCGTGGCCCAGGGACTGCACATCCTTTCAGGACAAAGTGCTGCTGCAGGTGGTCGGCCTGCGGTGGGCGGGGACTTGGCCGGAACCACAGGGTGAATGCGCGAGGGTGTGCAAGTGGGCACTTTCCCACCTGAATGACACTGTTCTGATCTGGGAGTGGGTGGGGAGGACACAGTCCACTGTTGTGCGCATGCGCGGGTCCCGGCAATGGGTGGCAGGTGGCGCTGAGGCTTCCTCTGCACGGAAGCCCCAGGTTTCAGGGACTAGTCCACCTGAGAAGATTGTGGGGCCCTGAGGGCCTCTGTCCAGGGTCCTGGGCGTCACTTTTTCTGCCCAAGGCCCAACTCTGCATTCAAGAAGGTGCTTGGCAGAGGGACCTGAAAGGAGGGGGAGGGGGTGCAGGGTTCCTGGCCCTCCAGGCACTGGGGCGTCTTTTCCTCCCAGCCCTGGGGACCTGCGGTGGACACCAATGTCCTCCCTCCACCTGGTCCCTCCTTAGGAAGTTGGACCTCTGTAATCCCGGGTCCCTCCCCATGTGCTGTAATTCTGGGAGTCCAGGACTTCGGTAGGGAAGGGCTTCCCCGTGTGTTGGGGGTGGAAGTGGCAGTGGAAACGTCGTAAAAGAGGCCACCTGAAAGTGGGTGACAGGGCCGTGGTAGGTGGGGGTGGAGGCGGGCACGGATTTGCCGATGCAGAGGGCGGGCATGGCTTAGGGACTTGGGTCAGGCGGGTTTCAGTAGCATTCCGGCGTCATCTCACTGGGGAGTCTGTTTTTGTTTCTGAAATCAGATTATATGCACACTTCTAAGAGTGTAGGCCTCAAAAATGTCACGCCACTTTTCAGTGGGGGACACACTGGGTTTGGCTTCCAATTATTTGCTTCAGGTGTGTACTTTCACACACTAGAATGTTTTCCAGTGGAAATACTTTAAAGACGGTTTCAAATTTTCTCACAAAATATTCGGCAAAAGCGTTTAGCGGTAGAAATGTAAAGTCACGTGCTAAATGGAAGCGCGGTGAGCAGAGTAATTTCCTCTGTAGAGGGTCTTCTCCGCCTGTCATTTGATTTTCTTTCCGTGCATCCATGATGGAAATAAATACTTGGTTTAAGGATCTCGTTATTTGATTTTCTTCTTCTTCATCACAAGTAATTGGTGTGAATAAAGGTTCCTTTTTAATCTTGGTGTGTTTCTGTTCTTTCTTTCTTTCTTGTTTTGAACAAAGAGCCTGCAACCTGGGCATGAGACACGATAGACCGGCTGACCTCTCGGTTCACGGGTGGACACTCGACCACTGAGAAAAACGGGCCAGGGTCTCTGTAAATGTCTAAAACCAAATCTCTACCTGCTCTCCTGACAGTGTTTGCATCTGAGAATAGACTGTCAAGTCAAGAGAGCAATTTTCTCCTGCGCGGAGTCTTGCAGGCAATGGGAAATAACCTGGGGGTAGGGTGGTGTGAAACCCCGCCCCTCGTATCCCGTGATCCACCGCGGCTCCCCGGAGGCGGTGCCTGCTGGTATTTAAACCCAGGCCCTCCTCTCTAAGCTCACATCCTCGCAGAGGACAGCAGTGTGCTGACCGCTTCTTCTGAGCTGCTGCTGCGAGGGGATTGCCAGGACTCAGGACAGAGCACTTGGGAAGTGCAAGTCCCTCTGCTTAGTCTGTCTGCGTTGGTGACTTTCACGTTTTCTTCGAGGGCACACAAGACAGACAGACAGAGACACACACACACACACACACACACACACACACACACACACGTGCACCAACGCACACTTCTTCTGCCATTGCTGTAGCCAGAAGAGGGGGCAGAGGGTCCTGGGAGCGGCAGCTTTCTCAACCAGGTGGGCACCTGTAGAGAGTGCGCCATGTCTGGCTTCTTTCCGGACCGGTCCCCAGGCCCTGGGTTCCCAAACTCCATGTCAACCTCACTCAGTTTCCCGGTCTCCTCTCCAAGGAACCCAGGCCAAACAGGCTTCTCGTCCATTGGGACCCCAGACGCCTTTGCGTCCTCCGCCACCGTGACTGCAGCTGCACGGCCACCATCCCCCGCACCACACAGCTCCACATTCCTCTCTCCAGATCGGAATGGATGGTCACCTGAGTCACTGAGCTCTACGCCCACTTCTGGCACATATTCAGGCTCACCCTGCTCTCAAACCATCTATCACATGTTTGTCCTGCCATCGCCTAGTCCTTCACCTCCAGGCCAGAGGATTTCTCATGTGGAAACTAGCTACTCTCCCACCATCCCTAGGTTTCTGCGGGAGTCAGCCCATCACGCACAGGAAACACGGAGTCACTCACGGACCTCCACAGCTTCCTCCCGGAGGTCTCCCACCTCCTCACCCATTATCCTCAGGGACTCTCCGGAGGCACCCAGCTACTCTCCCACCACCCCCAGGTTTCTGCGGGAGTCAGCCCATCACGCACAGGGACCACGGAGTCACACACGGGCCTCCACAGCTTCCTCCCCGAGGTCTCCCACCTCTTCACCCATTGTCCTCAGGGACTCTCCGGAGGAACCCAGCTACTCTCCCACCATCCCCAGGTTTCTGCGGGAGTCAGCCCATCACGCACAGGAAACACGGAGTCACTCACGGACCTCCACAGCTTCCTCCCCGAGGCCTCCCACCTCTTCACCCATTGTCCTCAGGGACTCTCCGGAGGCACCCAGCTACTCTCCCACTATCCCCAGGTTTCTGCGGGAGACAGCCCGTCACGCACAGGGAACACGGAGTCACTCTCGCAGCTCAGCAGGTTCCTCCCCGCGGTCTCCCATGTCTTCACCCATTGTTCTCCGGGACTCTCCGGAGTCACCCACTTATTCTCCCACGGTCCGCAGACTTCTGAGGGAGTCAGCCCATCACGCACAGGGACCCGGAAATCACTCCCAGACCTCACTAGGTTCCTCCTGGAGGTCTCCCGCGTCTTCACCCATTGTCATGAGGGACTCTCCGGAGGCCACCAGTTATTCTCCCACGGTCCCCAGGTCTCTGAGGGAGTCAGCCCACCAGGCACAGGAAACACGGAGTCACTCACGGACCTCACCAGGTTCCTCCCGGAGGTCTCCCGTGTTTTCCCCCATTTTCCTCAGGGACTCTCTGGAATTGCCTAGTTATTCTCCCACGGCCCCAAGGTTTCTGCGGGAGTCAGCCCATCGAACACTGGAAACCCCCAGGTGCTCACAGACTTCGGAGGTTTACACCACAGGGACTCCCGGATGTTCTGCGGTGCCATGTTCATTCTCTTTGATAGCGGGACACACGCAGGGCCTTGACGCTCCTCTCCGTTATGGTCCTTCGACTGCAACACGTGTGGGCCAAGGGAGGGGCCAGCAGGATTCAGGGCGCCATTCATTTCTGCGTGGTTCTGGTGGTGGTCACACACCCAGAGGGAGGGACCCTCCTCGCTCCCTCCCTCACTCACACCGTTGCCCTCCTACTTGCTATTGTCACTCATTGGCTCACAGGAGGCACCCTTCCTGTGGCAGACAGCATCGCCCTGGCCATCGTCACCCCTCAGCTTTCCAGCGGGACCCCCCTGCTTGCCTCCGACCCTGCTGCCGGCCACGATGTCAGCGGGACCCCCCTGCCTGCCTCCGACCCTGCTGCCGGCCACCACGCCAGCGAGATCCTCCCGCCTGTCTTCGACATCGTTGGCAACGCGGGAGATGGCGGTGACCACGTGTTTCCCCAGGGTAGCTGTGTCCCTGCTGGAGACGTCCCTTCTCTCATAGATGAACTTCTGGGGGAAAACAAGGTGACTGTTGACATCAGCCTGGGCTTGCCTTCACACAACCTTTCGGCTTCCCAGCGTCTCACCATGGCTGACCATCTTCCCCTCCTCATTCGATTTTCCCCAGCCGCCTGCTGGCCCTTCTATGTCTGCCCTCCCCCTGCCTTGGCCTCTCCGCTGTCATCCTTCAGAGTCTCTGCCTGAGGCCAGGCTTTTTCTGTCTATTCTACCGGAGGGGCTCAACGCCTGAGCCCTCCTCCACGGGCACCTCTCTCTGGCCTCCTTGTTTCTCCTTCTTTCCCTGGAATTGTGCGTCTCCTCTCCCAACCTGCTTCTGACGCCCACTTCCTCACTGAACACATGTTGTCAGTCTCCGAGAGTTCCCCGTTCTACACCTTGTCCCTTTCCTCTCCTTTCTCACTTTCCACCACCCGTCTTCTCATTTGACTTCCTTCCTCACATCCTTACCCTCTTCAAGTTTCCAAGGCCCCCACCTCTCCCTTTCCCTCTTTAATCCTTTCCCCCATTGGTCACTCACCCACTCCGTGCCCCTGTGTCAGTCCCTCCACTCTCTGTGCTTACACTGCCTCAGTCCCACCCACGTTCCTTCCCTTGGACCCCTTTCCTTATCCCCCCCTCCATCACTGACCCTGATCCTCCCCAAACCGTCTATACAATGATGCCCTTTGCCTTCCAATCCACGTTCACCCTGGAATTAGCACCAGGCCAGTGTTTCTGGTGCTTATGATCGTTTCAGTGTTTAGAAACCTTTGCTCGGCCACACAGCATTGGACCATGCTCACTGGGGCATGCGTGTGTGAGCATGTCGGGCCCCAGCCGGTACAGCCCGGCCAGGAGGTCCTCTTCCTCAGGACAGCCAGGTGGAGGGGCCAGGGACGACCCCGGCTTGGAGGCCCAGGTCCTGGCTCGGGTCTGGGTCTGGGAACACAGGAAGGGTGGTGACTGTGAATTCGGGAAAGTCCTGGCCTTTGGCTCCTACCTCCTTCAGAGCCGCTGATGAACCGTGGTCACTCAGGGCTGAGTGCCATGAGGATGCGGGGAACATGGGTCCGGGGCCCCCTGAGCAAGCGACCCTCATCCTGATTGGTGTTCACACACACCCTCCTGTTGGCCTCCATCAGAGCGCAACAAGATGGAACTTTCGTTCAACCTGGCCTCGGCTCAGAGTTCTGTGCTCCTTTCACGATTGCTTTCACAGTCAACCCAGCAGAACTAGGGATTCTGCAAAGGCCAGGGCTCCCATCTCTGCCTGGGTGCCCAGGCCCTGTGTGCGGCGTGCCCGTGCGCACGCGCATGTGCATGTGTGTGAGCAGGCAGCCACAGGTGAGAAGCTGGGGTGAATGAACCGCAGGTGCAGGTGTAGGGAGGCCCCAGGTGGGTAGAGGCTCCGTGAGTCTCCAAGATGCTCCTCCCAGATGCAGCCCCGCTCACAGCCCAGTACTGTGTCTGCGGGAATGGAGGCAAAATGGGCCTGTGGCCCAGGGACTGCACATCCTTTCAGGTCAAAGTGCTGCTGCAGGTGGTCGGCCTGCGGTGGGCGGGGACTTGGCCGGAACCACAGGGTGAATGCGCGAGGGTGTGCAAGTGGGCACTTTCCCACCTGAATGACACTGTTCTGATCTGGGAGTGGGTGGGGAGGACACAGTCCACTGTTGTGCGCATGCGCGGGTCCCGGCAATGGGTGGCAGGTGGCGCTGAGGCTTCCTCTGCACGGAAGCCCCAGGTTTCAGGGACTAGTCCACCTGAGAAGATTGTGGGGCCCTGAGGGCCTCTGTCCAGGGTCCTGGGCGTCACTTTTTCTGCCCAAGGCCCAACTCTGCATTCAAGAAGGTGCTTGGCAGAGGGACCTGAAAGGAGGGGGAGGGGGTGCAGGGTTCCTGGCCCTCCAGGCACTGGGGCGTCTTTTCCTCCCAGCCCTGGGGACCTGCGGTGGACACCAATGTCCTCCCTCCACCTGGTCCCTCCTTAGGAAGTTGGACCTCTGTAATCCCGGGTCCCTCCCCATGTGCTGTAATTCTGGGAGTCCAGGACTTCGGTAGGGAAGGGCTTCCCCGTGTGTTGGGGGTGGAAGTGGCAGTGGAAACGTCGTAAAAGAGGCCACCTGAAAGTGGGTGACAGGGCCGTGGTAGGTGGGGGTGGAGGCGGGCACGGATTTGCCGATGCAGAGGGCGGGCATGGCTTAGGGACTTGGGTCAGGCGGGTTTCAGTAGCATTCCGGCGTCATCTCACTGGGGAGTCTGTTTTTGTTTCTGAAATCAGATTATATGCACACTTCTAAGAGTGTAGGCCTCAAAAATGTCACGCCACTTTTCAGTGGGGGACACACTGGGTTTGGCTTCCAATTATTTGCTTCAGGTGTGTACTTTCACACACTAGAATGTTTTCCAGTGGAAATACTTTAAAGACGGTTTCAAATTTTCTCACAAAATATTCGGCAAAAGCGTTTAGCGGTAGAAATGTAAAGTCACGTGCTAAATGGAAGCGCGGTGAGCAGAGTAATTTCCTCTGTAGAGGGTCTTCTCCGCCTGTCATTTGATTTTCTTTCCGTGCATCCATGATGGAAATAAATACTTGGTTTAAGGATCTCGTTATTTGATTTTCTTCTTCTTCATCACAAGTAATTGGTGTGAATAAAGGTTCCTTTTTAATCTTGGTGTGTTTCTGTTCTTTCTTTCTTTCTTGTTTTGAACAAAGAGCCTGCAACCTGGGCATGAGACACGATAGACCGGCTGACCTCTCGGTTCACGGGTGGACACTCGACCACTGAGAAAAACGGGCCAGGGTCTCTGTAAATGTCTAAAACCAAATCTCTACCTGCTCTCCTGACAGTGTTTGCATCTGAGAATAGACTGTCAAGTCAAGAGAGCAATTTTCTCCTGCGCGGAGTCTTGCAGGCAATGGGAAATAACCTGGGGGTAGGGTGGTGTGAAACCCCGCCCCTCGTATCCCGTGATCCACCGCGGCTCCCCGGAGGCGGTGCCTGCTGGTATTTAAACCCAGGCCCTCCTCTCTAAGCTCACATCCTCGCAGAGGACAGCAGTGTGCTGACCGCTTCTTCTGAGCTGCTGCTGCGAGGGGATTGCCAGGACTCAGGACAGAGCACTTGGGAAGTGCAAGTCCCTCTGCTTAGTCTGTCTGCGTTGGTGACTTTCACGTTTTCTTCGAGGGCACACAAGACAGACAGACAGACACACACACACACACACACACACACACACACACACACGTGCACCAACGCACACTTCTTCTGCCATTGCTGTAGCCAGAAGAGGGGGCAGAGGGTCCTGGGAGCGGCAGCTTTCGCAACCAGGTGGGCACCTGTAGAGAGTGGGCCATGTCTGGCTCCTTTCCGGACCGGTCCCCAGGCCCTGGGTTCCCAAACTCCATGTCAACCTCACTCAGTTTCCCGGTCTCCTCTCCAAGGAACCCAGGCCAAACAGGCTTCTCGTCCATTGGGACCCCAGACGCCTTTGCGTCCTCCGCCACCGTGACTGCAGCTGCACGGCCACCATCCCCCGCACCACACAGCTCCACATTCCTCTCTCCAGATCGGAATGGATGGTCACCTGAGTCACTGAGCTCTACGCCCACTTCTGGCACATATTCAGGCTCACCCTGCTCTCAAACCATCTATCACATGTTTGTCCTGCCATCGCCTAGTCCTTCACCTCCAGGCCAGAGGATTTCTCATGTGGAAACTAGCTACTCTCCCACCATCCCTAGGTTTCTGCGGGAGTCAGCCCATCACGCACAGGAAACACGGAGTCACTCACGGACCTCCACAGCTTCCTCCCGGAGGTCTCCCACCTCCTCACCCATTATCCTCAGGGACTCTCCGGAGGCACCCAGCTACTCTCCCACCACCCCAGGTTTCTGCGGGAGTCAGCCCATCACGCACAGGAAACACGGAGTCACACACGGGCCTCCACAGCTTCCTCCCCGAGGTCTCCCACCTCTTCACCCATTGTCCTCAGGGACTCTCCGGAGGAACCCAGCTACTCTCCCACCATCCCCAGGTTTCTGCGGGAGTCAGCCCATCACGCACAGGAAACACGGAGTCACTCACGGACCTCCACAGCTTCCTCCCCGAGGTCTCCCACCTCTTCACCCATTGTCCTCAGGGACTCTCCCGAGGCACCCAGCTACTCTCCCACTATCCCCAGGTTTCTGCGGGAGACAGCCCGTCACGCACAGGGAACACGGAGTCACTCTCGCAGCTCAGCAGGTTCCTCCCCGCGGTCTCCCATTGTTCTCCGGGACTCTCCGGAGTCACCCACTTATTCTCCCACGGTCCGCAGACTTCTGAGGGAGTCAGCCCATCACGCACAGGGACCCGGAAGTCACTCCCAGACCTCACTAGGTTCCTCCTGGAGGTCTCCCGCGTCTTCACCCATTGTCATGAGGGACTCTCCGGAGGCCACCAGTTATTCTCCCACGGTCCCCAGGTCTCTGAGGGAGTCAGCCCACCAGGCACAGGAAACACGGAGTCACTCACGGACCTCACCAGGTTCCTCCCGGAGGTCTCCCGTGTTTTCCCCCATTTTCCTCAGGGACTCTCTGGAATTGCCTAGTTATTCTCCCACGGCCCCAAGGTTTCTGCGGGAGTCAGCCCATCGAACACTGGAAACCCCCAGGTGCTCACAGACTTCGGAGGTTTACACCACAGGGACTCCCGGATGTTCTGCGGTGCCATGTTCATTCTCTTTGATAGCGGGACACACGCAGGGCCTTGACGCTCCTCTCCGTTATGGTCCTTCGACTGCAACACGTGTGGGCCAAGGGAGGGGCCAGCAGGATTCAGGGCGCCATTCATTTCTGCGTGGTTCTGGTGGTGGTCACACACCCAGAGGGAGGGACCCTCCTCGCTCCCTCCCTCACTCACACCGTTGCCCTCCTACTTGCTATTGTCACTCATTGGCTCACAGGAGGCACCCTTCCTGTGGCAGACAGCATCGCCCTGGCCATCGTCACCCCTCAGCTTTCCAGCGGGACCCCCCTGCTTGCCTCCGACCCTGCTGCCGGCCACGATGTCAGCGGGACCCCCCTGCCTGCCTCCGACCCTGCTGCCGGCCACCACGCCAGCGAGATCCTCCCGCCTGTCTTCGACATCGTTGGCAACGCGGGAGATGGCGGTGACCACGTGTTTCCCCAGGGTAGCTGTGTCCCTGCTGGAGACGTCCCTTCTCTCATAGATGAACTTCTGGGGGAAAACAAGGTGACTGTTGACATCAGCCTGGGCTTGCCTTCACACAACCTTTCAGCTTCCCAGCGTCTCACCATGGCTGACCATCTTCCCCTCCTCATTCGATTTTCCCCGGCCGCCTGCTGGCCCTTCCATGTCTGCCCTCCCCCTGCCTTGGCCTCTCCCCTGTCATCCTTCAGAGTCTCTGCCTGAGGCCAGGCTTTTTCTGTCTATTCTACCGGAGGGGCTCAACGCCTGAGCCCTCCTCCACGGGCACCTCTCTCTGGCCTCCTTGTTTCTCCTTCTTTCCCTGGAATTGTGCGTCTCCTCTCCCAACCTGCTTCTGACGCCCACTTCCTCACTGAACACATGTTGTCAGTCTCCGAGAGTTCCCCGTTCTACACTTTGTCCCTTTCCTCTCCTTTCTCACTTTCCACCACCCGTCTTCTCATTTGACTTCCTTCCTCACATCCTTACCCTCTTCAAGTTTCCAAGGCCCCCACCGCTCCCTTTCCCTCTTAATCCTTTCCCCCATTGGTCACTCACCCACTCCGTGCCCCTGTGTCAGTCCCTCCACTCTCTGTGCTTACACTGCCTCAGTCCCACCCACGTTCCTTCCCTTGGACCCCTTTCCTTATCCCTCCCTCCATCACTGACCCTGATCCTCCCCAAACCGTCTATACAATGATGCCCTTTGCCTTCCAATCCACGTTCACCCTGGAATTAGAACCAGGCCAGTGGTTCTGGTGCTTATGATCGTTTCAGTGTTTAGAAACCTTTGCTCGGTCACACAGCATTGGACCATGCTCACTGGGGCATGCGTGTGTGAGCATGTCGGGCCCCAGCTGGTACAGCCCGGCCAGGAGGTCCTCTTCCTCAGGACAGCCAGGTGGAGGGGCCAGGGACGACCCCGGCTTGGAGGCCCAGGTCCTGGCTCGGGTCTGGGTCTGGGAACACAGGAAGGGTGGTGACTGTGAATTCGGGAAAGTCCTGGCCTTTGGCTCCTACCTCCTTCAGAGCCGCTGATGAACCGTGGTCACTCAGGGCTGAGTGCCATGAGGATGCGGGGAACATGGGTCCGGGGCCCCCTGAGCAAGCGACCCTCATCTTGATTGGTGTTCACACACACCCTCCTGTTGGCCTCCATCAGAGCGCAACAAGATGGAACTTTCGTTCAACCTGGCCTCGGCTCAGAGTTCTGTGCTCCTTTCACGATTGCTTTCACAGCCAACCCAGCAGAACTAGGGATTCTGCAAAGGCCAGGGCTCCCATCTCTGCCTGGGTGCCCAGGCCCTGTGTGCGGCGTGCCCATGCGCACGCGCATGCGCATGTGTGTGAGCAGGCAGCCACAGGTGAGAAGCTGGGGTGAATGAACCGCAGGTGCAGGTGTAGGGAGGCCCCAGGTGGGTAGAGGCTCCGTGAGTCTCCAAGATGCTCCTCCCAGATGCAGCCCCGCTCACAGCCCAGTACTGTGTCTGCGGGAATGGAGGCAAAATGGGCCTGTGGCCCAGGGACTGCACATCCTTTCAGGTCAAAGTGCTGCTGCAGGTGGTCGGCCTGCGGTGGGCGGGGACTTGGCCGGAACCACAGGGTGAATGCGCGAGGGTGTGCAAGTGGGCACTTTCCCACCTGAATGACACTGTTCTGATCTGGGAGTGGGTGGGGAGGACACAGTCCACTGTTGTGCGCATGCGCGGGTCCCGGCAATGGGTGGCAGGTGGCGCTGAGGCTTCCTCTGCACGGAAGCCCCAGGTTTCAGGGACTAGTCCACCTGAGAAGATTGTGGGGCCCTGAGGGCCTCTGTCCAGGGTCCTGGGCGTCACTTTTTCTGCCCAAGGCCCAACTCTGCATTCAAGAAGGTGCTTGGCAGAGGGACCTGAAAGGAGGGGGAGGGGGTGCAGGGTTCCTGGCCCTCCAGGCACTGGGGCGTCTTTTCCTCCCAGCCCTGGGGACCTGCGGTGGACACCAATGTCCTCCCTCCACCTGGTCCCTCCTTAGGAAGTTGGACCTCTGTAATCCCGGGTCCCTCCCCATGTGCTGTAATTCTGGGAGTCCAGGACTTCGGTAGGGAAGGGCTTCCCCGTGTGTTGGGGGTGGAAGTGGCAGTGGAAACGTCGTAAAAGAGGCCACCTGAAAGTGGGTGACAGGGCCGTGGTAGGTGGGGGTGGAGGCGGGCACGGATTTGCCGATGCAGAGGGCGGGCATGGCTTAGGGACTTGGGTCAGGCGGGTTTCAGTAGCATTCCGGCGTCATCTCACTGGGGAGTCTGTTTTTGTTTCTGAAATCAGATTATATGCACACTTCTAAGAGTGTAGGCCTCAAAAATGTCACGCCACTTTTCAGTGGGGGACACACTGGGTTTGGCTTCCAATTATTTGCTTCAGGTGTGTACTTTCACACACTAGAATGTTTTCCAGTGGAAATACTTTAAAGACGGTTTCAAATTTTCTCACAAAATATTCGGCAAAAGCGTTTAGCGGTAGAAATGTAAAGTCACGTGCTAAATGGAAGCGCGGTGAGCAGAGTAATTTCCTCTGTAGAGGGTCTTCTCCGCCTGTCATTTGATTTTCTTTCCGTGCATCCATGATGGAAATAAATACTTGGTTTAAGGATCTCGTTATTTGATTTTCTTCTTCTTCATCACAAGTAATTGGTGTGAATAAAGGTTCCTTTTTAATCTTGGTGTGTTTCTGTTCTTTCTTTCTTGTTTTGAACAAAGAGCCTGCAACCTGGGCATGAGACACGATAGACCGGCTGACCTCTCGGTTCACGGGTGGACACTCGACCACTGAGAAAAACGGGCCAGGGTCTCTGTAAATGTCTAAAACCAAATCTCTACCTGCTCTCCTGACAGTGTTTGCATCTGAGAATAGACTGTCAAGTCAAGAGAGCAATTTTCTCCTGCGCGGAGTCATGCAGGCAATGGGAAATAACCTGGGGGTAGGGTGGTGTGAAACCCCGCCCCTCGTATCCCGTGATCCACCGCGGCTCCCCGGAGGCGGTGCCTGCTGCTATTTAAACCCAGGCCCTCCTCTCTGGGCTCACATCCTCGCAGAGGACAGCAGTGTGCTGACCGCTTCTTCTGAGCTGCTGCTGCGAGGGGATTGCCAGGACTCAGGACAGAGCACTTGGGAAGTGCAAGTCCCTCTGCTTAGTCTGTCTGCGTTGGTGACTTTCACGTTTTCTTCGAGGGCACACAAGACAGACAGACAGAGACACACACACACACACACACACACACACACACACGTGCACCAACGCACACTTCTTCTGCCATTGCTGTAGCCAGAAGAGGGGGCAGAGGGTCCTGGGAGCCGCAGCTTTCTCAACCAGGTGGGCACCTGTAGAGAGTGCGCCATGTCTGGCTTCTTTCCGGACCGGTCCCCAGGCCCTGGGTTCCCAAACTCCATGTCAACCTCACTCAGTTTCCCGGTCTCCTCTCCAAGGAACCCAGGCCAAACAGGCTTCTCGTCCATTGGGACCCCAGACGCCTTTGCGTCCTCTGCCACCGTGACTGCAGCTGCACGGCCACCATCCCCCGCACCACACAGCTCCACATTCCCCTCTCCAGATCGGAATGGATGGTCACCTGAGTCACTGAGCTCTACGCCCACTTCTGGCACGTATTCAGGCTCACCCTGCTCTCAAACCATCTATCACATGTTTGTCCTGCCATCGCCTAGTCCTTCACCCCCAGGCCAGAGGATTTCTCACGTGGAAACTAGCTACTCTCCCACCATCCCCAGGTTTCTGCAGGAGACAGCCCGTCACGCACAGGGAACACGGAGTCACTCTCGCAGCTCAGCAAGTTCCTCCCCTCGGTCTCCCATGTCTTCACCCATTGTTCTCCGGGACTCTCCGGAGGCACCCAGCTACTCTCCCACTATCCCCAGGTTAATGCGGGAGATAGCACGTCACCCACAGGGAACACGGAGTCACTCACGGACCTCCACAGCTTCCTCCCGGTGGTCTCCCACCTCTTCACCCATTGTCCTCAGGGACTCTCTGGAGGCACCCAGCTACTCTCCCACCATCCCCAGGTTTCTGTGGGATTCTGCTTTTGTTTCTTAAATCAGATTATATGCACACTTCTAAGAGTGGACACAGAAAATACTTAGAAATGTAGTCCTCCAAAATGGCACAACACTTTTCATTGGGGGACACATTGAGTTTGGCTTCCAATTATTTGCTTCCGGTGCATACTTTCACACCGTAGAATGTTTTTCAGTGAAAATATTTTAAAGATGATTTCAAATTTTCTCACAAAATATTCGGCAAAAGCATTTACCTCTATAAATGTAAAGTCACCTACTAAATGGAAACTCGGTGAGTAGAATAATTTACTCTCTACTGGGTTTTCTCCCGCTGTCAGTTGACTTTCTTTCCGTGCATTCATGATGGAAATAAATTATTGATTTAAGGATCTTGTTAGTTGATATTATTCTTCTTCATCACAAGTAATTAATGTGCATAAAGGTTCCTTTTTAATCTTGTTATGTTTTCTTTCTTTCTTTCTTTCTTTCTTTCTTTCTTTCTTTCTTTCTTTCTTTCTTTCTTTCTTTCTTTCTTTCTTTCTTTTTGAACAAAGAGCCTGCATCCTCGGCATGGGACATAATAGACCCACTGACACCTTAGTTCTTGGGTGGACACTGGTCCACTGAGCAAAAAGGGCCAGGGCCTCTGTAAATGTCTAAAACCAAATACCTACATTCTTCCCTTACAGTGTTTGCATTTCAGACTAGACTTTCAATTCAAGAGAGATCAGTTTTCTCTCGGCCTGAGTTGGCTTGGAGTAACTTTCTGGTTGGAAAGTTTCAAACCCAGCTTCCCATCCCAAGATCCAGTTGTGCTTCTCCTTGCGGTGTCCACTGGTATGTAACCCCAGGTCAGCCTCTTTGGGCTCACATTCTCTCAGTGGAGAGCAAATTTCCAGGAGATATGTCAGCACACTTTGGGCTTGAAATTCTAACTGCCTGCCTTTCTGCTTTGTTGTTTTCCACGTTTTTGTTTTTGTTTTTGGAGGACACACTCCCACACAACACACACACACACACACACACACACACACACACACACACACACACAAGCACAGAAGCACAGAGACCCACGTAGAGTAAAGCCAGTTTGAGCAGCATCCAGGGGTCATCAGACCTGGGTTTTGGTCTTTGAGTAGACACAGAAAATACTTGGAAGTGTAGACCTCAAAAATGTCACACCAGTTCTCAGTGGGGGACACAGTGTTTTTGGCTTCCAGGTATTTGCTTCTTGTGCGTACTTGGGCGCCAGGCACAAGCCCAAGGGAGGACTTCTCTTGGCTCTGGCCTTGCAATCCCTTTCATTCAGGTTTGGGACCCACCCATAGCGTTTAGGCAGGCAATTTCCAGTAACAGGCAAACTATCTTATCAGTAAGGATTTACATAAGACTGAAAGGTAGTTGTTTCAGCTACCTTAGTCTCAACTAAGCAGTGAGCCTCAAGTTAGACCAGCCTTTTGGGTTCCTTGTCCATACCTCTCTGCTAGTGAAGGCAATGGGCAGCTTCCAACAGGCATCATTATACCCCTCACACTGCTCTCACCTATGGTAGCTTCACACTGAGTTTTGAAATAGGGACATTTTAGTTCTGCAACATTTTCTTCTTTTTAAGCTTGTGTTAGTTACTTTGGACCCCCATATTTCCTGATGAATTAGTATCTGGTAGACAGTCTGCACAATAGAAATCTGACTTTTGATAGGGATTATGTTGAATCTGTAGATCAATTTTTAGTTATTACATTTTCACAGTATTAAATCACCTGATCCAAGAACATGGAATAATAGTATTATTTCAGAAATATGTCACATGACATCATTTACAATAGCCTTCTGTCTGGTAAGAATGTAATAAACTATGCCCACTGCTCATTTTCTGTTGTTGTCAAGGTGTTACTGGGTAAATTAATTTAGGACATAAATTAACTCGTCCAGGATAGTTATATGTTCCTGAGTCTTTTATATGTTCCTGAGTCTTCAGTTTGCTCTGTATTTTCCTCCAATTCATTCTATGGAAGAAAGTTCTTGTGATGACCTCTGTCCCTAGAGCTGGTCCTGGGATCAAGCTGTTAGGTGGCTTTCTACTTGCCTGCTTATTATTTGGCTCCTCCTCTAGTTCAGGCAGCATCACTTCACTTTCCCAGCTCACCTATAGGCTTGAGAGGATTTGCGGAAAAACGTTTAAGGTTATCATCCACCTGTGTTCTTTGCATCACTGTTACATCCCAGTTATATTTCCCTAAGTCAGGGAGTTGGGATCTCTCTTTACCAAGACTTGGGACTGAGTTCAGGTGAGAGTGGGCATCAACTGAATCTGTGCATAATGTGACCACTGCCAAGACACTTTCCTAAGGTTGGGACACCCTTTCACACCAGTGCCCCCACCTGGGGCCTCCTCCACCTCACTGGTAGGTAATTGTGGCAGGTGAGTCAGAGAAGGAAACCTGGGGTTTCCACCTGTCACAGGCTCCCCCATCCTGCATACCTGACATGCTTGGAGCAGAGATGAAATTCCTCACATTCTTGTCTGCCCCAAGGAGGGGCTCCCTGAAGCCAGGTGGAAAGAACACTCCAATGCTGCCAGGAGGGAGGCTCAGCCTGTTTAACTGCTGTGCCCCATGTGGCAGGTGGAATGACTCATTTCCTTCTGTACTTCTCTATGGTTTTGCTGAATATGGTCCAGTTTTTTTTTAATATACATTTTTGTATTGATTTCAAAGAGGAAGAGGGAGGGAGAGAGAAATATAGAAACCTCAATGATGACAGAAAATCATTGATTGGTGCCCCCTGCATTCTGGATGGAGCCTGCAACCAGTGATGTATCCTGACCGGAAAACATACCAGAGGCATACTGGCGGGGCCAGTCCAAAATTTTAAAAATAAAAAATGTCAATCTTCTCCATTTGACAGTGTTGTTCTCAGGCATGTCTGGAGTCTCACCACAGCATGTTCCGCCTGCCAGAGAACTGGTCAGCTGCCACTCCCTGTCCTAAAGCCCCTTGTGCTTACACTGGGTGAGTGGTTTCTGTTTGCTGGCAGGAGTCCTTTAAGCAGGAAAGGATGTGGGCCCCCCTCCAAGTGGTGATCACGAAAGCTTTGCTTCAGGGACTGCAGGCAGCCTGAAGCCTGAAGAGCACCTCCCTGCAGCTGGGAGTCCCCCCTGCATGCCTGACCTGCTTGGAGCAGAGATGGAATTCCTCACATTCTTGTCTGTCTGCAGGGAGGGGCCGCCTGAAGCCAGGTGGAAAGAACACCCCAATGCTGCCAGGAGGAGACTCAGCCTGCTTAGATGCCTGGCCCCAGGGAAGCCAGCAAAGAAGCCTGTGACAGCTGGAACCCCTGTTTCCTTCTCTGACTCACCTTCCAGAAGCACAGGCCTACCAGCAGTACCTAGGAGCTGGGGGACCATCTCACCTGGGGTGTGTCCAGCAGAGCCTCACAGCAGGCAGGCTCCCCTTTCCGGAGGACTGAGGGGCCTGGGACTGAGGGAGAGCCCTGGCTGGTGCTGGGTGTACAGCCCACACCCTGCCTGTAACTGCACAGGGGCCTTGATCAGGGTCTTTTTTACATAGAGGGAGCTGGACAGAAGGGTTTCAATATCTCTTATTTCCCATGAGACCCCGAGTGTCCTCTGGTCTTTGGAAGATATAGTGTCCTCCACAACTGGGCCCTTGGCTATGGCCATAGCAGTGCTGGTCCCTGACATCACAGAGTTTAAGTCCAGTAGATGTGGCCGACTGACTCCAGCCTGGGACCACTGAGACTGGGCAGTGGGAAGGAAGCTGCTATAGGATTTCTGTTAGTGGTGGTGAGAAGGCTAAAAAGGGCTAATTCCAATGTAACCCTGATGTTTGAATTCATGCTCGCAAGCTCAGTGTAGATTCATATATATATATATGAATATATATATATTCATATATTTTACGGAGAGAAAGAGAAAGGGTTAGAAAAATCATAAAAACTGATGAGAGAGAAACATTGATCAGCTGAAGCTTTGCCCACTGAGCCAAAACAGCCTGGGCCCACGTCCTCTTTGGCGGTTCAGAATTGAATCCACATGTCCCATAGAACCAAGACAGCTGCTTAGGTACAATCCACAAAACAAAATCAGTTATTCATGTAGTATTGATGGGAACCTACACACAGTGTATTCATATAGTACTTTTTATTTTCTAATAAAGTCTTTGAAATGTATGCTCTTTTGAATGTCCCCCTTTAATTTTTCAATATATATATATATATATATATATAATTACAGAAAAACTGCCTTTAGGTCAATTAATTATGGAGCAAAATATTTGCAGCCAAAATGCTTGCAGCAAGATGTCTATGCAAAAATACCAGGCACCTTATTTTTTTTACGCCTTGGGAAAAGAGAGAGGTAGGATTCAAACTTGGGCCCTCTGACTCCAAAGCCTCAGACTGTTGAGTTAGAGCAGTGGTTCTCAACTTTTTTTAATGCCAGACTTTAATACAGTTCCTCATGTTGTGGTGACCCCCAACCATAAAATTATTTTCATTGCTACTTCATAACTAATTTTGCTACTGTTATGAATCATAATGTTAATATCTGGGTTTTCTGATGGTCTTAGGTGACCCTGCTAGCGGTTCTCCACCTGTGGTTTATGACCCACAATTTGAGAACCGCTGCTGTAGAGCCTAAGACCATCAGAAAACACAGATCTTTACACTACAATTCATTAGCAGTAGCAAAATTATAGTTATGAAGTAGCAACGAAAATAATTTATGGTTGGGGGTCGCCACAACATGAGGAACTGCATTAAGGGGCCTTGGTATTAGTAAGGTTGAGAACCACTGGGTTAGAGGCTCTCAGTGTCCACACCTCGGGACCAGCCACTGCCCTCCAACCTCAGACTCCCCTGACCTCCTGTCCTGGCTCCAAGTCTGACCCAGCTGTCCTGGGGGATCAGGCTTCATGCTCAGCAATTCCAGCTCCAGTCTTGCCCCAGGGAATAGTTTGTTCTCTCACTCTGGCTCCCTGCTCCACCTTACCCTCTTCTTGGCACACACCCAGGCTGGGTGCCAAGCCTGCTTCCAGCCTCTCTAGAGGAGCTGGCTTGCTTTTTGAAAACCCAAAGTTCCCAGCATCCTCATTCACTTTGGATTCTGAAAGAATTGTCAGCTAACATGGGTGACTACGGTGGGCAGGAGAGCATCTGGGGTACCAGTGAAGGATGGTGTTTTGAGAAAGAGAAACTCTTGGGGCAGCAGGACATAGGAGCCATGGAAGGTGATGGTGAGTGTTTGTGAGCCTACCAATGCAAGTGGGTGTCTGCCAGATAGGGGTGAGGAATCTGGGGGTTGGCAGGAAATAGGTGGGGTTTGGGGGACATAAAGTTTATGGTGGCCTTAGGAAACATGTTCCATTTTCTGCTATAGTTTGTAAGAGATTGCTGTTTGGGTGCCCTGGATTCTGGCAATCTTCCAGGATAGAAATCAAGAGGTGTGGGGTCATCCGAAAGCGATACAGACAAAGGTTTATTTATGCTCCTGCACCAGGAAGCCAGCACCACAAAGGGAGAAAAGTCAGGCTGCGGAGAATTGAGAAGAGGCTTAGGCAGGAACAGTGCCCGCAAAGTATGTAGAGCAGGTGCTGTGGGAGCTTGCATGCTTCTTCTTGCCCGGAACATCCTATTAACATGTTAAATCCTCACCCAGGGATGTGTGTTTTAGTAGTTAAATGAGGGACGGTCACCAAAAGGACAGTGCTTGTTGCATGATGAGCTAAGCTCCTGAAGTGACCTTGGAGAGGGCAGGCTCTTTCAGTGCAGTCCCGGGTTGGCTGTTTGTCCTGAGGGTTAGGGAGGGCCTTGGGGGAGCAGCCTGCCTGTCTTAGTGTTATTCTTAGCCCTTTTTAAGAGTTCACCAAAGAGGCCAGTGGGCCTGGAGTTTTCTTGCTGAGATTTTGTGGCCTGAATGTCCTAACACCTATTTAAGAGACAATGGATATTTTATTTTTCTTTCTTAATTCTCAACCTAAGGAGGAGTTGAGATGGAGAAAGAGAGACGTAGATGTGAGAGAGACCCATCCATTGGTTGTTTTCTGCACTCCCACCCACCTGGGAGGGGATTGAGCCAGCAGGCTAGGTACATGCCCTAGACCAGTGGTTAGCAAACCATGGCTTGTGAGCCACATGTGGCCCTTTGGCCCCTTGAGTGTGGCTCTTCCACAGAATACCACGGCCTGAATGAATCTATTTTGAAGAAGTGGCATTAGAAGAAGTTTAAGTTTAAAAAATTTGTCTCTCAAAATAAATTTCAAACGTTGTTCTGTTGATATTTGGCTCTGTTGACTAATGAGTTTGCCAACCACTTCCCTGGACCAAGAAAATGGCATTCTTCCTGCCATCAGCCTCCCCAGTGGCTTCCCCGTTTATCCAGGACCAAATAGGCTGGGCCTCCCTTCTGGCAGCAGGAGGTGGTTATCTCCTTGGTCCCCAGAAGGCTCTCCCAGGGGAAGCAGAAGTTGGATGGAGGGGGAAAAAGGGGGAAAGAGGCCAGTGAGCACGAGGGGCTGGGATTCCAGTGCCACATGCCAAGCTGCACAGGCAGCGTGCTCCCTGCCACAGCCAAACAGGGAGCTTCCAGTCCAATTTCAGGATTTCTGGCCTGATCCCTGCCACCTGCAACAGGTGATAAGGGACCACAACTTGGATGGGCATGCCAGACCCTGCCTTGCTTTTAGAAGGAGGCTGACAAGTTCCCTGGCAGGTAGATGTGCAGGCTCATGCTGGGGTTCCAGAGGTGCCCAGAGCAACACTGCACAACTGGGAACTTCAAACATTTAAAAATTAGAGTCTATGCAGAAAAAGCATAGAGAAGTCCCCAAGGACATGAGCCATCCCTTCCCTGGTGGATGGGATACCATAATTAGATACCAGGTGTGGTGGAGACCCTGTGAGTGGCCCTGTGCCCCATCCATGGACACAGGTCTTTGAGGTGGCACATTATGCACAAGTTCAGATGATGTCCACCCTCACTATAAACCGAGCACAGACCCAACTCTGTCCAAAGAGATTTCAACTTCCTCCTCCCAGAGGGACATAAGGAAATACAAGGAGGAGATGATGGTGACATAGAAAAGGACAGGTAGATGATGGCCTTGAGTGTGACCCCCTCATCCTTCATGCCTGTCAGTGAGTGTGGGGAGTGGAGTAGTGCTGCCTGAACAGGGAGGAGGAGACACAGACACTCAGATACATTGGAACCCATCAAAGTTAAAGATTTCACTTAAAAAAGCACCACCAAGAAAGTGAGCCCAGTGGTGTTGCTTAGTGCACGGAACGTCTTCCCCTGGGCCAAGAGGTTCCAGGTTTGATTCTCATTCAGGGCACATGCTTGGTTTGCAGGCTTGACCCACAGTAGGGGGTGTGCATGAGGCAGCCGATCAATGTGTGTCTCTCATCGATGTTTCTATCTCTCTGTCCTTCTCCCTTCCTGTCTGAACTCAATAAAAATATCTATACTAATAAAAGCCTAGGAGGCCCTTGCATGTGATGTCCTCACAAGATGTGCACCACAACATGGCCACAGGCACAGCAGAGACAGGGTCCAGCAGCTGCTCCACGCGGTGAGGTCTGGAGGTACTGCGGTTCTCAGATTGGAGATGGTGCTTGCCAGGCTAAGGGACACCCTCCCCCATCCCCGTGCAAGAATTTTGTGCACCAGGCCTCTAGTCTATGTATAAAAAAAGAAAGTGAAAACACAATTCCCAGTATGAAAGAAAATATTTGCAAATCAATGCCTGATAAGGGAATTGTATCCAGAATATAGTAAAAACTTACCAGTCAATAATAAAAAGCCAAAGAACCAACTAAAAAGTGGGCAAGGAATTTGAAAGCATTTCCCCAAAGATGACAAACAGACACTGAACCCATGAAGAGATGATCGACATACTGAGTCATTAGGGAAAGTGAATCAAAACCACAAACTTGTTCACAGCCACGGGTACAAGTGTATATTTAGAGCACAGTTATCCTTAAAAGCCTCAAGTTGGAAAGGACCCAAATGTCTAAAGCTGGTGAATGGTGATGTGTGGGTCTCCGCTGTGGATGTAACAGGGTAGGAATGCCTGCTACCCTGGCCTGGGCCATTTGTCCTTGTGGCGAGACACACAGACATTTTCTCAATGGCAGTCCTGTTGTGGCTGGACCAGCCCACGGATTTATGATGATTTCAGGACACACCTCCAAACAAGCCATTAGAGAATCTTAAGAACAGGATTTAGCACTCATAGATGCTGGACGGCACATGGCAGGCCAGAGGGCCACACAGCGAGTGGAGAGAGGGGAGGAGGGTAGACCTGCGGGTCTGCCTTTATTAGGGTTCAGGGGTGGGGTTTCTAGTGTTTGGAGAGTTCACTGTTTATTGGCAAATTTAAAGTAATAAGGGCAGGAATTAGAGTGGAGGAAGGGAGGGCCAGGGGTCACCACGCTGTCAGTTATCTAGGTGACCCAGGACTTTCTAAAGGGGATCCTCATGGCTGTGAGCCACCTGGTTCCTTATCTGCTTGTTTTGCTGGTAGCTGCACCCTGCATGTGGCAATTGTTCCTTGTAGGTGATTGTCTGTGATTTGGGTGACATTTGCAATGACAATAATTAACATTACAGTCAGAACACTAATCCCAGGCACTTAACCCACAATGAATGAACAAGATGTGGTGTGTCCATATGATGGGATATTATTGTCACTAAAAGAAGTGGAACACTGATACCTGTGACAACATGGATGAACCTGGAGAACCTTACACTACATGAGAGACACAAATAGTCAACCAGCATATGATCCCATTTAAATGAAACATCCATAATAGGCTGATCCATAGAGACAGAAAGCAGATCAGTGAATGTAAAGGGGCAGGGGAACTGCTCATGGTTGCCTGCTAATGGGTTCGGGCTGATGGGAATGCTTTGGAATTGGTGCTGGTGGTTACAAGACATTATAAATACACTAGAGGCCTGATGCACAAAATTCTTGCACTGGGTTGGGGCTAGGGGTCCCTCATCCCGGCCTGTGCCCTCTCACAATCTGGGATCCCTCTTGCAGTCTAGATCTCTTCGCTCCTGACCTCTCACCTGCTGTCTTCTCCTTAGCCCTGAGGCAGAGGCA
Source organism: Antrozous pallidus (assembly GCA_027563665.1). Classification (NCBI taxonomy): domain Eukaryota; kingdom Metazoa; phylum Chordata; class Mammalia; order Chiroptera; family Vespertilionidae; genus Antrozous; species Antrozous pallidus. The sequence continues at coordinate 14,856,747 of CM050525.1, forward strand.
GGAATCTTTGCTGGACCCGCCAGCCATGAGGGGGGCCGGACCTGCTGGCTTCTGACTGAGTGACACTCCTTCAGGGGGCAGCTCCTGCACTGAGCATCTACCCTCTGATGGTCAGTGCGTGTAATAGTAACCAATTGTTTCCTCCATTTGGTCATTTTGCATATTAGGCTATTATTATATAGGAGGATAGACATTTAAAATCCACTGATTAAAATAATTCAATAACAGAATTTCTGTTATGTGAATTTTACTTTAAAATATTAGCGATAAAAGATTAAAAGTATGCACTGGAAAAAGAACAGCCATAGATATTAGCTACATGGCTGTCATTGAAGTACTGTGGAGTCGGACAGCCTCTTCAATTTGCTGGCCCTAAAAAAAAACCCCGAGTTACCACCCGTGGTGGAATTTTTCAAAACTGGGCTGTGCTGGCGGAGTGGTTCAGTTGGCTACAATGTGCACACAATTTGCCAAGGTTTCATGTTTGATCCTGGATTGGCACACATATAAGAATCAACCAATGAATTCATAAATAAGTGGAACAATAAATTTTCCCCTTCTGTCTCCTCTCATTTTTTCCCCTCCTTATCTAAAATCAATGGAGGAAAACCCCCACCATGGGATAATGGTATATGCAATTATATATCTTAGTTATTCCCCTTTAACATTATAATGTGAACATTTCCAATGTCAGTAGAGTATTTGAAACATTATTTAAAAAAACATTGGATTATAAACTTGAGACATTCAGACACAGCACTAATTTTCCCACCATTAGAAAGTATGAGATAAATCTATGGATCCTCACACCGAAATATTTCTAAACTATTTTTATGTTAAAAAGGCAAAACAATTAAAGTTATTTATACAGGTGAGCTAAAAAAGAGAAAAACTGTTTACTTTCAAACAAGCACGGACACGTTTCATATACTCCAGATATGTTTTGAAATCCTTTACAAATATTGATTCATTTAATCTGGTTTTCATGGTCATTTTACAAATGGGGAAACTGAGGCACAGAGACCTTATCATTCCCAGAATCACACACGTAAGAGCAGGGACAGGGTCTGCCCTGGGCACTCCAGCTGCAGAGTTCCTCCTCCCCAAGCACCTGCTGCCCCATCATGTCCCTGCAGACATGCTCTTCCAGGCACAGAACCTTCTGGAAGGTCATACTGACCCTGTTGCCAGTGTGTCTTAGAGGAGAGGGAGACAAGGCTGAGGATGGGGAGGAGCTTTACTTTGCATGTTGTTCATTCCCTAGCTGCTTATATTTACAACCTTTTGGAGGGAGAGACAGGTTCCTCTGAGCCGGGTTTGGAAAGAGCCCACTCAGTGACCCAGAAGTCCCTGCCTTTTCTGTCCAATTTGGATACGATTGTTTACAAATAAAATTAGTACACGGAAAATAGTCTTCATTTCTCTCAGAACTTAGAATCTGGAGAGGACAAGGCATTTTGCAACCTCTGTCCAGGGGTCTGGACATGCCTGGCCCAGGCCCAATCACCACCCTACAGGCTGAGGGGAGTGGCCTGGTCCTCAGAGCCTGTCCTGGATGCCGCTCCTCCCTCAACACCTGTCTCTCTAGGGAAGTTTGACCTCAGAAATCACAGAACCCGACCCCTGTCACCGCCGCACCTGTTTGTGGCTGGGTGAGCCCAGGAGCTCGGGGAGGAGTTTCCCCAAGCGGTTTGAGTGTAAGTCAGTTGGAAGTGCTGACACCTCTTTGGATGACGCCCAGACCTTCTTTGGGAGGCAAGTCAGTTTTTCCTGTGAGAGTTCCAGCCTCCCCCGCCACGGCCCTCTGGCTGGTGGTGACATGTGGAGAGCCCAGCCCTGGGGTTGGAGTGCACGAGAGGCACCTTTTCCTTCTCCAGTGCTAGGAACTCCTCCCTGGTTCTCAGTTTAGCGCCTGCCTGCCCTGCGCCCGCCTCCCGCCAGGGGGCGTGCTGGCCTCACCTCCCTCCACTGGGCTAGGCAGGTGGTGGGGGACAGATGCAGAGCCAAAGCCCCTCCCTCACTGGGGCCGCGTGCCCCGCCCTGTCCTAAGCCCAGGTGAGGTGGAAACAGGAACTGGATCCAGGTGACTGGGATGCAATTGTTATTCCGTGAAACCCGCAGATCCTGGGGGAACATCTGACAGTTGTTCTTTCATGGGAAACGTAGACATTCCCTGTGACCTCGGGGAAATAGAGAAAGGACCCCATGCCCACCACTTAGGACCCTTTTCAACCTTTCATGAGCCGGGACAGAACAGGTAAAACTGCAAAATTTATTAAGTGCCGTGTGTTTGGTGCCAGGTGAGAAAAGAGCCAAAGGTAATGGGGTCCTGCTTCATGCTATTAGCTGTAGGGGTTGTGGCCCTTGGACCTCCATCAGCAAAACAATCTCTCACGATTGTCCAGAGTCATAGAAAGGGACCATCACCACTAAGGACAGAGTTAGAGGGCTAGGGGAGCAAGCATAAGTCGTGCACGTTGACTATGAGAGTCTCCCGTCCCCAAAGATCCCCTGTAGTCTGGAGCTCAGTCAACACTGAGCTGTCTCCAGGCTCACTGAGGAAGCAGAATCCGAAGTCATCTCATCACCTGTCCTTGGTAATCTGACACTGTGAAGAGAGAAAGCCAGAAATGCGGGGACAGATGGGTATGGACAGGGAGTGTAAAAGAGAGACACAGAAGGACAGCAAGGAGGATGAGAGGGAAATACAGCCAAAAAGAGAAACAAGGAGAGAAAAAGAAAGAGATTGAATAGAGCAGGTGGACAGGGGTAGGGGACAATCAGAACAGGAGAGGGAGATTGTGTCATGTACAGTCCGGGTTTCCACACCCTCCCCAGTTCCCCACAAGCCCTATTCCTGTGAAGGGGATAAGACCTTACCTGGAACAAACCCTGTCATCCAAGGATGGGCCCAAGGAACATTCCTGGCCTCTCACTTTTACCACGAAGGTCTCCTGGGGTCTGAATGACCAGGGACAGCACTGTTCGAAGCAGACCCTGAAGGTGCAGTTTCCACACTTCCTGGTCCTGCTCAAGGGCACCACAGCATCGTCATAGCAACAGTGTTGCTGGGGGTCATAAAACTTATCCCTACATCTTGAGTGTGACTGGCACAGCATCAGGTGAGCACCTGTGGGGGACACTGGAGGAGACAGAGCTGGTGTGGCCCAAATGACAGGGCAGGCAGAGCCCATCCTGGGGCCATCTGGAAGCCACCGTCTACCCGAGTGTCCCTCTCCCTCTTGCACTCACCTGGGGCTCCTTGTGAACAAAGGAGGCTGATGATGCAGAGAGCGGCCAGGACAGCTGTGGAAGAGGAGCTAGATGAGGTGCAGCTGAAGGGGCTTTCCCCCTCAAAGACCCCTGCCTGGGGAAAGGGAAGGTCTTGGGGGGGAGGGGGTCTATTCTGACTGAGGCTCAGGGAAAGGATAGGAGGATCCAAGGTGAGATCTGGTCACCTACCTTGAGGAGTCTTGGGGTTATAAACTGCGGAATTTGAGGTGTTCTGGCAGGGTCTTGGGAAAAATAGGTATAGGATTCAAGAGGTTGTGGGTTTTTGATGGGCCGTAGTTGAGAACAGGAGGCTCAGTTGCACTCAGGGGGCTTAGCTGACGGGTTGCTATAGAGATGAAACAATGGAAGTCTAGAAGACTGGGTTTGGAGTGAGAAAGTGGAGTATGGGTGGCCTTTGGCATGAGTTTCAGAACCGAACTCGAGATGTGGACGAACAAGATATTGGGGAGATGGATGGGGTAAGGCCTGGAGCTAAGGAGAAGTAGATTGAGGTAGGGATGAGGTGGTAGCTGAGATTGGAGCTGGGCTCTGAGGAATTGGAGTTGGGTCCTCCTTACCCAGGATGTAGCTTTGGGGAGTCATGGCTCTGGGTTGGCTGCAGCAAATCAGAAGAAGGTCTGCAGTTCCCGAAGATGTTTTTATGACTGATAAGGGCGGGTGATGTCATTGAGGCTCCTGCCTCCTGGCCAGGCCTGTGGAGACATGCTGGAACCTTGAATCAGGAGGACCCAGACATAATCTCTGGCACCATGGAATCCTCTGAGAGCCAGGAGAGTAAGGACCCTCTGCCCCTGCCCATCATGATACTTTCCCCAAATGCTTCCCACTTATGTCCAGCATCAGGGCCTCCTCAGAAAGCAGGACACGCCTCAGAGCCACTCCCACTCTTCCAGGATGAATCCGCCAGTTTTTCCATCACATCCTATGACTCTTCTACTTTTTGAAATGTCTTTTCCACATTGCTAATCTCTTACATCCTTGGGGTTTGGGGATGGGAGGGTGCTCTCAGCTCCCTGACCTCAGAGCCCTGACTAGGATCTGCTCGCTAAACCACAGCTCAGCTTATTCAGATGAAAGTGTAAATTTCTACACTTCGAAATTCCAGGTTGAACAAGGTTGGGGAAATGAGGAAAAATGTAGGGAGGATGCTGTGGTGGCTCATGAAACAGAACCAGGGGAAAGGCCCTGGAAGATCTCTACTTCTCACTCCCCCATAGTCTTCCTGCTGGTCTCCTTCCCTGTGTCTTCATTAGTGTCATGTATGGAGGAGCACATGTCCATTTAGCACCTTATAAGCCCAGGCTTTGTTCGTGACACAGGTGAGGCAGGGATGGGAGGTTATTCAAAAGCCACAAAGAGAGGCCGAAGGGCAAGAGGGCAAGAAGGGGGAGTTAAAAATCTTAGTTTGGTGGTGTGGTCAATGTCATTATCAGTATTACTTGTCCGTAAAGTTCTGTGAGAGAAATTCCACCACCTTCAGTATATTCTCCAAGCCTTTGACTTTGGCCTCATGTTCAGAGGAAGATGGATGTGAGAGTTCCCCTAAAACAATGGTCGGCAAACTCATTGGTCAACCGAGCCAAGTATCAACAGTACAACGATTGAAATTTCTTTTGAGAGCCAAATTTTTATTTTTATTTTATTTTATTTTTTTAAAAATATATTTTATTGATTTTTCACAGAGAGGAAGGGAGAGGGATAGAAAGTCAGAAACATCGATGGGAGAGAAACATCGATCAGCTGCCTCTTGCACACCTCCAACTGGGGATGTGCCCGCAGCCAAGGTACATGCCCTTGACCGGAATCGAACCTGGGACCTTTCAGTCCACAGGCCGACACTCTATCCACTGAGCCAAACCGGTTTGGCAAGAGCCAAATTTTTTAAATTTAAAGTTCTTCTAACGCCACTTCTTCAAAATAGACTGCTCCAGGCTGTGGTATTTTGTGTAAGAGCCACACTCCAGGGGCCGAAGAGCTGCATGTGGCTCTCGATCTGCAGTTTGCCGACCACTGCCCTAAAAGAAAGAGTGACACCGGGGTCCTCATGTGAAGACAGCATGTGAAAAACAGCTTCCCTGAGGGACCCTGAGTTCTGTGAGCTCTGGTCACCCCATGCAGTGTAGTAATTTATCCTCTCAGGGACACCCTAGCCCCATTCCAGCAAGGACAAGGTTCTCTTTGGGGTCTTGGAAGGGTGACCTGCCACTCTTGTAGGCTGACATGCCATCTACACCTTCTTCTTGAGTTTGGAAAGTTCCTGCTCCCTGGTCTTTGCCCAAGGGAACTTGCAACACTTGCTCTCTCAGACTCCTTCCACCTGGAGGCTAGAGCCAGGTGAAAGCTCCTCCAATAAGTGCACGCATTTTAGAATGAAACCACTCATTTCCTGGGATAGCTCCAGGCAGCCTGGGATCCAGGCCAATGGCCTTTGCCCAAATCTGGGGTGTCTGCAGGATGAAGAAGAAAACATTCTCTAGGGAACGGTTGGGGTTGTGTGTGAATAGATACAGCCCAGCCCACACTCCTGATAACATAGCTGAGTCACTAAAAGGCAGGGAGGGGAAAGAGATCAGGCCAGGGTAGGGGTCTGGGAGGCTGTGTTGGTGAGATGACAGCTGCTCCTGAGATTTGGGAACACTGTCAGCCAGGAACTCAATAGCATTGAGGCTCTGGGGTGTGAGTCTGGGGTTTGCACCCTGCTGAGGCCCTTCTCAAGGCATCAGAGACGTTTTAACACACAGTCCTGTGCACTCCCACCAACTTCCTCAGAGACCTCCTTCCTATTGTGTCCATGTTCCCTGAACACCTTGCATGGTTCTCATCACCTTCAACTTTTTACAGCTCCTGTTACAGCCCAAATCATGGCTCAGCCCCTGTGTCACGCAGCTGCAGGCCTCCCCTCTTTCCCCACGTTTTTAGAGGGCCGGCCCAAGGGAAGGCACCTGAGCATTTTAAAAAAATCAGTGTCAGCTGAATCTAAGTCACCAGGCAAAGCCACATCTTGAAAACTCCACCAAAAGGGTTGGTTGCCTTATTCAGTACTGACTTTAATTTGCTTCAGGTGTCAGGGGGAGGGCCCTTGAAATTTGGATTTAGCAGAGTGCCAGGAATGAGGGAATGAATGGGGCCTGGGTGCACTTAAGCCCCTTTGATTTTAAGTCTTTTCATATGAAACTTCTTTTCTGTTTTAGTATAAATAAACACGCTGCATTTGGGTTGGGATTCTCTGTCTCTTCATCAGAAAACACATATTCTACCCAGCCCCAGCTTTATTTTCTACTTTTGTGTCCTCTATTCTTTCCTATTATTTTCTCAATCCCCAGCCCCTCTACTCAGTAACTAGACCCTACTTCTCTCTCCACGCTCGTGGCAGAGAAGAGAGGAAAACCCCAACACACTTTCTGTTCCTCCACTTCAGTGTCTGTGCCCCTCCTTATCCATGGATAATGCACGAAGGTCCTTTTCTGTCTCCCTACTCTCACTCTCTGTCTTTTTAACACTTAGAATGTTTATGGACTTTAGGTCAGCTGGGGACAATCACCTACCTTTATACCTTGTTTTTTTTTTAAAAATATATTTTTACTAGGGTCCCTAGACCTGGCCAGTGACCAGAGCCAATCAGATTTCCTGCCTTCTAGCATCCCACATCCTCCTTCCCTGGCTCCCTCAGTGCAAGGGAACCAGGCAGCGCCCCCCTTCCCCACCCCCTCTACCATTGCTGCAGATGGCAGCACCTCCACTGCTGCCTGCTGCCAGCACCACATCTCTGATGCCTGCCATGTTCTGTGTTGCCCCCTGGCGGTCAGTGCACATCATAGTGAGTGATCAAACCCCTCATCTCCTGGTGAAGCTCCAATATGCACACTTTGCATATTAGCCTTTTATATAGAGAGATTGATTTCAGAGAGGAAGAGAGAGGGAGAGAGAGATAGGAACAACAATGATGAGAGAGAATTATTGATCAGCTGCCTCCTTCATGCACCCTACTGGGGACTGAGCCTGCAACCCTGACATGTGCCCTTGACTGGTATCGAATCCAGTACCCTTCAGTTTGCAAGCTGATGCCTTATCTAACTGAGCAAAATGAACTGGTGCAGTGCCTTAATACTTTTTACGGTGTTTCTCCTCATTGAAAAGAAAGATAAATGGTGCATTATAGACTTGTGAGTTCCATGTGCTTGCTGCTCTGGGATGAGAAAGCGTTCAGTTCTTTCTTGGGACACGTTTCAGTATTACAGCTCATCAACTAAAGGTGCATGCTCCATGTTTCCACTGCTGCCCTTGCCCTTGCCTTCTGCACAGAAAGTAACTTCTTCCCAGCGTTTGTGGCATCAGCATCTGCTACCTAGGAAATTAGAGGGACTGCAGTTGGTTACAGGTAGGAACCATCAAGGAGAGTCTAGACCAGACTTCATCTAGGAAACTATCAGGCTGCTTCTCTGGCATTAGGTCCCCAGTGTTTAGCTTCTCTTTGGCAGCTTGGATATTGGTATTTCAAAGGTTTACTTGAGTAATTGTTTTTACTGAGTTGTAAGCAGATTTGATAACATCTCTGGCAGCTGCCACCTGTGAGATAGTGTAAATTCGAAAGAGTCCAGAATCTGAGTAACTGGCATTAAAAGGGGAAAGGTCAAGTGACTGGTGAATCCCCTTGGCAACAGCTTGGTACGGAGGGCTGGTGGCATTGCTGCCGCCTTGACCTGTGGCCCAGCACCAAGGCCATGCTGGAGGACACTAAGTGCATTTGCCTCTGCACTTCCTGTGGCAGCAATTTCTGCTACAAAAGGAGCACCTAGGAGACTGTCCCATTCTGTTCTCTAATTTCACCTCCATGGTGTCTCGCCTTTGCACCAGATTAACCAAGCCCACCCCTCATGTTCAGAAACCTTTCAGCAACTTGCTTCTGACAGGATGACTCACACCAAGTGTAACAAAGCCATATCTATACTTGAAAAATGGTTCTGAACACAGCAATTCAACTCAGCTGGTGTCATGTTTCCAATCCTATAATCCAAACAAGACAAGGAACTAGCCTAGGCATTTCAGTGAGCTGCGGCATGAAAATTTTCCATGATATGAGTCTGTGGGTTCTGAAAAGCCACAGCTGTGTCTATCCTTAGATGAGATTAAAGGGCCCCTACCTCCCACTGATGACACTCTGGTGATGTGGGGATACCGAGCAGGAACGCCATTAGAATATTGGTGTCATCCCCACAAGCACACCAGTTTCCGTGTTGAAGTCACCTTGAGTTTACCACCCACTGCTTCAATTCTATGGTTTATTCCAGTGCATTCTCGATGCTGTGTATCCATCACCAGAAAAAATTCAACATCCCCTACAGTCCCCACACCCTCCTCCCAGTACCTAGAAAACATTAATCTGCTTTCATTCTTGATATCTTTACTTATTTGAATTTCTCATATGGATGGAAAGGTACAATATATGCTGTGTGTCTGGCTTCTTTCACTTATCTCAAAGTTCCCAAGATTCCTCCATGTTGTAGCGTGGATCAGTACTTCATAACTCATAAGAAATAGCATTTTATTATATGTACATATCACCTTTATTTTAACCATTTATTAATTGATGGACATTTGTGATGTTTCCACCTTTTGATTCTATGAACTTTTGCAAACAAGTAATTTTTGAACAACTGTTTAATTTATTTGGGTTCTGTTCCCCAAAGTAGAATTGCTCATTCACAGTAAGTTTACATATAGGCTGATAAGTGTGAGCTTCATGATAACCACAAAACAAAAACCTAGAGTAGATACACAAAAGAAAATGAAAGTGAAATATAAATAAAACGCTAAACACTGTCATTAAACCAGAGGAAAAGAGAGCAAGAGAAAAAGAAACAGAGAAGAACTACAAAGCAACCAGAATCAATCAATGAACAAAATGGCAAAAACAAAAAAAAATACATAACATATGGGCTTAATGCCCTCTCATCTCCCAGTAATAAAGCCACTTGAGCATAAAGAAGGGTTTAGGATACACCTTTGGGCCATACCACTTTCCCATTTGGAAATAGCAAAACATGCCTTATCCACCCAACCCCACAAGTCTTTTACTTTCCCAAAGTTCTTTTGCAAATTTCAAACTCTCTTGAGCGAACTTGCCAAAACCTGTCTTACCTCAAACTCCCAATCTAAGGACCAGTGTGTTGTCACCGCTCACTTGACCACAGTGGATGTTATTCCGGTGGAAGACACACTAAAATGGGGAGTCTGTGTCCAGAGAGCAGAAGAAACTGTCCACACCACTTCATTGTTTCTGCCCTTGGAATACTACTTTCCCTGAGTATCTTCACTGTATAGTGTGATTCGGACTCCTGCCTGCTTGTGCAAAGTGGAAGCTGATAGACAGTGACTACAGATTTGGACATTCTAACTTGAATAAGTGGGAAAAACAGAAATGTCCTAGGTTACTGGGGTCCCTCCTGGAACAAAGAAAGGAACTCAAATGCCATAGGATGCTAAGTCCACTTCTGTTTTGTGTTTTTAATTGTCGTTTATTAAAGGACATGCAGCTTGTATATCCTAGGCACAGATCCAGGCTCTGAGATTCATGCTGAGGTTGCCCTCTAAAGGCCACTGTTTGCATTTGGTTTATAGAGACAGAGAGGGAGGAGGGGGAAGGCATGAAGAGGAGAGGAGACTTTGAATGAGAGAATGGGAGAAGTTGTGAGGACACCTAATAAGCAAATGATGACTTAGAAGCGATGGTTGTAATGCATGGTATCACCATACTTATTTGTATCATTGACAATCTGGATGAAAAAGCCCAAAGACTCTCCCCTAAATCTTGACCCTGTAATAGTGATGGCAACAGAAGCAGTGAGATGTTCCCACTGTCTCCTCCACACCAATTCATCTTCCTTGTGCTGAATATGCTTGCTCTGTCACGGAGGGGAGAGTTTGTCCTCTGAGAGAGCCACAGAAGATCAGGAGGGAGGGAGCCACTCACCTAAGGGAGGCTGACAGTGCACTTTATTGCCTATCTTCCTTTGAAACTGTGTAAGTGCACGATGATGCACTATTTCTCTGCTAATAGATGCATCCAAATCAGTAGTATCAGTAAGGATCTGTGTGCCGGTCCAACTGGCTCACACAGGCAGGGTTGGGTCCTACGTGTGTAGCATGGAGAAGCAGAGGAGATGAGGTAGGGAGAGAGGCTTTTCTGCACAGAGAGTGCCCTAGGCCTGTCCAGCCTATGAGAACCAGGCTTCAGCTGAACAAAAGCATTACAGGGAGGACAGGAAGGCTGCAAGGAGGAGGACAAGTTTGAGCTTCAGATAAATTTAGCAGAAAGTCAATAGGTCAGGACAGACAAGTTTAGTTAGATACACCCTGGACACGGTGCTTTTATTCAGTTATCCACCTTCATCCATTCACTTATTAATGTATTCATTCAATATTCCCTGAGCACCTGCTCTGTCATCAGCCTTTTGCTATTTGATGTTCCCCAGAGGTGACTTAGTCCCAGGTCCTGTCCTTCTGGTTCTCATGTCCATTGTTGGACACAGACCACCCCAAACAATAATGACCCAGAGTTTGAAGGGCTGAGAAGGAAGGACCAAGGGCATCAATGCTGAGTTCCTGGAGGAGGGGACATATGAGCTGTGATTTTAAGAAAGATCAAGAACTGTGACTATTTCAGTGGGATTTAGCCCTGGCAGAGAGAGTGCAGGGTAGGGTCAGTCCCCTTGTGACCTTGGTGCATATTCTGGACTTCATCTGAGAGCATTGGGAGCCCCAGCCGGGTCCTAGCAGGGGAGGAAAGTGATGAGATTTAAGTCTATGGAAGATCCCAGTGTCTGTCTCCTATGAGGGAGTGGAAAGGAGGCAGGAGACCTGGGAGGAGGCATCTGAAAGCAGAAATACCAGAATCTAAATGTCTGTGTTCTCCCAAATGGTGGGGATAGCACACTCCTCTCCCTGTTCTTCACGCTACCCCCCTCCTTTTACACCTGCAGGGTAAAGAAATATTCCCCAAACTGTGAGACATGACACTCTTTCAGGCTGTAAAATCAATGAGTTTGTCAAAGCAGATACTGTAAAAATTAAAGTAGAGTTTATTGAAAATAGAATAATAAGCATTTCTGGGTAATTCTGTTTTTGAAATGTCTAAAGTGACAAAATGATGTAGCATCTATTTTTTCCAGTGAGTCATTTACAGATACTTAGTAAACATGAGAATGGAAAGGTTCAGACTTGCAGTTTTCTTTTCACACTTAAGTGCCCCCCCCTCCAAAAAAATAAAAGCATTCGGTTCTCACATCTTCAGTCCTAGGTGCTTCCTGTGGGAATCCAAGGCAGGCTCTGCAGCTCTAGGTGTCTCTTCCAAAAAGAGTGGTAAGGCTGGCCCTGATAACATCCAGACCTAGAGAGAAACAGGTTCCCTGGGGAAGAGTTGGGGTTGGTGTCTCTCACTCCAACCCGCCCTCCTGGGCTTGGATCCTGGTCTCTGTAGCAGCTGAGTCAGGACTTGGTTGAAAAACGGAGGAATGAGATCAGGGCAGGGGGTCTCAGAGGCTGTGCAGGTGAAATGGGCATTGAGGGGCAGGCCTTGGACACTTTGAGCCCCTGACTCAACAGTGATGAGGGTTTCAGGTCAGACAGTCCTGGGTTAGAATCCTTACACTTCCTCAAAGGTGAAATAGGCTACTTACAAGAAGGGCTGTTCATCTCCCTATAGAAAAGGAAGATTTGATATTTTGTGTGACTGACAGCTTTCAGCCCCAACACACTCCCACTGCACATGTGATCTGATTTTGCTGCCCTTCATGGCAGAACATGAAGGATAAACCCTCCACCCAGCCCATATCCAGGAACCTGAACCTGGCCCAGGCTAGGGAACAAAAAGTCAAATTCAACATCCACATTTAGCATGCCTGTTCATACCTGCTGCACATTTTTGTCCCCTAGTTTGTTTTCTTGAATATTGTAAACATTTTCCATGTTATTAAAATACCTTTGAGATCTATACTAATAAAAGGGTAATATGCTAATTAGACCAGACATCTTCTGTACATCCTTCCATAAAAAGCCACAGTAGTGGGGGCCAAGGCAGAGGCAGTTAAGGGCAATCAGGTTGGCAGGGGAGAGCAATTAGAGATCATCAGGCTGGCTGGGGAGGGCACTTAGCGATGATCAGGCAGGTAGGGAGGGGAAGTTAGGGCCAGTCAGGCTAGCAGGGGAGGGCAGTTAGGGGTGATCAGGCAGGCAGGCAGGCAGGCAGGCAGGCAAGTGATTAGGAGCTACCAGTCCTGGATTGTGAGAACGATGTCCAACTGCCAGTTTAGGCCCAATCCAAATAGCAGTCAGACATCCTCTAAAGGGCCCGGATTGGAGACGGTACAGGCTGGGCTGAAGGTCCCTTCCCCCATGCATGAATTTCATGCACAGGGCTTCTAGTCTATTATAAGATAAAAATGTTGTCTTGGGAGAAACCAAGATGAAGGAATAGGTAAACACCTAAACTGCTGCCTCGCACAACAATATCAAAACTGCAATGAAAGACAAAACGGATACCATCCAGAACCACAGGAAAGCTGGCTGAGTGGAAATTCTACAACGAGAAGGAAAGAGAAAAGGACACTGAGATTCAGAGCAACTGCAAAAGGCTGAGATATGGACGAGGGCAAAGAGGGCTGGCCGCTGAATGCATGGCTGGCTTTCTCAGGTGGGAGGGAGACAGAAGCTACCAACTGTGCTGCACTCCAGTTCTGGATGAGACTCTAGGAACCCAGATTCATTAGGGGAGAAACTGTAATGTCTGGAAGCAGGTGAAACTCAAAGCGGCTTCCTCTCAGAGGTACTTGCAGAAATTATCGAGGGACACTGAGATACAGGGGCCACAAAGGGCAGGGCTGACTGGAAGCAAAGCTATCTGCTCCATCCTGAGACGCTGCCACATCCAAGCTGACCACAGAGGCTTTTGCAATTTTGCAAGTCTTGTCTCATAAGAGTCTCTCCAGGACAGTAGTTCTCCCAGCTTAGATACAGCTGATCTTCGCAACCAATTGGCCTGGAGGTCAATTCCTCCCAGTGATACCAACAAAAATCAAGACTTAACTACAACAAGGCTGTACACACAGTCCACAAAGGCGTGTACCAAGAATGTCCACCTCAGGTAACTGGAGAAGCTGAGCCATTGGGCCCTATAGGACACCTAGCACACAAACCTACTTTACCAACTCAGAAAAACGGTGAAAATGTGGAGACAAAGAAACAGATCACAAATGAAAGAAATGGAGGAAAACTAATGACTAGATATAAAGTTGAAACCCATGGTTATAAGGTTTTCCAAGAATTTCCTAGAAAATGCCAATAAATTTAGTGAGACCCTCAAGGATATGAAGAAGGACCAACTAGAAATTAACCATACATTGACTGAAAAAAAATTTTTTTATACAGAGACCTAATAGGAGAATAGAGGAATGCAAGAATCAAGTCAAAGATTTGAAATACAAAAAAGCAAAAACACTCAGCTGGAAAAGCAAAAAGAAAAAAGAATCCAAAAATTTGAAGATAGGGTAAGGATCCTCTGGGACAACCTCAAGCATACAAACATCCAAATTATGGGGGTTCCAGAAGAAGAAAGAGAGCAAGATACTGAAAACCTATTTGAAGAAATAATGAACAAAAACTTCCCCCAATGTTAGAAGAAATAGACTTACAAGTCCACCAAGCACACAGAACACCCCTCCCTCCCAAAAAAAAGGAATCCAAAGAGGACCACACCAAAAGACATCATAATTAAAATGCCAAGAGCAAAAGACAAAGAGAATATTAAAAGCAGCAAGAGAAAAACAGTTAATTACCTACAAGGGAGCACCTATACGATTGTCAGATGATTTCTCAACAGAAACTATGCAGGCCAGATGGGAGTGACAAGAAATATGCAAAGTGATGAATAATAGCAAAAACCTACAACCAAGATTACTCTATCCAGCAAAGCTATCATTCAGAATTGAAGGTCAGATAAAGTGCTTCACAGATAAGAAAAAGCTAAAGGAGTTCATCAACACCAAATCAGTATTATATGAAATGCTGAAAGGTATCCTTTAAGAAGAGGAAGGAGAAGAAAAAGGTAAAGATAAAAATAATACATGTCTATCAACAAGTGAATCTAAAAATCAAGTGAATTGCCGAGACCGGTTTGGCTCAGTGGATAGAGCGTTGGACTGTGGGCTGAAGGGTCCCGGGTTCGATTCCGGTCAAAGGCATATACCTTGGCTGTGGGCACATCCCCAGTAGGGGGCGTGGAAGAGGCAGCTGATCGATGTTTCTCTCTCATCGATGTTTCTGACTTTCTATCCCTCTCCCTTCTGCTCTGTAAAAAATCAATAAAATATATTAAAAAAATAAAATCAAGTGAATTAAAAATCTGATGATCAGAATAAATTGGTGAATATAATAGAATCAAAGGCATAGAAAGGGAGTGGACTGACAATTCTGGAGGAGCGGGGAAAGGGTGTAGGGGGTGCGGGAAGAGACTCGACAAAAATTGTACACCTATGGATGAGGACACTTGGCGGGGATGTACGGGCAAAGAATGGGGTGGGAACCGGGTGGAAAGGAAAAAAAGAGGAACAATTGTAATAATCTGAACAATAAAGATTTATTTAATTAAAATAAAAAGAAATATGTTTGCATTCTTCATGATTTGTTAAAATTGATTTCAGAGAGGAAGGGAGAGGGAGAGAGAAGGAGAAATGTCAATAATAAAAGGGAATTATTTATTGGCCTCTTCTGCATGCCCCCCACACTCCCTACCACCACCACCACTACAGGGGATAGAGCCCATAACCCATGTGTTGACCAGGAATTGAAACTTGACCTCCAGGTCAACATTCTACCAATGAGTAACACCAGTTACCCTTCTTTTTAAAAAATCCTCACCAATGGTATATTTTCATTGGCTTTATAGAGAGTGGTAAGTGTGAAGGAAGAGAAACATCCCTTGTATCCTGTACATGCCCCAGCAGGGATGGAATCTGCATCCTTTTGTTGTATTTGACAACACTCCAACCTAGCTGTGGCACCTTAGCTTATTTATCTTACTTTTGACTGTTGACTTATAAAAATCCTTGTTATATTTGGAATACAATTATTTTATCGCCAATGTAATTTGTGAAAGGGCAGAGCAGGACTGACTCCATTTTGTACTGTGTCCTCCATCTCATGTAATTATGTCCCTGACATGGCCCCTCTCCAAGAAAAAACCACAGAATGTGTCAGTTACCCAGCTCACCCTTAAATCAGCCGATGGGAATACAAGGGGAACTAACCTAAGGCCAAAAGTATGCTGACCGCATTCTGTCTTTGTGTTACTGGGCCCTAGCCTTCACCCAGCCAATCAGAATTGGCCAACTCAGTGGTCCGAACATCACCCCACCACCTGACCCCAAGCCCTATAAAACTGCTGTACTTTTGAAACTCGGGGCTCTTTTGCATCCTGCCTCTGTGTCGGTAGTAGCAGAGAGATCAAGCTTGAGCGAGAATAAAGGCTCTTTGCTTTTGCATCGGACTCAGCTCCCTGGTGGTCTTTGGGGATCTTGAAATCTGGGCATAACAATTTGCAAATATCTTCTCCCTCAGAGTGAGTTGTCTTTTTACTTTCTTGATGTTGTCCTTTGAAGATTTTCATTTTGATGAAATCTAATTGATTTAATTTTGCTTTTTTATTTTCTGCTTTTTGGTGTCCTCTAAGAAACCACTGCTGTACTTTGGGTCACAAGGATTTATTCCTAGCTTTTGTAAAGAACTTTAGAGGTTTCACCTTTTCATTTAATTCTTTTATCCATTCTGAAGCAATGTTTTTCTATGGTGGGAGGAACAAGTCTGATTTGGTTGTTTTGCTTGTGCATGTCAGTTGTCCCTGCAGTATTTGTTGACATACAATCCTTTCTCATTGGATTATATTGGCACCTTTATCAAAAGTCAATTGCTTATTCATGAGGGTCTATTTGTGGAATCTCAATTCCATTATATTGTTGTCATCTGCGAGGGTATCCCCCATGTCCTGTGTGGTTCAGAGTTCAGGTTCAGGGTTCGGGCTCTGGAGGAGACCTCATGCAAATGAAAGAGACTAGACAACAAAATAATTTTGAAATTGTGGGCCAGGCAGAAGCTCAAGAGAGGACTTTGCTTTGCTCTGGCTAGGGTCCAGTAACACAAAGACACAATCCCTTTTATTTAGATTTGGGATCTACCTATAGCCGAGGGCCGGCAATTTTCAGTAACAACCAAACTGTATTATCAGTAAGGATTTACATAAGACTAAAAGGTGGAAGTTGCTTCAACTCTCTTTGTCTCAACTAGACAGGTGGTATATGGCTCTGACTCTTCCAGAACCTCTAGGTAGACCAGTCTTCTGGGTTCCTTGTCCACACCTCTTTTCTAGTGAAGGCAATGGGCAGCTTCCAGCAGTCATCATTATGCCAGTCCACACTGCCCTCTCCTATGGTAGCTTCACAGTGATTTTGAAATGGGGACATTTAAGTTATGCAACATCATCATCTTTTTTATGCTTGTGTGACCTATTTTGGGCCCCCTACATTTTCTGATGAATTAGTATTGGGTAGACAGTTCCTGTACAATAGAAAGCTGACTTTTGATAGAGATCATGTTGAATCTGTAGATCAATTTGTAGTTATTTCCATTTTCACATTATTAAATCACCTGATCCAGGAACAGGAAAAAATAGTATTATTTCATGAAATATGTCACATGACATCATTTAAATAGCCTTCTGTTTGGTAAGAATGTAATAAATTATGCCCAGTTCTCATTTTCTGTTATTGTCAAGGTGTTACTAGGTAAATTAATTTAAGAGATAAATTACCTTGTCTAGGATAGTTGTATTGTATGTTCCTGAGTCTTCAGTTTGCTCTGTATTTTCCTCCAATTCACTCTATGGAGGGAAGTTCTTGTGATGACCTCTGTCCCCAGTACTGGTCCTGGGTGTATGGTCTGGGGATGGGAAAATAGGGACTTCCCCCATCCCACTCGCTGAGGATGTAAGGTTTGGGACTGAGAAGATAGGACTTCCCTATCCTATCCGCTGAGTTAAACAATAGCGGCCCCAAGGACATCCCAGAGCTGTGCTGACATCCTGCTGGACAATAAACGACCGCCCTGACTTATCCCTGACTTATCAAGAGTGGCCAGGTTGGAGTTGTATGAATTTCCTGCTCATAATGTTATGGACCACCCATGAGTGACGACCACCAAGGAGCCAGATCAAAAATTTAAGAAGCCTTTTAATAACGAACTCGAGCCCGGGCCCACGTCTCCACTGTCACAGCAGTGAGCAACGAGAGCCCCGAACCTCGGTAGCGAGCACTTTCTATCTCCAACGCGGGGAGATTTGGCAATTTGTGATTGGCCGGTTTCACACAAAGAAAGGTAGCACAAGGTCAGTTACAGTACAGGGAAGCGGGAAATTTCAAATTTTCTTCCCAGGCTGGTGGGCCCTGTTGACCGGGTATCTGGTCGTGCGGTGTTCTGGCAGCAGGATGTCCTCAGGCAAGGGAGGGCTGAGTAAATGTCACAAACAGCTAAAGGGGGTTTCGGTGGTGGTATCTGGTCTAAGCATGACGAACCACGTCCTTCTCTTCTATCCTCCTCCCCCTTCTGAGTCTGGCTATCACATTCCCTACTGGTCTTATCAGGGAATCAAATCCTTGATTCCTGCTGTCCCCCCTCATCATCCGAGTGTATGGGTTGGTCTTTGTGATTTTAAGATGGCAGCCCCCAGGTAAGTTTCACGCAGCCAACATGGTGGCCGCCAAGTCACATAGTCCAAAATGGTCTTTGCAGTCCTGTCCTGCCTTTACAATAAGTCACCTGCCACAAACTCCTTCGGAACATGCCAACAGCAGCATAAAAGAAACCCTGACAGGCAAAGACGGGTATGACTCCCCTGGCTCCTGTTGTTGGACTGTGGGACCTCACCCGAGGGCATTTAATTAACTTGAACTTTCGCTGGTACCCTGCTTGTCTTGGTCAATTTATTGGCTTCGGTCAGATTCAATCTTACTTCTCAGATTAAAACCATACCCTGGGATCCAGCTATTAGGTGGCTTTCTACATACCTGCTTATTTATTGGCTCCTCTTCTCGTTCAGGCAGCATCACTCCACTTTCCCAGCTTAGCTACAGGCTTAAAAGGATTTTGGGGGGAAAGGTTATCATCAACCTGTGTTCTTTGCATCATGGTCACATCCCAGTTATATTTTCCTAAATCAAGGAGTTGGGATCTCTCTTTACCAAGACCTGGGACTGAGTTCAGGTGAAAGTGGGCATCAATTGAATCTGTGCATGATGTGGCCCTGGCCAATACACTTACCAAGGTCGGGACACCCTTTCACACCAGTGTCCCCACCTGGGGCCTCCTCCACCTCACCTGGTAGGTATTTGTGGCAGGTGAATCAGAGAAGGAAACCTGGGGTTTCCACCTGTCACAGGCTCCCCCATCCTGCATACCTGACATGCTTGGAGCAGAGATGAAATTCCTCACACTCTTGTCTGCCCCAGGGAGAGGCTCCCTGAATGAAGCCAGGCGGAAAGAACACCCCAATGCTGCCAGGAGGGAGGCTCAGCCTGTTTAGCTGCTGGGCCCCACGTGGCAGGTGGAGTGACTCATTTCCTTGTGTAATTCTCTATGGTATTGCTGGATATGGCCCGGTTTTTTGGTTTATTTTAATATATATTTTTGTATTGATTTCAAAGAGAAAGGGAGAGGGAGAGAGAGAAATAGAAATATCCATGATGACAGAGAATCATTGATTGGCTGCCTTCTGCATGCTAGATGGAGCCCACAACTGGTGATGTATCCTAACCAGGAATCACACCATGACCTCCAGGTTCAGAGGCTGGGCCAGTCCAAATTTTTAAACATAAAAAATTTCAATCTTTTCCTTTTGACAGTGTTGTTCTCAAGCATATCTGGAGTCTCACCGCAGAGCATGTTCCGCCTGCCAGAGAAAGGATCAGCTGCCATCACCTGTACTACAGCTCCTTGTTCTTACATGGGGTGAGGGGTTTATTTTGCTGGCAGGAGACCTTTAAGAAGGAGAGGATGTGGGAGCCCCTCCAGGATTTCAGTCAGCCTGAAGTCTGAAGAGCACAGGAGGGGCCAGGGAGCACTTCCCTGCAGCCAGCAAGCACAGGGCAGGCCCCTGCATGGGAGTCCCCCCTGCATGCCTGACCTGCTTGGAGCAGAGATGGAATTCCTCACATTCTTGTCTGTCTGCAGGGAGGAATCCCCTGAATCCAGGTGGAAAGAACACCCCAATGCTGCCAGGAAGAAATTAAGCCTGCTTAGCTGTTGGGAAGCCAGCAGGGAAGCCTGTGACAGCGGAAAACCTCTGTTTCCTTCTCTGACTCACCTTCCAGAAGCACAGGCCTGTCAGCAGCACCTGGGAGCTGGGGGGCCATCTCCTCTGGGGTGTGTCCAGCAGAGCCTCACAGCTGGCGGATTCCCCTTTCCGGAGCACCTGGGCCTGGGACTAAGGGAGAGCCCTGCTGATGCTGGGGGTGTGAGTCCAGCCCAGACCATGCCTGTAACTGCACAGGGGCCTTGGTCAGGGTCTTTTTTCATAGAGGGAGCTGGACAGGAGGGTTTCAATCTCTTATTTCCCATGAGAGCCGGAGTGTCCTCTGGTCTTTGGAAGACACAGTGTCCCCCACAACTGGGCCCTTGGCTGTGGCCATGGCAGTGCTGGTCCCTGACATCACAGAGTTTAAGTCTAGTAGAGGTGGCCAACTGGCCCCAGACAGGGACCACTGAGACTGGGCAGTGGGGAGGAAGCTGCTATAGGACTTTCGTTGTTGGTGGTGGTGGTTTTGGGTGCCTACTGACCCTGGCTGGATGCAGAAAAACCAACCCCTCAGGCAGAAATTTGTATGAATATAAAGAGGAATGACACAGCACCAATTTATTCACAATGAGGTTTTTTATGTACACAGGAGACAAAAATAGGACTCCCCAGGAGAAGGGCTCAGGTTTCCTCTGTAGTGAAATAGGGGGAAGCAAGTGGTTAACCATGGCTTCTATTTTGGCTGGGAGTTGGGCAGGTCTTGCTTTTGATGCTTTGAACTTCCCTTGGGGTGAGGAGAGGCAGCCCAAAGGACTCCCTAAGGACTGACTCTGATGTGGGGTTGAAGGAGGGGGCATGGGCCCAAAAAGCTGTCAAACATCCAACAGGGAGTCTTCTTGATTCCAGGGGGTGAAAGGAGCTCTCTCTATAAGGGGTGTTTGTTTCCTTGGTTTCATGTTTTAATTGATGAACTTCCTGCTGTTACTCCCATTTTTTATATCCCCGTATAAATGTGAACTCACCCTCATAATGGTGTAATAGTGATGGGTAGGCCTGTGGGGGTGGTGGCTTTAAATAGTTAATATTTCTTCCAGGTCACTATTATTTGTTTCCCAAAAATTAATTTCCTCTTCTTGTTTTAATCCTGGCTCAAGAATATTTTTTCATGCCTTTTTTTTTTTTTTTTTTTTTTTTTTTAGAGAGAGAGAGAAAGAGAGTGTTACAGGGGAGGTGGGAAGAGATAAACACAGATGTGAGAGTTACACATGGATTGGAAGCCTGCAGCATGCACCCTCACGTGGCAGGGGCTGTATCAAGCCTGGAAGTGAGATAGATGATCTGACCTGGAATCAAACCCCAGACCCTTCCTCTGGGTGCCAATGCTCTTGCCACTGTGAGGAACGAGCCAGGGCTTCTTATTTTTTATAAGGTTTTATTTGAGACAAACTTACTACATGTGCCAGAGAACAAAATATCAAAATATTCTTATTTGGAAACACACAACATGAGAAGGGGGAGAAGCCCACATCTTCTTTTTTATTGTTATTGTTGTTTCTGTTAATACACACCTGAGGATATTTTTATTGCATTTTAGAGAGAGTGCAGGGAGGGCGGAAGCAGCTAGGGAAACATCAATGTGAGAGCGACCCATAGATTGCTTGCCTCACCCACACAGGATTGAGCCTACAACCATGGTGCATGCCCTTGACAGGAATCAAATCCGAGACCCTTCAGGCCACAGACTGGGCCTCTATCCACTGAGCCTGTTGTATCGCAAATCAGTGAGCTAGACAAGACACTTTAATGAGCCAATTACATTAGAAGTCATCTTTATTGTGGGCAGGTTCAGAGCATATTATCTCTGTCAAATTCCGAACACAGGAAGGAGTATTCCCTTTTTATATCCTTCTAGGTCTTTGTATAAGTTGCCTTTGTAAAGAGCTTGTAACCCTGAATACATAGCTATACAGACACCTGCCATCAGTATGAGAGTTTCAGCCCCTTATGTTAGATGGCTAGCTTGCAAGGTCAGACAGTGAAGTTTATCTTTTCTATTATTCAAATTAAAAAAAGAAAGTTATATTCTACAGAATAAGAGACTATCTAAAATTAACCTAGTTGACCTACAGAATAAGAGACTGTCAAAAGAATAACAGAGTAGCTCAAACAGCAGTTTTCCAAAGGAGGGACCACCATGCTTTAAGCCAAACAGCTAGGGCCACGTCCGCTTTGATGGTGCAAAGTTGAACCCACATTTCCCATAGAACCAAGACAAATACTTGGGTACAATCCACAAAATAAAATCATTTTTTGAGCAGTATTGATGGGAATCTAAAGTGTATTCAAATCTCTTTTTTTATACTCACTCGAGGATATTTTTCCATTGATTTTTAGGGAGAGTGGAAGAGAGATGGAAAGACAGAAATATCGATGTGAGAGAAACACATCAGTTGGTTGCCTTCTGCACCTGCCCTGATCAGGTCCCGGGCTGGGGAGGAGTCTGTGCTCTTGACCACAATTTTAACCAGGACCCTTCAGTCATCAGGCCAAAGCTCCATCCATTGAGCCAAACAGGGCAGGGCCTAATATTTTTTATTTTACAATAAAAATGTTTATTTCACAATTTTAAATTTATGCCCTTTTTCATATTCCTCTATTTTTGCGTGTGATTTTTTACAACAAAATTGCCTTAAGACCAATTAGTAGTGGGGCAAAATATTTGCAGCAAAAATGCTTGTAGCAAGATGTCTATGCAAAAAATACCAGGCACATTATTTCTTGACACCTTGGTAAGAGACAGAGGTAGGTTTCAAACCTGGGCCCTCTGATCTGAAAGCCTCAGGCTGTTGAGTTAGAGGCTCTCACTGTCCACACCTCTTGGGAGCAGCCACTGTCCTCCAACCATCAGAGCTCCCCTGACCTCTTGCCCTGGCTTCTGAGTCTGACTCAGCTGTTGTGGAAGACCAGGCTCCATGCTCAGCATTTCCAGCTCCAATCTTGCCCCAGGGAATAGGCTGTTCTCTCACCCTGGCTCCCTGTTCCACCTCACCCTCTTCCTGGCACACACTCAGGCTGGGTGCCAAGCCTGTTTCAGCGTCCCCAGAGGACCTGGCTTGAGTTTTGAAAGATCAATGTTTTCAGCATCTTCATTCACTTTGAATTGTGAAAAAATTGCCAGCTAACATGGTGGCCATGGTGCGGGGCAAAGAGTGTATGGGGCCCCATTGAAAAGGGGGTGTCTCAGGAAAGAGAGATCCTTGGAGAAGCAGGACATGGGAGCCATGGAGGGTGATGGTGAGTGTCTGTGGGTCCACCGATGGAAGAGGGTGTCTGAGGAGGTGCTGAATGGGGGTGAGGAATGTGGGAGTTGGGAGGGAGCAAGTGGGGTGTTGGTAGACAACAGGTTTATGCTGGCCTTAGGAAACATGACTGGGGTGTTCTCTCGTGTTCCATGTTCTGCTACAGTTTGTATAAGATTGCTGATTGCTTATGGGTGCCCTGTTTTCTGGCAATCCTCCAGGATAGAAATGAAGGGAGCTCACCCGAAACCGATACCAACTAAGGTTTATTTAAGCTCCTGCACCAGGAAGCCAGCTCTGCTTCTTGTCAGGCTGGGGAGAATTGTGAAGAGGCTTAGGCAGGAACAGTGTCTGCCAAGTATGTAGAGCAGGCGCTGTGGGAGCTTGCAGTGTAACCACATGCTTCTTCTTGCCTGGCACGCGTGAACAAAAGGAGCCAAATGCTGGCCTGACACGCTCAGGGGAGGCCTGCATGGCGGCCTTGCAAACTCAAAGACCTAAATAATGTAACCACAAAAGATGGTCTGAAAATTAAATATTTAACTACAAACAAGTTATAGGGGGCAGTCATGTCCCAGGCCAAAATTTTCCCTGACAAAAATCAACTTAGATCTTAATTGAGCCATTTGTCTTGTTGCCTCTAGGATATCATATCTGTGAGATGTCTGGGAAACTTGTAACTCCCCTTCTTTTGGAGTCCTTGGGACAGATACCACAAATTCCTTCATTATCATGTTAATTCTTTCTGCATTCACCTAAGTAGGTGTCCTTAATTTTATTTTTTATCCAATCCCAGGTGGGATTGCTTATCCCTCCTCCTTAAACCATCACCAATGAATTTCATGTAACCCACCCATGTCCCTCCTTTGAGTGCGATGTATAAATAGAATTGTAATTATCTCAATTGTTTGAGATTCTGCTTCCAGGCATATGTCAACAGGGTGGCTCAAATAAACTCACTAAAATTCTTTACAGGTTTCAATGTTGTTGTTTTTTTCATTAACATACCTCCTTTTAGCATGTGAAATCCCCACCCAGGGGTTGTGTTTTAGTAGTTAAATGAAGGATGTTCACCAAAAGGACAGTGCTTGTTGGCTGATGAGCTATGCCCCTGAGGTGGCCTTGGAGAGGGCAGGCTCCTTCAGTCCATCCCAGGTTGGCTGTTTGTCCTGAGGGGTAGGTAAGGAGGGCTTTGGGGGAGCACCTGCCTGTCTCAGTGTTATTCTTAACCCTTAGTATGAGTTCACCTATGATGCCAGTGGGCCTGGAATTATCTTGATGAGAAGTATGTAAATGTGGCCCGAAGGTCCTAACACCTATTTAGGAGACAATGGACATTTTATTTTTCTTTCTTAATCTTCAACCTAAGGAGGGGGTGAGATGGAGAGAGACATAGTTGTGAGAGAGATCCATCAGTTGGTTGCTCTTGCACTCCCACAAACCTGGGAGGGGATTGAGCCAGCAGCCCAGATACATGCCCTGGACCAGGAATTTGGCATTCTTCCTGCCATCAGCCTCCTCACTGGCTTCCCCTTTTGTCCAGGACCAAAGAGGGTGGGCTTCCCTTCTGGCAGCAGGCGGCAGTTATCTCCTTGGTCCCCAGAAGACTCTCCCAGGGGAAGCGGGAGTTGGGTGGAGTACTAGCTGAGGCCTGTGAACAGGACTTCACTGAGCAGGAGGGGCTGGGACTCCAGTGGCCAAGGCCAGCCTGCACACACAGTCTGCTCCCTGTCAAGCCAACAGAGAGCCCCCAGTCCAACTTCAGGGTTTCTGGCCTGATCCCTGCTACCTGCAACGGGTGATAGGGGACCACAACCTGGATGGGCACTCCAGACCTTTCCAGCTTTTAGAAGGAATCTGACAAGTTCCCTGGCAGGTGGATGTGCAGGCTCATGCTGGGGCTCTAGAGGTGCCCAGAGCAACACTGCACAATCGGAAACTTCAAAAATTTAAAAACTAGAGTCTATGCAGCAAAAGTATAGCAAAGTCCCCAAGGACATGAGCCATCCTTTCCCTTGTTGATGGGGCACCACAATTAGATATCAGGTGTAGTGGGGACACTGGTGTGGCCCTATGCCCCACCCATGGACACAGATCTTTGAGGTGGCACATTTTGTGCAAGTTCAGATGATGTCTATCCTCACTATAAACTGAGCACACACCCAGGTTTTTCCAAAAAGATTTCAACTCCCTCCTCCCAGAGGAACATAAAGAAATACAAGTAGAAGGGAGTGGTAATACTAGAGAGGACAGATATATGATGACCTTGAATGTGTGCTCTGCATACTATCAGGCCTGAAGATGACCACTGAGAGTGGAGTAGTGCTGCCTGGACAGGGAGGAAGAGCCAGAGACACACAGATACATTGGAACCCATCAAAATTAAAGCTTTCACTTCAAAAAGCATCAGCAATAAAATGAGCCCAGCTGGTGTAGCTTAGTGCAAAGATCATCTTCCCCTGGACCAAGTGGTTTAGGTTAGATTCTCATTCAGGACACATGCCTGGCTTGCAGGTTTGACCCACTGTAAGGGACATGCATTGATCGGTGGCAGCCGGTCAATGTGTGTCTCTCATCGATGTTTCTATCTCTCTGTCCTTCTCCATCCTTGTCTGAAATCAATAAGAATATCTATACTAATGAAAGCCTATGTGGCCTTCCCATGTGACGTGGTCACAACATACCCTCTACAAGATGGCCGCCATAAGATGGCCACAGGCACAGCAGAGGTGGGGTCCTGCAGCTGCTCCATGCAGTGGGGCCTGGGGGTCTCATGGTTCCCAGATTGGAGATGGTGCAGGCATGGCTGAAAGACACACACCCTTCCCGTACATGAATTTTGTGTACCAGGCATCTAGTTTATGTATAAAAAAAGAAAGTAAAAAGACAGCTCCCAGTATGAAAGAAAATATTTGCAAATCATATGCCTGATAAGGGAACTGTATCCAGAATTTAGTAAGAACTCTTACCAGTCAACAATTAAAAGCCACCAAACAACCAATTAAAAAGAGGGCAAAGGATTTAAAGTCATTTTCTGAAAAATGACAAACAGACACTGAACTCATGAAGCGATGTTCCACATGCTGAGTCATTAGGGAAAGTGAATCAAAACCACAAATCTCTTCACACCCACGGGTACAAGTTGTATTCACAGCACAATTATCCTTAAAAGCCTCAAGTTGGAAATGACCCAAATGTTTATAAGCTGGTGAATGGTAATGTGTGAGTCTCCACTGTGGATGCTACAGGGTAGGAATGCCTGCTACCCTGGCCTGGGCCATTTGTCCTTGTGGCGAGACACACAGACATTTTCTTGACTACGGTCCTGTTGTGGCTGGACCAGCCCTCAGAGTTATCACCATTGTAGGATGCACCTCTGCACAAGCCATTAGAGAATCTTAAGAACAGATGTTGGGGGTCACACAAAAGGCCAGCGGAGCACACAGCGAGTGGAGAGAGGGGAGTAGAGTGGACCTGCGCATCTGCCTTTATCAGGGTCCAGGGTTTGTGTGTCTAGTGTTTGGAGAGTTCACTGTTTATTGGCAAATATAAAGCAATAAGAGCAGGAATTAGAGCGCAGGAAGGGAGGCACAGGGGTCACCAAGCTGTCAGTTATCTAGGTGACCCAGGGTTTTTCTAAAAGGGATGCTCATGGCTGTGAACCACCTGGTTCCTTATCTGCTCGTTTTGCTGGTAGCTGCACCCTGCATGTGGCAATTGTTCCTTGTAGGTGGCTGTCTGTGATTTGGGTGACATTTGCAATGACAATCATTAACATTATAGTTAGAACACTAATGCCAGTCACTTGCACCACAATGAATGAACAAGATGTGGTGTGTCCATACAATGGTATATTATAGTCACTAAAAGAAGTGGAACACTGATACCTGTGACAACATGGATGAACCTTGAGAACCTTACACTACATGAAACACAAATGGTCACCCAGCATATGATCCCATTTAAAAGAAATGTCCAGAATAGACAGATCCATAGAGACAGAGAGCAGATCAGTGGGTGTGAATTGCAGGGGAAAGGGTCATGTGGTCACCTATGGGTTCAGGCTTTGTTGTTGGGCTGATGGGAATGTTTTGAACTTAGTGGTGGTGTTTGAACAACATTAAAAACATATAGACATTTAAAATACACTCATTAAAATAATTCAATCAGAAATTCTGTTATATGAATTTTAGTTTAAAATAGTAATGATAAAAGATTAAAACCAAGCACCAGAAAAACAACTGTTGTTTTACTAGCTACATGACAGCCTCTCCTATTTGCTGACCCTAAAAACAAACAAACAAACAAACAACAACAACAACAACAACAACAAAAATACCAGAGTTACTAGGAGCACATGTGCTCAAATTTTGAAAAACCGGGCTACCCTGGCTGGGTTGTTCACTTGGTTACAGCGTGCTCCCGATCCGCCAAGATTTTGGGTTTGATCTGAATCTTGGCACTTATTAGGATGAATCAATCATGCATAAAGTAGGACAACGAATATTTTTCTTTACCTCCCTTCCTCCTTTCTTTCTAGAAAATCAGTGGGGAAAAAACCACATGGACTCTATGCATCTTAGCTGTTTTTCCTTTGACATTATGTTGTGAACATTTTCCATGCCATTAGAGACTTTGACATATATTTTAAAAAAGACATAAGGTTAAAATTTTTGAGACATTCAGATACCACATTAGAAAGTTTGAAATAAATGTATGAGTCCTCCCATGGAAATAATTCTAAACTATTTTTATGTTAAAATAGCAAAATAATGGAAGTTATGTATACATGTAAGCTAAAACAGAGAATAAAGGTTTTTTGTTTTTTTTTTTAAACAAGCACAGACATTTTCATATATTCCAGGCAGAGCCGGGGCAGGGTCTGCTCTGGGCACTCTAGCTGCAGAGTTGCTGCTCCCCAGCACCTGCTGCCCCATTATGTCTCTGCAGACATACTCTTCCAGGAACAGAATCTTCTGGAAGGTCACACTGACGCTGTTGCTAACGTGTCTTAGAGGAGAGGGAGACAAAAACTGAGGATGGGGAGGAGCTTTGCTTTGCATACTGTTCATTCCCCAGCTGCTTATATTTACAACCACATGGAGGGAGGGGCAGGTTCCTCTGAGCCTGGTTTGGGGAGAGCCCACTCAGTGACCCAGAAGTCCATGCCTTTTCTGTCCAATTTGCATATGATGGTTTACAAGTAAAATTAGTACAGGGAAAATAGCCTTAATTTCCTTCACAATTTACAGAGTCTGGAGAGGACTAAGCTTATGCAACCTCTGTCCAGGGTCCTGGGTATCCCCTGTCCAGGCCCAATTACCACCCTACAATCTGAGTAGAGTGGACTGGTCCTCACAGCCTGTCCTGGATGCCCCTCATCCCTGAACCCCTGTCTTTCTAGAGAAGTTGGACCTCAGACATCACAGAGCCTGATCCCTGTGGCCGCGATTCCCATGTTGGTGGCTGGGTGAGCCCAGGAGATCTGGGAGGAGTTTCGAGCTGTGGTTTGGGTGAAAGTCAATTGGAAGTGCTGACACCTCTTTGGATGACACCCAGATCGTCTATTTCAGGCAAGTCAGTTTTCCAATGAGAGTTCCAGCCTCCCACACTACAGCCCTCTGGCTGCTGGGGACACATGAAGAACCCAGCCCTGGGGTTGGGGTGCAGGAGAGGCACCTTTTCCTTCTCTAGCACCCGGTTGTCACTCATAGAGCCTGCCTGCCCTGCACCCGCCTCCTGTCAGAGGGCATGCTGGCCTCACATCCCTCCCCTGGGCTAGGCAGGAGTTGAGGGACAGCACCAAAGCCCCTCCCTCCATGTGGGTCCTGCCCCACTACCTGTCCTAAGCCCTGGTGAGCTGGAAACAAGAACTGAATCCCAGTGACTGGGATGCAATTGATATTCTGTGAAACCCACAGAACTTGGGGAACACCTGACAGTTGTTCTTTCATGGGAATCGTAGACATTCCTTGTGACCCTGGGGAAATAGAGACAGGACGCCAAGTCCACTACTTAGGACCCTTCCCAACCATTCATGAGCCGGGACAGAACAGGTAAATCTGCAAAGTTTATTAAGTGCCCTGTGTTTGGTGCCAGGTGAGAAAGAAGCCGAAGGTAATGGGGTTCTGGTTCATGGCATTAGCTGTAGGCATTGGGGACCTCAGGACCTCCAACAGCAAAACATTCTTTCATGATTGTCCAGAATCCAAGAAAGGGAATATCACAACTTAGGACAGAGTTAGAGTGCTAGAGAAGCAAGTATAAGACAGGCACATTGACTCGGAGAGTCTCCCGTCCCCAAATATCCCCTGTAGTCCCAGAGCTCAGTCAACACCAGAGCCGGTCTCCAGGCTCACTGAGGAAGCAGAATCCGCAGTCATCTGATCTGTGGTCCTCCTTAAGCTGACACTGTGAAGAGAGAAAGCCAGAAATGCAGGGACAGACGGTTAGGGACAGGGGAGTGAAAGAGAGACACAGAAAGACAGCAAGGAGGATCAGAGGGAAATAAAACCAACAAGAGAAAGAAAGAGAGAAAAAGAAAGAGATTGACTATAGCAGGTGGACAGGGGTAGGGGACAATCAGAACAGGGCAGGGAGTTGTGCCATGGGCAGTCTGGGTTTCCACACCCTCCCCAGTCCCCAACAAGCCCTATTCCTGTGAAGGGGACAGGATCTTACCTGGAACAAACCCTGTCATCCAAGGATGGTCCCAAGAAACACTCCTGGCCTCTCACTTTTACCACAAAGGTCTCCTGGGGTCTAAATGACCAGGGACAGCACTGTTCGAAGCAGACCCTGAATGTACAGTTTCCACACTTCTGGGTCCTGCTCAAGGGCACCACAGCATCATCATAGCAACAGTGCTGCTGGGGGTCATAGAACTTGTCCCCACATCTTGAGTGTGACTGGCACAGCATCAGGTGAGCACCCGCGGGGGACACTGCAGGAGACAGTGCTGGTGTGGCCCAGATGGCAGGGCAGGCAGAGCCCATCCCTGGCCCCTCTGGAAGCCACCGTCTACCTGAGTGTCGGGGGACACTGCAGGAGACAGTGCTGGTGTGGCCCAGATGGCAGGGCAGGCAGAGCCCATTCCTGGCCCCTCTGGAAGCCACCGTCTACCTGAGTGTCCCTCTCCCTCTTGCACTCACCTGGGGCTCCTTGTGAAGAGAGGAGGTTGATGATGCAGAGAGCGGCCAAGACAGCTGTGGGGGAGGAGCTAGATGAGGTGCAGTTGAAGAGGCAGACATGGGTCCCCCTCAGAGACCTCTGCCTGGGGCAGGGGAAGATCTTGGGGGAGGGGGAATTTCTGTTCTGAATGAGGCTCAGGGAAAGAATAGGAGGATCCAAGATGGGATCTGGAGACCAATGATGAGGAGTCTTGGGATTATGAACTGTGCAATGTGAGGGATGCTGGCAGGGTCTTGGGAAAACAGGTTTAGGATTCAAGGGGTTGTGTGTTTTCCATGACCAGGAGGTTCTCAGTTGCACTCAGGGGGCTGAGTTGAATGGGGTTGCTATAGAGCTGAAACAATGAAAGTCTAGAAGACTGGGTTTATAGTAAGAAAGTGGAGTATGGGTGGCATTGGGCATGAGATCCCGAACCAAATCTGAGATGTGAATAAAGATGATATTGAGGAGATGGATCAGGTAAGGCCCGGCGCTAAGGAGGAGAAGTAGGTTGAGGTAGGGATGGGGTGGTAGCTGAGATTGGAGCTGGGCTCTGAGGGAATTGGGGTTGGTTCCTTCTTACCCAGGATGTAGCGTCGGGAAGTCATGGCTCTCAGTTGGTTGCAGCGGAATCAGAAAAAGGACTGCAGTTCTCGCAGATGTTTTTATCTCTGATAAGAGCGGGTGATGTCATCGAGGTTCCTGCCTCCTGGCCAGGCCTGTGGAGACATGCTGGAACCTTGAATCAGGAGGACCCAGCATCATCTCTGGCACCATGGAATCCTCTGAGAGCCAGGAGAGTAAGGACTCTCTGCCCCCGCCCATCATGATACTTTCCCCAAATGCTTCCCACTCGTGCCAAAAACCAGGACCTCCTCAGCCAGCAGGACACGCCTCAGAGCCACCCCCACTCTTCCACAATGAATCCACCAGTTTTTCCATCACATCCTATGACTCTTCTACTTTCCCCACTGTCTTTTGCACATTGCTAACCTCTTATAATTCTAGGGTACTGGGAGTGGGAGGGTGCTCTCAGTTCCCCACCTCAGAGCCCTGACCAGGAGCTGCTCACTAAACCACAGCTCTGCTTATTCAGGTGAAAGTTTTTACACTTGGATATTCCAGATTGAACAAGGTTGGGGAAATGAGGAAAATGTAGGGAGGATGCTGTGGTGGCTCATGAAACAGAACCAGGGGAAAGGCCCTTGATGATCTCTACTTCTCACTCCCCCAGAGTCCTCTTGCTGGTCTCCTTCTCTGTGTCTTCATTAGTGTCATGTATGGAGGAGCACATGTCCACTTAGCACCTTATATGGCCCAGGTTTTGTGCCTGACTCAGGTGAGGCAGGGATGGGTAGGTTATTTAAAAGCCATAGATGCCAAAGGGCAAGAGGGCAAGAGGGGCGGAGGAGGATAGAAATCTTAGTTTGGTGGTGTGGTCAATGTCATTATCAGTATTACTTGTCCATAATGTTCTGTGAGAGAAATTCCACCACCTTCAGTAGATTCTCCAAGGCCTCAGATGGATGTGGGACTTCCCCTAAAACAATGGTCGTCAAACTCATTAGTCAGCAGAGCCAAATATCAAGAGTATAATGATTAAAATTTCTTTTGAGAGGCAAATTTTTTAAACGTAAACTTCTTCTATCACCACTAGACTGGCCTAGGCTGTGGTATTTTGTGGAATAGCCACACTCAAGGGGCCAAAGAACTGCATATGGCTCTCCAGCTGGATTTTGCTGACCATTACCCTAAAAGAATGAGTGACACTGAGGTCAGCATGTGAAGACAACACTTTAAGAACAGCTTCTCTGAGGGACATTGAATTCTGTGAGCTCTGGTCACCCCATGCTTTGAGGACTGGGAGCCCCTCCACCAGATTCTATAAGAATTTATCCTCAAGATAATACTAAAGGGAGCAATCCAGCAAGAAGAAATAACTCTGGTAAACATATATGCACCCAAAACAGGAGCACCCAAATACATACCAAAACTCCTAGAGGATATAAAGGGAG
Source organism: Antrozous pallidus (assembly GCA_027563665.1). Classification (NCBI taxonomy): domain Eukaryota; kingdom Metazoa; phylum Chordata; class Mammalia; order Chiroptera; family Vespertilionidae; genus Antrozous; species Antrozous pallidus. Next base: position 14,888,858 of record CM050525.1, read on the forward strand.
AGATAGAGAGCAATACAATCATAGTATGAGGCTTTAATACCCCACTATCACCATTCGACAAATCCTCTAAACAAAAAATCAGTAAAGAAACATCAATCCTCAATGACTCACTAGACCAGATAGAATTAATTGACATCTTCAGATCATTTCACCCCAAAGCCACAGAATATACATTCTTTTCAAGTGCCCATGGGTCATTCTCAAAGATAGACCATGTGTTGGGTCATAGGCAAAGTCTCTTTAAATACAAGAAGACAGAAATCATATCAAGCATATTCTCAGATCACAGTGGCATAAAGCTTGAAATCAACTACAATAAAAACAATCCAAAGAAATCAAACACATGCAGACTGAACAGCATGCCATTAAACAATGACTGGGTTACTAGAAAGATCAAAGGAGAGATAGAAAACATCATGGCAACAAATGACAATGATTGTACAACAATCCAAAATCTATGGGACACAATGAAAGCAGTTCTGAAAGGGAAGTTCATAGCTCTACAATCCTACTGCAAAAAAACAAGAAACAGCAGCAATAAATTATCTAACCCAACAACTCAAAGAGTTAGAAAGAAAGCAACAAGAAAAGCCCAGTGTAAGCAGAAGGAAGGAAATAGTAAAGATCAGAGCAGAAATAAATGACATAGAGACCAAAGAAACAATACAGAATATCGACAAAACCAAGAGTTGGTTCTTTGAAAGGATAAACAGGATTGATGAACCTCTAGCCAGACTCACCAAGAAGCAAAGAGAGAGGACCCTAATAAATAAAATCAGAAATCAAAGAGGTGAAATAACAACAGACCCCATTGAAATACAAAGGATTATTAAAAAATACTATGAACAACTCTATTCCAACAAACTGGACAACCTGGAGGAAATGGATATGTTTCTAGAAAAATATAACCTCCCAAAACTCAATCAGGAAGAATCTAAACAACTCAATAGACCAATAACTGTGGAAGAAATTGATGCAGTAATCAAAAAGCTTCCAGCAAACAAAAGCCCAGGGCCAGACGGCTTCACAGGGGAGTTTTACCAAACATTCAAGGAAGAACTAAAACCTATCCTCCTCAGACTATTCCAGAAAATTCAAGAGGATGGAACACTTTGAAACTCCTCCTATAAAGTTAGCATCATCCTAATACCAAAACCAGATAAAGATAACACAATGAAAGAGAATTACAGGCCAATATCCCTCATAAATATAGATGCCAAAATCCTCAATAAAATTCTAGCAAATCGGATCCAGCAGTACATCAGAAAGATCATACACCATGACCAAGTAGGATTTATCCCAGGAATGCAAGGATGGTACAATATCTGCAAATCAATAAATGTGATACATCACATAAACAAATTGAGAGATAAAAATCACATAGTCATATCAATTGATGCAGAAAAAGCATTTGACAAAATCCATCACCCTTTCTTGATAAAATCTCTCAACAAGGTAGGAATAGAAGGATTGTACCGCAACATAATAAAAGCCATATATGATAAACCAGCAAACATCATACTCAGTGGGCAAAGACTACAACCATTTCCCCTAAGAACAGGAACAAGACAGGGTTGCCCACTCTCACCACTCCTGTTCGACATAGTACTGGAAGTATTAGCCATTGCAATTAGACGAAGATGAAATAAAAGGCATCCAAATTGGAAAAAAAAAGAAGTAAAGCTATCCTTATTTGCCAATGAGATGAGGGGAAGGACAAGGGTGATGTGGGGCTGGGTTGATGGGAAGGAAAGGTGGCTGATAAATCCTCTTCACAACCGCTTGGTACAGAAGGCTAGTGGCATTGCTGCCCCCTTGACCTGTAGCCCAGGGTTGAGGCTATGCCACAGGACTTTGTAATACTGTCAGTGATAGAATTAAAAAAAATTACTATAGTTTCAGTTTAACCTGCTCAGCCTCCATTCTTCACAAGCAAGCAGAAATCAGAATTACGCTCTAACGTGAAGATACTCGTGGAAAATAACATTCCAGCAACATAAATAACGAAACAGATCACAGTGGTCAGCACCGGTAGTCTGGACAGCTCCTAAGCTCTCTGGACACAGACACCCCATTCAAATGCTCTTACTCTTCATTTTTACGTGTGGTAAAATTCACATAGCATAGTTTACCATTTAACCAATGTAAGTTCAGTAGCATTCAAGGTGCTGTGTACCCATCACCAAAATAAATTTAACATCCCCTATACCCATTGAGCCATCATTGCCCATTCCCTCCTCCACCCAGGCCTTAGAAATCATTAATCTGCTTTCATCCTTCATATCTTTACTTATTTGAATTTTTTATATGGATGGAAAGGTACAATATGTGCTGTGTGTCTCGCTTCTTTCACTTATCTCAAAGTTCCCAAGATTCCTACATGTTATAGTGTAAATCAGTACTTCATAACTCATAAAAATAATTTATTATTTATTATATGTTCATATCACATGTACATTTATTATATGTACATATCATCTTTATTTTAGTCATTTATTAATTGATGGACATTTGTGATGTTTCCACCTTTTGATTCTATGAACATTTGTGAACGAGTAATATTTGAACAACTGTTTAATTTATTTGGGTTCTGTTCCCAAAAGCAGAATTGCCTATTCACAGTAGGTATATATATAGGCTGATAAGTGTGAGCCTCATTATAACCTCAAAACAAAAACCTAGAGGAGATACACAAAACATAATGCAAGTGAAATCTATCCCATGGTGTAATGGTTAGCACTCTGGACTTTGAAAGTGAAATCTAAATAAAACGCTAAACACTCTCATTAAACAAGGGGAAAAGATAACAAGAGAGGAAGAAACACAGAACTACAAAGCAACCAGAATCAATTAACAAAATGGCATAAAAAAAATACATAACATATGGGCTCAATGCCCTCTCATGTCCCAGTAATAAAGCCACTTGAGCAAAAAATTTGGGCCGTCCTCACTTTCCCAATTTGAAATAGCAAATCATGCTTTTTCCACTCAACCTCACTACTTTCCCCAAGTTCTTTTGCAAATTTCAAACTCTCTTGAGCGAACTTGCCAAAACCTGTCTTACCTCAAACTCCCAATCTAAGGACCAGTGTGTTGTCACTGTTCACCTGACCACAGTGGGTGTTATTCCAGTGGAAGAGACATTTGAATGGGGAGCCTTTGTCCAGAGAGCAGAAGACACTCTCCACACCACTTCATTGTTTCTGCTCCTGGAATGCTACTTTCCCTGAGTATCTTCACTGTATAGTGTGATTCGGACTCCTGCCTGCCTGTGCAATGTGGAAGCTGATAGTCAGTGACTATAGATTTGGACATTCTAACTTGAATAAGTGGGAAAAATGAGACATTTCCTAGGTTAGTGGGGTCTCTCCTGAAACCAAGATAGGAACTCAAATGCCATAGGATGCTAAGTCCACTTCTGTTTTGTGTTTTAGTTGTCATTTATTGAAGACACCAGCTTGTATATCTCAGGCACAGTTGCAGGCTCTGAGATTCATGCTGAAGCTGCCCTCCAAAGGCCACTGTTTTCATTTGGTTCATGGAGATTGAAAGGAAGGAGCGGAGAGGCAGGAAGAAGAGAGGACACTGAAAGAGAGAAAGGAAGAAGTTGTGAGGACACTTAGTAAGCAACTGATGACTTAGAAGTGATATATGTAACCCATAGCATTGCCATACTTATTTGTATCATTGAGAAACTGGATGAAAAAAGTCCAAAGACTCTCCCATAGATCTTGACCCTGTAAGACTAATGGCAACAGGACTAGTGAGAAATTCCCATTGTCTCCTCCACAGGAATTCATCTTCCTTGTGCTGAATATGCTTGCTCTGTTGGGGAGGGGAGAGTTTGTCCTTTGGCAGAGCCACAGAAGATCAGGAGGGAGGGAGCCGCTATCCTGAGGGAGGCTGCTGGGGTGCACTTTATTGTCTATCTTCCTTTTGAAACTGTGTAAGCTGTGTGATGAAGCACTGTTTTTTGTTGTTGTTGTTATTGTTAAAAGATGCACCCAAGTCAGTAATATCAGTAAGGATCTGTGTGCTGGTCCAACTGGTTCAACCAGTCAGGGTTGGGTCCTATGTGTGTAGCAAGGAGCGGCAGAGGAGATGAGGCTGGTAGAGAGGATATTCTGCACAGAGAGGGCCTTAGGCTTCCCCAGCCTATGAGATCCAGGCTTCAGCTGAACAAAATCATTTCAGGGAGGACAGGGAGCGTGCCTGGAGGAGGACAAGTTTGAGCTTCAGGCACCAATTAGCAGGAAGTCAGTATGTCTAGACAGACATGTTGAATTAGATACACCCTAGACACAGTGATTTTATTCAGTCATCCACACCTTCATCTATTCACTTATTAATTTATTCACTCAATATTCCCTGAGCACCTGCTGTCATCAGCCTTTTGCTAGTTGATGTTGAGGACCCAGTAGTGTCTTGGTCCCAGGTCCTGTCCCTCTGGTTCTCATTTCCATTGGTGGACACAGACCACCCCAAACAATAATGACCCAGAGTTTGAAGGACTCGGAAGGGGGACTAATGGAAATCAAGGATGACATCTTAGAGAAGGGACATCTGAGCTGTGATTTTACGAATGAGCAAGAGCTATGACTCTTTCAGTGGGATTCAGCCCTGGGGGAGAGAGTGCAGGGCAGGCAGGGTCAGTCACCCTGTGACCTTGGTGCAGATTCTGGACTTCATCCGAGTGCATTGGGAACCACAGCCGGGTACTAGTAGGGGATGAAAGTGGTGAGATTTGAGTCTATGGAAGAACCCAGTGTCTGTCTCCTGTGAGGGAGTGAATAGGAAGCAGGAGACCAGGGAGGAGGCATCTGAAAGCAGAAATACCAGTGTCTAACTGTCTGTGCTCAACCAAGGGATGGGGGCATCACATTCCTCTCCCTGCTCTTCACGCCATCCCTTCCCCTTATACCTGCAGTGTAAAGAAATATTCCCCAAACTGTGTGTCATGACACTCTTTCAGGTTTTTTAAACCAATGACTGTCAAAGCAGATATTTTAAAAATTAGAGTTTATTGTAAGTAGAATGCTAACAATTCCTGGGCAATTCTATCTGTTTTTGAACTGTCTGTAAATGACAAAATGATGTAGCATCTATTTCTCCCAGTGAGTCATGTGCAGATACTTAGTAAACATGAGAATAGAAAGCCTCAGACTTACAGTTTCCATTCCAGACTTAAGTGTCTCACCCTCCCCTCCACCCCCAAAAATAAAAGGGTTCAACTCTCATGTCTTCAGTCCCAGGTGCTTCCTGTGGGAATCCAAGGCAGGCTCCGCACCCTCTAGATATCTCTTCCCAAAAGAGTAGTATAGCTGGCCCCAATTTCATTCAGACCTAGACAGAAACAGGTTCCCTGGGGAAGAGTTGAGCTTGGTGTCTCTCAGCCTACCCCGCCCTCCTGGGCTTGGATTCTGGTCTCTGTAGCTGCTGAGTCAGGACTCGGGTGGAAAATGGAGGGATCAGGTCAGGGCAGGGGGTCTCAGAGGCTGTGCTGGTGAAATGGGCATTGAGAGCCAGTCCATGGACACTTTGAGCCCCTGGCTCAACAGTGATGAGGGTGTGGGTCATACAGTCCTGGTTAGAATTCTTACACTTCCTCAAAGGTGAAATAGGCTACTTACAAGTAGCACTGTTCATCTCTCTGTAGAAGAGGAAGATTTGTGATTTTTTTGTATGACTGACAGCTTTGAGCCCCAGCACACTCCCACTGCACATGTGAGCTGATTTTTCCACCCTTGGTGATAGAACAAAGGACAAACCCTCTACCCAGCCCATATCCAGGAACCTGACCCTGGCCCAGGCTGTAGGAAAAGAAAACTCAAAGTCAACATCCACACTTCATGCCCGTTCAAACCTGTTTCACACAGGAATGAACCTGAACCCTTCCCCTCAGGGTAATGTTCTTGCTGTTCTAAGGATCAAAGGTAAGCATTACTTCATCTTCAGTGGTGCCTGTGTGTCATTCTGTCAGCCAGGACAGGCACCTGTGCAGTAGAAAACTCAAAGCTCATATAAACCGTCCCCAACAAGCTGCCTCTATATCCCTCATCTCTGTGCTGCCCCTTCTGGATGTCTGTCTGGGATGAGTCTGGCATCTCTACTGGACCTACTAGTAGAGCATTATGGGGACAGGGACCAGGGCTGCCTTGGTCTCCGCTATTTTTCCAGTTGTTCCAACTGCAAAGGATGCTCAGGGTTCCATGGTAAGCTGGAATCTACTGGAAAACACATTGGCTGAATTCTCTCCACTCAGTTTTCTCAGGAAGATCCTGGCATGAGGCCTCACCGCAGGTCACAGACACGGCGATGTTATGCCTATTTTCCTAGTGAGTCACCTGTCCCAGGCTCAGCCCCTCTGGAAAGGGCAAGGGGGCCCTGATTTCAGGCACCCATGGAACCAACCCAGAGAAGACATTCCCACAGCTCCCTGTGGTGCAGAGAGAGCCATAATTCTGAAATGTGAAAAGGACAAAATGCTGCATTTTGTAATGTCACAGGCTTCCCTTTTCTAGCAGGTGCTAAAGAGGCTGGATTTCCTCCTGGGTGCACAGGGTGTTATTTCCATCTGGCCTCAGGGCACTCCTTCCAGGGAACAAGCAGAAATTTGGTGGAACTTCCTGTTTTCAAGTTGTGCACTTGAGTAGGAATCTAACCCAAAACACATCGAAGACACTCTGACCACACAGTCACACAAGCCAGGTCTATGCCAGTACATTTGAAGGGAATTGTTCTTTAAGATCTCACAATGGGTCTTCTCTCTTAATGTTTACAATTCCATGGGTGATGATCACTGATTTTAGGACTATAGAGGCTATAAAATGATTGCTACACCCTCAATAGTCTAATTGGGATTGGAGAAGCTTGCAGCCAGCTAGATGGAATCTGCCTCTTCTCTAGGTGCATCCAGCAAAGTTTCTGGGGAATAGACTGCAGGACCAATGTGTTCACTCATCAGAGGATCTCCAGGCATGTTTATCTTCTGTGCTCAAACTCATTGTCCTTGAAAATAATCAAAGGGTTTTGTGGAATTCTGTACCCTCTTAGGTCTTTACCTGATGATCAGTGCCCAAGCAGGAAATAAAAGGTAAATGAATGTGGTATCTATAGACCAGGGATGTAGCTTTTGTGACCCAGTCAGTATTTCTGTATATTTTGGTGAAAGTCCTTCATTGTTTGATGTCACTGACACAAGATTTGACCTTCGGAGGATAGGAGAACCTGAATTGTATAGAGAGATGCCAAATGAAGTGTTGGGCATACAAAAATTTTTTTGACATTTTTAAACCATTGTTTAAACGTTTTAATTAGTAAAGACCACATTTCAAATGTAGTATTTGATGTGTCTTGGCATATGCATGCAACTGAAAACATCACAATGATCATAGTATTGCCCATGTTTGTCACTGTGACTTTACTTCATGTCTTTTTATCATTTCTCTCTCTCTCTCAAAGGCATTTGTGTGCTCTTGTCTCCAACCCCAAATTACTCCTTTCTTTATTAATCTATACAGGGCACATAATAGATGACTTGGTTGGGCAATAAAAGGCCTCCAAGCCCAGCCATAGTGGCACAGTGGATTGAACATCATCTATGCACCAAGAGGTCACTGGTTCCATTCCCAGTCAGGACACATGCCTGGTTTGGGTGTTGATTCCCAGCAGGAAGTGTGCCAGGGACAGTGGATGTTGTTTCACTTTGACAGCAACATTTCTCTTCCTCTCTCTCTAAATAATAATAATAATAATAATAATAATAATAATAATAAATCACTAAAAAGTTTTTAAACATATTTAAGGAAAAGAAAAAGATTTAGAGAAATTCAATAGCAACAATTGGTAAAGCATCTGTCAATAACTTTAGTAAGACAGCTTGTTTTTGCTAATTTGGGGGCAGGGACTTTTCTCTAATGTGTTATTTAAGAGGAGGGCAGCTTTTACCTTGGCAGGTGTGGCTCAGTTGGTTGAGTGCCATCCTGTGCACCAAAAGTCTACAGTTCCGTTCCCAATCAGGTCACATGCCCAGTTTTCAGGTTTGTTCCATCCCCAGTTGGGGAGGGTGGGTGGGTGGGTGAGAGAGGCAATCCATAGGGGTTTCTTTCTCCCTCTCTCTAAATAATATGTGTATGTATATATCTATCGAAATCCATATCCATCTCCATATACATACCTATATCTGTATCTCCAGACATTAACTGTGTTTCAGCTTCATGCCCAGAGAAGCAGAAAGCCCAGACATGGCTAGGTAATGGCTGCAATGACTCATGATTCTATACCCTGACTTCAACCAATCAGTGGAGACCACAAATTTAAAAAAAGGACAAAAGACCCAGGCAACTCTTGCTTTCTCAGGTGCACACTAACCCACTTCCTGCTTCTTCCAGGGGCAAACCTTTACTCTCTTCCTCCTAACTTTCAAGGGCCCTCTTCTTTGCTCTATAACTTCTTTCCTCAGCCCACACAGCCCCTCTGTCTTACTTAGTCTACCTCCCTAACTTTCTAAGTAAACGCACTACGATTTGAGTTCCCTGGCTTTGAACTTTTTTCTTAGCCAAAATAAAAACCCAAGGTTCTGAACAAGGTCAAGTTGCCAGTAACAACTGGTGTGGTTTTGCCACCAACAGTGCTAGCAAGTTAATTTAACCTGCGGAGGCTGTCATTGGAACCCTTGATTTATAGTATTTTTAAAATTCTTATTTCTAAATTTTCATTTATTGATTTTAGAGAGAGGGAGAGGAAAAAACATTGGTTTTTGTTGTTGTTGCTGTCCCACTTTGTATTTTTAATCCTCACTCCAGGATATGTTTATCGATTTTTAGAGAGGAAAGGGTAGGAAAATATTGATTAGTTGATGCCCTATGTACCCCTACTAGAGAACAAACCTGCAACTCAGGTATGTGCCCTGACTGAGAATCAAACCCCAACCTTTTGGTGTACAGGATTATACTCCAACCACCTGAGCCACACAGCCAGGGCTTGTTCCATTTATTGACGCATTCATTGGTAGATTCTTGTATGTGCCCTGATGGGAAATCAAACCCACAACCTTGGCATATTGGGATGACACTCTAACCAACTGAGGTACCCAGCCAAAGTTAAATTTTTATTTATTGACTTTAGAGAGAGAGTGAGAGAGTAAAAAAGAGAAATATCAATTTGTTGTTCCATTTATTTATGCAGTCATTGATTGATGCTTGTATATGCCCTGACCAGAGATCTAACCCATCACCTTGGCATACCAAAGTGACACACTCAAATAATTGACATTACATCGCCATAATTGATTTTCAGTGTTAAAAAACAAAATTCAGTTGAGTAAATTTAAATATGTAATTGATTTAAGTGATTCATAAATGGGAAGCAATCCAACTAGTAAACTGAACAGTATATTCAGAATTGTAAAAAAGAGAACATTTTTAACGGTAGAAATGTATAAGGTGGGGACTAAGAAGCTAAAAAAAGTAACTTATTTCAGGCAATCATCTTCACCTAGGGGGAAAAAAGGGTCTTATTGGAAACGTTTTACAGAAGACAAATAATTTGTTAATATTATATATATATTGATAGGTACCCCCCAACTGGTGGGCGGAGTTATGATGTAATTGACAGAGAAATTGAGCCACCAATCAATCACATACCAGAGTGCCCTGTGTCCCACCCCTTCTCATTCTGCCCTGGGCCCAATCCCTGCCTGTTCCGGCCCTTAAAATGTGTCTCGGTGCACCATGTGGCACCTTTTCTCCTGGACTGTTCTCCCAGGCAGTCCGGGAGGCGGTCTGGCTGGGTCCCCTCTTTTCCCCTTCCCCTGGCTCCAGTCACAGGGCGAGGCTTCCCTGGCTCCATCCCCCCTGAGCCTGTGAACCCGCCCGGAGACCCCCAATAAAGCCTGATCAATTCGCTCACTCGTTCGGACTCCCTGCCTGCAGTTTCTCTCACGGTGGCGTAGAACCTTACATATATATATATTTTAGAGAGAGCACCTTTCCTATAGGAAAAAAGACATGGAAAATTTTTTATCGTAAGGTTGCCTGTTTTTCCTATGGGGTGTGGACAAAAGGAGCCACACGTTGGCCTGACAAGCTCAGAGAGCCCTACGTGGCAACCTTGCAAACTCAGAGACCTAAAATAACCACAAAAGATGGCTTAAAATTAAATATTTAATTACAAACAGGTTATAGTGGGTAATCAAGTCCTAGGCCAGTATTTTCCCTGACAAAGATCAGCTCTCTTGCTGAGCCATTTGCCTTTCTTTTGCCTTTCTGCCTCTAAGATAACATATCTATGAGATTGTCTGGGAAATTTGTAGCTTCCCTCTTTCTGGAGCCCCTGGGGCACAGCCAGGTGTGGTGGGCACCAGGATGGATGCCAGATTCCTTCATTATCATGTTAATTGTTCCTGCATTCACCGAAGCATGTGTCCATCATTTTACTTTTTATCCAATCCCAGATGGATTATCCCTCCTCCTAAAACCGTCACCAATGAATTTCATATAACCCACCTATGTCACTCCTTTGATTTTGATGTATAAATACAGTTGTAACCCGCCATTCTACGGAGCATTATCTCAATTCCTTGGGGTTCTGCTTCCCGGTTTTGGCTCGAAATAAACTCACTAAAATTCTTTACAGGTTTCAATGTGTTTTTGTTGTTGTTGTTGTTGTTGTTGTTGTTAACAGGGGGATGGAAAAGGTTCATGAGACATAATTCCATTACTGGTGCTTGACCAGGAAATTTTAACATGGATGATTAAGATTGTTTCTGGGAATGGTAGAAACTAGAATTATATCAGGAATTAAACTAGGATTGGTATCATGGGATTGGTATCATCACTGAAAGCATGAGTGATGCCATGTGGGGCCTGTGGCTTTCTGTTTTGTCTCCAGGTTGAGGTGTTGAGCATGAACCCTTGAGTCAGGAGTAACAGTTCAATTTCTAGTCAGGGCACATGTCTGAGTTGTGGGTTCCATCCCCAGTTGGGAGCATGCAGCAGGCAATCAATCAACCATTCTCTCTCCTCATTGATGGTTCTCTACCCCACCCCCACCCCACCCCTTCCTTCTTCTCTCTGAAGCACAGATAACATCTGGAGTTTGAATTGGCATCTAAGGGGTGAGGGTTGCACTGTCTTGTGGTTCTGAGCCCCTAAACCAATCTACAAGTAGATAGGTCAGAATTGAGTTTTTGCAAAAATTAACCAGGAGCAAACACTTCACTCCAGGGAGCAGCAGTGGATCCCTCCAATGGCGAACTTCCTAGTTCACAATGGAGAACAACGTGCCTTCTGGTGCTCTGGGAACTACATTACCCAGAAGACCAAGTGCTAGTTGAGCGAATGACACATCAGGCTGAAAGCATTTCCGTGAGATTTCCAGGGGTTGGGGTGGGACTTCCGGCGTCATCTCGCCGACGGTCAAACTCGTCCTTTGAATTGCAGTGTGGGATTTGAGGTGACAGGAGGAAGAAGACCCCAGGGAATTGTGGTCCCTGCCGCACAGAGCAGGTGTGAGGTCGGCGACCCCGTGAGTGACCCGCTTCAGGGTCGGGACCGAGTCCCCTCCCGCCCACTCCGCAAAGTGCGATGGCGGCGGCCCCGCCCAGGCGCCCGGCTGTGGTACGTGCGTCCCCCCGGGCCTCCCCGCCTCTCCCACCCAAACTTGCAGCCCCGGGGCGGGCACCCGTCCCCTCCTGCAGCCCAGTCCCCGCGTCATTCCGCGAGGCGTTCCAGGGTGATACCTGGTGTGACGGGGGTGGGAGAGGGTGAGGGGCTGCGGGACCGCCGGAGGAGCAGCGCGGGGGCCACTGACCCCGGAGGACGCGGAATCCTGGGGTCCGTCTTCCTGTGTCCTAAACAAGTCGGGTCGGAGTCCCGTCTAGTCTGGGAGGCAAAGGGATGTGCCTTCATTCTGAGAGTCCTTGGGGCCGTGGGAGGTTGTGAACCGTGGGGATAGGGGCTGTGTTTGGGTTTTAAAATGTTTTTCAATCCTGCTGTTGTTGTGGCAGAATGCACGGGGGAGGACGATCAGCCAGCACTCCGAGGGAGGAAAGTTTAACTTTTATTTCTCAGATCTGCCAGTCCAGGGGAATTCCAGATCTAAAGCCTGAACTGAATCCTGGGAAGGCTCTGACCTATATCTCCCCTGTGGCGGCCCCTGAGGGACCCTGCAGCTCCGCCCAAGTCAGTCAAGAGTGGGGAAGGGGAAGTAAGACTGCAGTTTTAACCAGATGCTGAACTAGGTTGCTTGCCTGTCCCCCCACTTTTCCTCCCCACACACACCCATTTCCTTTTCACTGAGTGAACAGACTAGAGTAGGGTGTGGAGGAAAAAAGGGGCTCCATGCTCACTGACAAGCTCCAGGAAGGCCTGCATGGATGTTGCAGAAATTAATTACCAGGCGACTGGAAAACACGGATGCTTAGAAGATTCAGGAAAAACCCTTTATTTGCAGATGCACTAGTGCGGTGACTCAGGGGAATCATTCTCCAAAGCCCACGTGATGAATATGGAGAAAGCTTTCCTTTTATCCCCTTAGTTTCTTTGTCCCCCAAATATGCACCAGGCTTCCTCTCCGCCCCCTTCACTCCGTTGGGATGGGGGAAGTGAGATAACACCCAAAGGCCTGGCTTGGCCGGCACCAACGCTGCCAACCTCCTGTGGAGGTTGTGTAGGGTTCATAGTTTATGGCCTGTAAAATGGGAGTACTCTGGGAAACAGGTTCTGGACGAGCTTTACAGATAAAGAATGCGCATCAGAATACTGGTTACTGGCACAGATTCAGATTGCTCGCCCCCAATTGTTATATTCCTCCTCATGGCCGTCTAGCAAACTGTAAGTCATAAAGGAGCCACGAAAGATGGTCTGAAATTAAAACTTTAAAGGAGGATTAAAAATGGCGACAGAGTAAGTGGATGCTACACAGACATGCCCCAGGAACATACTGGAATTACAACTAAAATACAGAAAACTTGCTGAACAATCAACGGCAAACTTGCAGGAGAGAACCCTGAGATTGTAAATGGAGACCATAGAGACTGAAAAAACAAACAAACAAACAAACTTTAACATAAAGCAATTTATAGTAGGTAGCCATGCCCTAGGCCAGTGGTTGGCAAACTCATTAGTGAACAGAGCCAAATATCAATAATACAATGATTGAAATTTCTTTTGAGAGCCAAGTTTTTGTTTTTTTTAATATATTTTATTGATTTTTTACAGAGTGGAAGGGAGAGGGATAGAAAGTCAGAAACATCGATGAGAGAGACATCGATCAGCTGCCTCTTGCACGCCCCCTACTGGGGATGTGCCTGCAGCCAAGGTACATACCCTTACCGGAATCGAACCTGGGACCCTTCAGTCCGCAGGCCCATGCTCTATCCACTGAGCCAAACCGGTCTCGGCTGAAAGCCAAGTTTTTTAAACTTAAAATTCTTCTAATGCCACTTCTTCAAAATAGACTTGCCCAAGCAGTGGGCCAAAGAGCCACATGTGGCTCACCAGCCACAGTTCGCCAACCACAGCCCTAGGCCAGTATCTTCCTTGACAAAGGTCACTCTTTACCTTAAGAGTCTTTGTATCTGAGATAACCTGCCTGTGAACTGTCAGAGTAACTTGTAACTTAATCTTCTGGCCCCCTCTGCACCTGGGCTCCAGGACTGAGGCCATAAATTCCTTCATTGTTATTGTTATCATGTTTATTATTGACTTAATTATCCTGCACCCATTTAAGTAAAAGAATTAAGTGTCTGTGATTTTACTTGAAAAATTTTTTTTAAAATTTATTTCAGAGAGGAAGGGAGAGATAGAAACATCAATGATGAGAGAGAATCATTGATCGCCCGTCTCCACTATGCCACCTACTAGGGATTGAGCTCACAATCCGGGGAATGTGCCCTAGGCAGCCCTATTTTCCACTAGGTACTGGTTAATTGAACTTTTTTTAATAGATGGAGTTACACATGTTGATATATAGGCAATTTGATATGTATACTATTTTGTTGTATTGACAACAAGCTTCAAAACTTCATATGTCAAATTTTCTGAAGGTGTTAACATCGAAGATATTTTTACGCTTAAAAATGTCAAATTTCGTGCCTAAAGAAAAAAAAAAGCATTTGCGAGAAGTTTTAATTCATTATTTTGAAGAAAAGTGCTGCTGAAAATTATTGTATACTTCGGGAAGCTTATAATGAACATGCTCTATCTCAAGATACTTCTGAATGCTGGTCTAAATGCTTGATAATTGATGACTTCAATATGAAAGACAAAAGAACATCCAGGTCAATTTATTGCTTTGATCATGGGCTAGAAGACATGGCAGAGTAATTTTTCTTAATGATAACACACCATCACACACTTCAAAACCAGTTAAAGACACGTTAAAAGATCTTGCCTGGGAAGTATTAACCCACCTGCCATATTCACCAAATCTTGCTCCTTCAGATGACCACTTGTTTCGATCGATGGCACATGCACTTTCTGAGCAGCACTTCAAAACGTATGAAGAAATGGAAAATTGGGCCTCTGAATGGTTTGCCTCAAAACAAGAAAAGTTCTATTGGGATGCTATGTTGGAAGCCGCCCATTGCCTTCACTAGCAGAAAGGTGTGGACAAGGAACCCGGAAGGCTGGTCAACCTTGGAGCTTTGAAAGGTCAGAGCCAACCACTCACTGTTTAGTTAAGACAATAACAGCTAAAGCAACTTCTACCATTTAGTTTTATCTAAATCCTTGCTGATTGACTATTATTGGAATTGCCTGTCTAAATGCTATGATTGTATCCCAAAACCTGAATAAAAGGGATCGCTAGGCTCGAGCAAGGCAGAGTTCTTCCCCTTGAGTTGGGCTCCTGCCTGGCCTCCAATATCCCCAAATTTATACCTACTTGTGTAGTCTCTTTCATTTGTATGTGGCCTCCTCCAGAGCCCGAAGCCTGAACCTGAACCCTGAACCACACGAGTTGTGGGGGGAACACTTGCAACGCTATCCGCAAATTACCTGAAATATAGGGGAAATATAGCTAGCGATGGACGTTACTTTTGAGTAAAAGCCCTTTTGATGTTTCGCTTGAAATTATGGTCTTTTCTTTGATTACAAAGTCCTCATTATTAACTGGTACACCTAGTATATCCAGTCCCAGCAGTTTCCCCAGCTTTGCTTTCTCCTGTCTCCCTAGTCCATCACCAGTGGATTTCTTGTAACCAACTTACATCTCCTCCTTGGATGATAATGTATAAAACAAGGTACAGAATTGCCATTCTCCGCAGCATTATCCTAATCCATTGAGATTCTGCTTTCCCACAATTATAGTTTGGCTCAAATAAACTCACAAAAGTTCTTTACATGTTTGAATGATTTTTACCTTAGTGAGGGTGATGGGGACAGTGAGAACAGAGATTCCTTGCCCAAGGTCACAGAGCTGGAAAGGGGCAGCACTAAGGATAGAGAGTCTGAAGATCACCAGACTGCAGGGCTGGGCGGGGATACAGCAGAGACCTGTTCACCTAGAGCTGATTGGTGGTTGTCATAGTGGTCCCACTGGTCCTAAAGTTTAAAAACCCCTTGTATAAACTAAATAAGGAAGCACAGGGTGTCCCTGTCCCTTCCTCACTGTGACACAACCGTGTACTGTCTCCAGACTCTTCCCTTGGTATTTTTCCAATTCCTGTATGGGGAGACCCTAGGGATACCCCCAATCCCTGTATCCATAGCTTACATCAAAGTGGTCCCATTTCTGATGTCAACTTAGATATGGTGAAACCTGTATTTTTTTTTTTGTTATTTTTTTTAAATTTTATTTTTAAGCAAAACTGACAATGAAACCACAATCTCAACCAAGTGAAAAAATGCTCTCAAAAATGGCAATTTTACTACGTGTTTTATTTTAAACTAGTGGCCCGGTGCATGAAATTCATGCACATTAAAAGGGGGACCTAGAGTCAAGTCCCTGTACAACCACATGCACCTCAAAATCACCTGAGACCCAGACCCGGCTGTCCCCCTCCCATTGGGCTAGATTCAGACCCAGCCAGTCCCACCCTTGTCAAGCCCTGCCAGGTGGGGGGTGGGGATGCAGCCTCAGGCCCCTAATCTAGCACTGCTGGGAGGAGGGTATGGCCTGAGTTCCCCCAACTCAACACTGGGAGTGCACCTTGAGGTCCCCCATCAAGCCCTACTGAGTGGGAGGCACAGACTGAGGTCCCTTGTCAAGCCCCGCCAGGCAGGGGCACGCAGCCTCAGGTTCCCTGGCCTGGTGCTGGGGTGGGAGGTGTGGCCTGAGGTCCCCTAGCCTGATGCTGGGGTGGGGGGGCACAGCCTGAAGTTCCCTGTCAAGCCCCACCTGGTGGGGGGCATGGCCTGAGGTCTCCCAGCCTGGCACTGGGCCAGGGGAAGCAGCCTGAGGTCCCCTAGTCCAGTACCAGGACAGGAAGCACACCTTGAGGTCCCCCGTCAAGCCCCGCCAGGCAGGGAGCATGGCCTCAGGTCCCATAGCCTGATGCCGGGCGGGGGGGGGGGGGGGGGGGGGGCACGGCCTGAAGGCCCTGTCAAGCCCTGCTGGTTGGGGGATGCGGTCTGAGGTCCCCTGTCAAGCCTTGCCAGGTGGTGGGCATGGCCTAAGGTCCCCTGTCAAGCCCCACAGGGGCAGGGGAGGGTAAAGCCTCAGGTCCCTGCTGATTGCTCGTTAAGGCTCCTTAAGGAAACTTGGCCTCAGCTGTAGGTGCATCCATCTTTGTGATGGAGTGATGGTCAGTTAGCATATTCCCTCTTTATTAGATAGGATTTTTAAAAATATATATTTTATTGATTATCTACAGAGAGGAAGGGAGAGGGATAGGAAGTCAGAAACATTGATGAGAAACATTGATCAGCTGCCTCTTGCACACCCCCTGCTGGGGATGTGCCCGCAACCAAGGTACATGCCCTTGACTGGAATCAAACCTGGGACCTTTTGGTCCACAGGGCCAATGCTCTATCCACTGAGCCAAACTGGTTTCAGCAAATAGGATGCTTTTTAAAATGTGTTTTTATTCAGAGAGGAAGAGAGAGAATTACCAATGAAAGACAGTCATTGATCATCTGCCTCTGGTATGCCCCCTATTGGGGATCAGGCTCCCAATCTCCCACATGTGGCCTCACCTAGAATAGACCATGACCTCCTGGTTCATAAGTCCATATTCAACCACTGAGCCACCCTACCTGGACATTACCACGGTTTTATATATCAGAATCAAAGGGCAAGACATAGGCACCAGGAGCAAGCAAAGCAGGAAAATCCCTGATAATGAATAAAAAGTAAGAATATACTTTTACTTTGTGGTTACTGTAGGTCACTGTATGCCAGGCCACCATGTTGGCCTTCCCTGAGCTTGTCAGGTGAGCATGTGCCCTGTGTTTGTACACAGCTATGAGAGTGAAAGGGAAGAGATGAGGACAACTCTAGAGTTTTTGGGTCGTAGCAGCTAAACTGATGCAGGCTCTATCAGCTGGGCTGGGGAAAATGGTGGTAGGTTAATTTTCTTAGGGAATTTCAGAAGGTTCTTTTGGTTAACATTTTTAGAAGTTAGTGGAAATATCCAGTGAGCAGATAGACATAGGGTCTAACATCTGAGGAGGGGTCCAGAATGGAGATATGGAAAACGGTTAGCGTTTTTGTGCACCAGGGCAAAGGTGGCAGAGCTGAGGGGACAGATCCTGGGTCTGAAGACGTGAAGCAGCTAGAGATTACACAACGGTGTGTATAATTAGAGGATGTTTGAGCTGATGGTCCTGGGTACCAGGGGTGTGATTTTAAGCCCAGTTTTGCTGTGTCTTGCAGGAATGATCTGGGACATCCCAGTGGATTTGTGTGGCATTAGTGATGGAGCCCACCTGTCATGGCCCAGAGCTTAGATGACATTTATCTGCCTTCCTTCCCCTTCCCCTTATCCTGCCTGTTGTTGCTGAGGGTGATAAGAATGACTAATGGGACTGTGATGAGAGCAGGCAGCAATGGCACCAAGGCTGAGGGTCTTCTGTGAACTGGGGGGTGGGGGGGTGGGGGGGGCCTGGAAGGTGGTCGGTTGTGGAGAAGAGTAGGATTGTGGGTTCTCAGACAGACTATTACTGACTCAGCGTATTCATTCTGACAGGTTGGTGTGACCTTTGAGGATGTCGCTGTGTATTTCTCCGGGACAGAATGGCACCTCCTCGATGAGGCTCAGAGGTGCCTATACCTCGATGTGATGCTGGAGAATTTTGCTCTCACATCCTCACTGGGTAAGAACATCACTCTTCTGGTTCGTTCTTTGAGCTCGACTGCACCCTCAGGATTGTACTTTGTTTCTTCTGTTTTAGCTCTGAGGGTCCTGCACCCAGGCGGCTCTGAGCAGCAGGAGCTGCCCTTTGGATCTCCCCGCATCGGTTTTTAAGGGTCGTCCCCCCCCCCCCCCCCCACTGTCCTAAGCTTTCGTAAACTTCATCTCACTTCCACAACAACAGCAAATGCTCGCTCTGCCTAGTGCCCTGGATTAGGCTTTCCATTTCCCCAAACATCCTTTCATGAAAGCGTGCTTAGTTCTCATGTATGGGCACAACTTGCTTTCCCAGTTTTCTGGACAGCTGCTGTTTTGTTATGGCTGGGATATTGGCACTGCCCCTTTTTATTCCTGCAGCCCCAATACATTTCAACAATATTAAATCTGCAGGTCCAAGAATGTGGGATTTCTTTTCAGTTATTTGTGTTTTCTTCCATTTCTGTCATCACTGCCATACAGTGTTCAATGCACACACTTTTCAACTATTGGGTTGAACTTATTTTGTGTGTTGTCTCATTGTTTTTGATACTGTTGTAAATCTGACTACTTCGTTTCATCTTCTAAGATTTTGTTTGTACGTTTATTTTTGTTATTAATTTGCGAAGCATATAGTGGAATCTTGACAATTTTTTGTATGTAGTGTCTGTGTCATCTGCCAACATCTCTGATGATGGTTTGTAGTTCATAGTGTGAGCTGTAATGTTTTTCATTTTTGCTTTGATTTATTTGAGTGTTGTTTCTCTTGTTTCAATGCAGCTAACGTTTAGTCAGTTCTGTGCATGTTATCAAAAAAATTGCTGTGCTTAGTGGTTAAAGCATCGACCCAGGGACCCAAGGGTTTCGGGTTCAATTCCAGGTCAAGGGCATATGCCTGGGTTGTGGATTCACTCCCCATCCCCCATGGGGCACATGTGGGAGGCAACCAGTCTGTGGGTTTCACATCTGTGTTTCTGTCTCCACTCTCTTCCCTCCCTCCCTCCCTTCTACTGACTCTGAAGCAATGGGAAAAATAACCTTCAGAGAGGATTAACAAAGAAAAAAATAAGTACACAAATTTAAAAAACAGCCCTTAGTTATGCTATTCCTCTTTTTGCCTTTTCTATTTCTATTTTATATATATATATATATATATATATATATATATATATATCGGTTCTAACATTGATCACTTCCTTTGCCAGCCTTAGGTTTACTTTCTTGATATGTTTTTAATTTCCTGTGAAGCAGGGTTAGGCTGTTGTGTATTTCAGATTTGTCTTAATATAGGTATTTATCTGTATACAGTTTATTCTTGGGCTTGCATTTTTTGCACCCCATTCATTAGCTTTGGTAAATTGTCTTTCTATATACATTGCCTCTAGATGTTTGTGGGTTTTTTTCATATATATTTTTATATGTTTTTATTGATTTTGAGAGAGAGTAAGGAAGAGGATTAGAGAGATAGAAACATCAATGACAAGGAATCATTCATTGATCGGCTGCCTCCTGGTTGCCCCACAGAAGGGATGGAAGCCCACAACTTGGGCATGTGCCCTGACCAGGAATGCAACCAGTGACATTTTGGTTTCTGGGTTTACGCTCAACCTCTGAGCAACACTGGCTGGGTGCCTCTAGATCACTTTAAGGTCTTCTTTTAATTTCACCAACCCACTGGTTAAGAGTGTGTTATATTTCATTTCAACATATTTATGAATTTCCAGCTTTCTTGAAACTGGAGTTGATTTCTGGTTTCTTACATTGTGATCAGGTAAGAATCTTGAAGTGATTTCTTCTGCAAGTTTGAGACTTGTCTTTTGACCTACCATTATGGCAGATAAGAAACTACAAAACTTCTTGGGCATGTGCAATAGTGAAACTGAGACAAGAAAATTAAACAAGCTCAAACAATTTGGACAATTTACAGCCAGCTTGTGAATCTTAAGAGCTTATCATCCCCAGATAAGAACATGTGATAATAAATAGTTTACACTTCCCTCTCTAATCAAAGAATTCACAGCTCGAACCCCCCTGGTCTGCGAAAATAGAGAACAGGGATCCAGTAAATGTCATTTGTGCCAGTTAACACGAGGATAGATAACATTAACTGAATGACAGATAAAGTCGATGAACAAATAACCAAAAACCCTATTAGAACCAGACAGATTCAAGATAAAAAATAAAACATTAAGCAGAACAAAAGACAAACCCAAACTTTCTTGAACACTAATTCTAAACCATAAGCATATTATTAGAAACGCACCTGAAAAGCTCATGAAACCTTCCCCAGAGATAGATGCTCGCCCTCAGAAACAAAACAAAAAAAAAAAAAGAAAGAGAGAAGAAACCTTCAGGACAGTGCTGGTCTGGTAGCTTAGGTGGTTTGAGCATTGATCCACTGTATCTAGGTTGTGTGTTAGATCTCTGATAAGAGCACATAAAAGAAACAACCAATGAATTCATAATTAAGTGGAACAACAATGTCTCTTTCTACATTTCATCTTTCTCTAAAATCAATAAAGAAAAATTCAAAAAGAAGAGGTCCTCAGGACAAAGACTTAATGCCAGCTCACTCTAGGCTATGTCCATGCCCATTTCCTAGCTTAAACTTTTAACTTTTCTCTAAACTGTCAGGGTTCTCACTGGACATTCAACCAGAGGAGCACCTGACAGCAGCAGCTCATCCCAGGCTTACCTCTAATCTTATCTACATTTTCCTCTTGTCTCTGGCATCCTAGTGACCTAACAGCAGCCTCGCCTTGATTCACTGCTTTCCTGTGACCTTTCTAAGGGGCCAAAGCTCTCCTGTTGCTTCTTCTACCCAAAGCTCTTTCTTTGTTTCTATGTCCTTGGCTTTAACAAAGTCACTCTCAAAATCACCTGGATTCCTGTTGACAGATCTTTCCTACTCAGATTCAAGAACCCACCCAGTATAGTCTGGCCTGAGGTAGACCTGTTGCACCCTGGTCCCTTTTGGTAACAACTTCGTTAGGTAGAGAATGTTTCATGTATGGCTTGACGAGAATGCTTCTTCTGCATTTGAATGGAATGTTTTATATATGTGTGTGTATACACACACACACAGGATTAGAGTTGCTCTAAAATGTAGTCAAGCTATAGTAATTTCATATTTATTTCAGACAGGATGATCTAGCCTTTGTGAAAGGGGAATATTGAAATTCTCTACTGACATATTTTTTATGCTTTTGTATCACTTATTATTTGCTTAATGTACTTAGTTATTCTGTCCTTGTGTGCATATTACTTGAAGTTGTTAAGTTCTTGATTTTTCTTATATTCGTGGGGTAGGTTGTGGCCAAGGGGATTTTTATTGGAATTTGTGCTGACATACTCTATGGGGTCCTCTAATTTGTAATGTTTGGTGTTTCAGGAGCTGCTGTGGTTCCTAAGAATAACGCTCCACCACAGAACAGGCCACTAGAGTCACACAGTGCAAGCTCTGCAGATAATAGAGGCATTTTCAATCCTTGTGTTTTGAATCATGCCATTTCCACATAGGTTTGCTCACCCAGTCAGCCTTTCCTCTTCCTCTCTTTACTGCTGTCCAATATTGGTCCATGCACATATCTTTATATTTACCTCAAACATCATCTGCTCTTTTTCAGATAATTTTTATTGGTTTGTGTACATTCCCATGTGCCCTGACTGGGAATCGAACTGTGGCCTTCCTGTTTCATAAGACACCCTCAACCACTGAGCTACAGTGGCCCAACGAGATAACTTTTGGCTATGGGGTCAGCATGTAATTCACCAGTGTTTCCTTTTGTTCAGGTTGCTGCTGTGGGACACAGGATTTGGAGGCATCCATTGACCAGAACGTTTCTGTAAGAGTGTCACAGGCAAAGAATACCAAAGTACCTTTGTCTTCCCAAAACAGCCACCCCTGTGAGAATTGTGGTCCGGTCTTAAGGGACATTTTCCAGTTGGTTGAGCAGCAGGACACACAACACAGCCCAAAACTGTTGAGGTGTGGAGCGTGTGCAAAACCATTTTATTTCAGTGCGAAGTGTCACCCGCACCAGGAGCAGCACAGGAGAGGCAAGTGTTTCATAAGAGGTGTGGACAGAGCCTCACTTGTGAAGAGCGGCACATTCATTGTGTCCCAGAAGCTCCTTACCAGTCAGAAGGTTGGACACAGCATCCTTACTGCCTTGGGACAACTTCAGCAAAAGGCTACACATACCCCAGTCAAACCAAGTGACATCTCCAAGGCAGGGGTTATATGTCAAAACAGAAAGAATTACCATACCAACAAGGAATGTAAAAAAGTGATTGACTGCAGTGACATTCTTGTTCCAGACCATGCTGGCCATACTGGAAGGCAGTGTTTTGTGGGCCCTGAAAGTAAAAAATGTTTTAATGGAATCTCTGGATTTCATTATCAGAATGTTCACTCATTGGAAAAGCCATATGAGTGCAGTGAATGTGGGAAATCCTTTAGAAGAAAGGATAACCTGAACGAACACCAAAGGATTCACTCTGGAGAAAAACCTTATGAGTGTGGAGAATGTGGGATGTCCTTTAGCCAAAAGTGGAGCCTGAATCAACACCAAAGGAGTCACAGTGGAGAAAAGCCATATGAGTGCAGTGAATGTGGGAAATCTTTTACCTATTGCTCTGGACTCCGTGGTCATCAGTCTGTTCACATGGAGAAAAGCCATATGAGTGTAGTGAATGTGGAAAATGTTTTACCACAAAATCCTACCTTCATGTTCATCAGAGAATTCACTCTGGTGAAAAGCGTTACAAGTGCAGGGAATGTGGGAAATCTTTTACCTATTGCTCTGGACTTCGTGGTCATCAGTCTGTTCACATTGGAGCAAGGCCGTATGAGTGTAGTGAATGTGGAAAAAGTTTTACCACAAAATCCTACCTTCATGTTCATCAGAGAATTCACTCAGGTGAAAGGCGTTATGAGTGCAGTGAATGTGGGAAATCTTTTATGTGTAACTCAAAACTCCTTTATCATCAGAGAGTTCACTCTGGAGAAAAACCATATGAATGCAGTGAATGTGGGAAATCTTTTGTCCATAGCTCTAGCCTCCGTTGTCATCAGAGAGTTCATACTGGAGAAAAGCCGTATGAGTGCAATGATTGTAGGAAATCTTTTACCTTTAGCTCTCAACTTCGTTGTCATCAAAGAGTTCACAGGACAAAGACCTTATGAATGCAGTGATTATAGGATATCTTTTGCCTGTTGCACTGGACTCCGAGTGCTGTGAATGTGGGGAATCTTTTATGATGATCTCTCCTCTTCATAAACATTAGATTTCACTCAGGAAAAGGGCTTTTTGAGTGTTTTGAATGTGGGTAATCTTTTAGTAAAAATTTTACCCTGGACACATGAGAGTACACATTAGAGGAAGTTTTTAGGTTTTTAGGAAATGTAGTTACTTTGTTCAGTTAGCAGCACTGCAGGAAATTTAGGCTTCAGTGGTCTGACTTGCATCTCATAAATCCTATCCTCCACAGTAGGGAGATTTTCCATAATTTTAGTTAATTTGGGAAGCATATGTACTTTCACTCTTACGTCTAACCCACGCAGGGCTTAATGTCACTGAAAATTTCTGTGACAGAAGCCATTTCACCTGAACCAACACTGAGCAAGTCCCCACACTTTACATCAGTCACCATCCTAATGTCCTCAGGGAAGCTGACTTTGTTCCCCTTATTAGTTGGTGGAAATTCGGAGTAACTTGTGCCCTTAGGACAGTGGTCAGCAAACTCATTAGTCAACAGAGCCAAATATCAACAGTACAACGATAAAAATTTCTTTTGAGAGCCAAATTTTTAAAACTTCTTCTAACGCCACTTCTTCAAAATAGACTTACCCAGGCCGTGGTATTTGGTGGAAGAGCCACATTCAAGGGGCCAAAGAGCCGCATGTGGCTTGCAAGCTGCAGTTTGCCGACCACAGTGTTAGGAGATCTGCATTTCATTTACTCTGACTTTTGGGGGCATGACCCCAATTTTCCAGTGACATGATTGCCCTCTGGTGAATATTTCCATTGGTGCTGTCACCCAAAGACTGCTTGGGTCTTTTTCTAAAAAACTGGTTAGTTTTTTATAATAATAAAGGCCTTTATGTTTAATTCCTCTGTAACTTTGGATTTTTTGTGTGTGTGTGGTTTAGGTTATAAGCATATTTGGACTCTACAAGCATAAGGGAGTGAACAGTTTTTTACGGAAGTCTCAACCTTTGCCTCTGAGGGTTGAGTATAGAGGGGAAATTAGTTCACCACTTTCCACCAAATTGGCATTGCTATCCACATCATTCTAGGAAAAACATCAGGCTTTCCTGATACTCATGTGAAGCCTGAGTGCTATGCGTTTTAGAAGACTCAGACATCATTTTCAAAACCTAGCTGGGGTGACAATTTCACCTGCTTCTAGGATCAGCATGAATTTTGTTTTTCACACAGGGTATGACAGTACTTTTGTTCTTTTTAATCTTCACCCGAGGATATTTTTCCCGTTGATTTCTAGAGAGAGTAGAAGCAAGGGAGGGAGATTGAAAAACAGAGAAACATCAGTGTGAAACCGACCCATTCATTGGTTGCCTCCTGCATGTGCCCAACCTGGGCCAGGCATTGAACCTGAGGCACACTGAAGCATGGGCAGACTTTCTGATCACAGAGCCACACCTGTCAGGGGTATGCGAGTACATTTGAAGGGAATTGTTCTTTTAAGATCTTCCAACTGGGCTGTCTGCCTTTTTATTTTTTATTTCAGAGAGGAAGGGAAGAGAGAGAAAGAGAAACACCAATGGTGAGAGAGAATCATTGATCAACTGCCTTCTGTACATCCCACACTGGAGATTGAGCCCGCAATCTGGGCATGTGCCCTGACCAGGAACCGAACCAGGACCTCCTGGGTTCATAGGTCAACTCTAACCACTGAGCCATGCCGGCCGGGTTTTTCTGTTTGTTTGTTTGTTTTTTCATCTGACTCAGTGTCTACAATTCCATGGGTGATGATCACTGGTTTGGGGATTATTAATAGTTCTTACAGAATGCCTTCTACACAATCACTAGCCTAATTGGGATTGGAGAAACTTGCAGCCAGCTCGATGGGATCAGCCTCTTTTCTAGGTGCATCCAGGAACATTTCTATGAAAAAGACTGTAGGACCAGTGTGTTCACACATCTGAGGCTCTCCAGGCATGTTCATCTTCTGTGCTCACAGTCACTGTTATTGAAAATAATCAAAGGGTTTTGTGGATTTCTGTACGCTTTTAGATCTTCACCTGATGATCAGAGTGCCCAGGCAGGAAATCAAAGATAAAGAAAAGTATCTATAGACCAGGGATGTAACTTTTGTGACCCAGTCAGTATTTCTGTTGATTTTGGTGAAAATTCTTCATTGTTTGGTATATTTGATGTCACTGAGACAGGGAGATTGAAAACCTGAATTGAATAGAGAGATGCTCAGTCTATTGACCTCCAGAGGATATGAGAACCTGAATTCAATAGAGAAATGTCAAGCCTATTTTCTAAGAAATGTTGGACACAAAATTAAAAAAAATTTTTGAACCATTTTTTTAAAGTTTAATTACTAAAGAACATATTTCAAGTATAGTATTTGATGAGTCTTGACATATGCATGAAACTGAAACCATCCCTGCTCATATGTGTCACTGTGACTTCATGTCTTTATAATTTCTCTCTCTCTCTGCGCTAGGAAAGGCGTCTATCTGCTCTTGTCTCCAACTCCAAATTACTCCCTTCTTTACTAATCTGTATAAGCAAGGGACATAATAGCGGAGCTTGATGGGCAATAAAATGTCTCCAAGCCTGGCCAGTTTTGCACAGTGGATTGAACATCGTCCTATGTGCCAAGAGGTCTCTGGTGCCATTCCTAGTCAGGGCATATGCCCTGTTTGGCTCTTGATTCCAGTAGGGTGCCTGCAGGAGGCATCTGATGATGTCTCACATCAATATTTCTCTTCTCTAAAGAAAAAAAAAACCACTGAAAAGTCTTTAAAAATATTTAAGGAAAAACAAAACATTCAGAGAAATCAAATAGCAATGATTGGTAGTGTATCTGTCAACAGGCTTGATAAAAAAATATTGTTTTTAGCTAATTTTATGAATGCTTTCCTCTAAGGGCATGATCGGCAAACCGCGGCTTGTGAGCCACATGCGGCTCTTTGGCCCCTTGAGTGTGGCTCTTCCACAAAATACCACAGCCTGGGCAAGTCTATTTTGAAGAAGTGGCATTAGAAGAAGTTTAAGTTTAAAAAATTTGGCTCTCAGAAGAAATTTCAATCAATGTACTGTTGATATTTGGCTCTGTTGACTAATGCGTTTGCCAACCACTGTTCTAAGGTGTTCTTTAAGAAAAGGGCAGCTTTTGTCCTGGCAGGTGTGGCTCAGCTGGTTGAGTGCCATGAGCACCATAAAGTGGACAGTTTGGCTGTGGTTAGGGCACATGCCCAGGCTTTAAGTTTGTTCAGTTCTCAATTGGGGTGCATGGTGTGTGGGAGAGGCAACCTATTGATGTTTCTCCTTCTCTCCCTAAAATATATAAAATCAGGCATCAGTTCTGTTTCAGCTTTAGGTCCAGAGAAGCAGCATGGCCTGGTGTGGCTATGTAATGGTTGCGATAACTCATGACCCTCTGCCCTGACTCCAACCAGTCAGTGGAGACCACGAATCAAAAAAGGACTAAAGACTCAGGCAGCTCTTGCTTTCTCTGGAGCACACTAACCCACTTCCTGCTTCTTCCAGGGGCGAACCTTTACTCTCTTCCTCCTAAACTCCAAGGACCCTTCTTTTGCCTCCAGAACTTGTTTCCTCAGCCTCTACAGCCCATCTGGTTAACTTAATCTATCTCCTTAACTCTAAATAAACTCACTATGATTTGAGATCCTTGGCCCTGAATGTTTTTCTTAGCCAGATTAAAAAAACAAGGTTGCTGAACCAAGGTCAAATCGCTAGTAACAACTGGTGTTTTTTTTTTTTTTTTTTTTTTTTTTTTTGCCTCCAATAGCTCTAGCAAGTTAATTTAACCTGAGGAAGACATTCTAGAAATCTCTGATTTACAGTGTTTTAAAAATTCTTATTTCTAAATATTTATTTATTTATTTTCTAAAATATATTTTATTGATTTTTTTACAGAGATAAAGAGAGAGGGATAGAAAGTCAGAAATATCAACGAGAGAGAAACATCGATCAGCTGCCTCCTGCACACCCCCTACCAGGGATGTGGACACAGCCAAGGTACATGCCCTTGACCGGAATCGAACCTGGAACCCTTCAGTCCGCAGGCCAGCGCTCTATCTACTGAACCAAACCAGCTTTGGCTATTTACTTATTTTAAAGAGTGAGAGAAGAAGGGAGAGAAAGAAACATTGATTTGTTGCTACTGTTCCACTTTTTTTTTTTAATCCACACTCAAAGATATGTTTATTGATTTTGAGAGATAGGAAGGAAGAAAGAAACATTGATTATTGACTCCTCTATGTGCCCCAACTGGGGATCAAACCTCCAATCCAGGTATGTGCCCTGACCAGGTAGCAAACCCACCAACTTTTGGTGTATAGGACGATACTTCAACCAGCTGAGCCATTCAGCCAGGGCTTGTTCCACATACTGATTCATTGCTAGATTCTTTTTAAAAAATATACTTTATTGATTTTTTTATAGAGAGGAAGGGAGAGGAATAGAATGTCAGGAACATCGTTGAGGGAGAGACCTCAATCAGCTGCCTCTTGCACAATCCCTACTGGGGATGTGCCCGCAACCAAGGTACATGCCCTTGACCGGATTTGAACCTGGGACTTTTCAGTCCGCAGGCCGACACTATCCACTGAACCAAACCGGTTTCGGCCATTGCTAGATTCTTGATGTGCCCTGATCAGAGATCAAACCCACACCTCTGGGGTACTGGGATGATGCTCTAACCAACTGAGGTAACCAGCCAAAGCTAAATTTTTGTTTATTGGCATTAGAGAGAGCGACAGAACGAAACAATCTGTGGCTCCATTTATTTATGCGTTTACACTCAGTCTTAATGAGAACAGCTTCACCTGTCAGCTCTGTGGTTGTTCCAGGGAAACATTTGAATCTGAGCTCTAATTTGTCTGCCTCTTTGAGCCTTTGATAAGTTGGGCTGGGTCCCCTCACCTTCACCCAGCTTTTGGGTGACAGATTTTGATTCATCCATTGAGGTGAATTTGATACCTCGGTTTGTGTCTAAGAGTGTTGTTGGACATGGCTGTGACATTCACTCTGCAGGACGGGGCACAACAGGATGTGAATTTTGGGACGTCGTACTCAGAAGTGATGCTGGAGATCAGCAGGATCAGGGTCTCATCGGGTGAGTGCTCACCTCTTACCCATGAAAATGTCACAGGGCTTGTGTTCTTCTATCCTCTATGTCCAAAGTGGCTGTTTGCAGAAATGGTGTTCACCATGTCTTTCCTGCAGCCCTGACCATATGTTTCTTGCACCGAATTTCTTTGGGTTGGATTTTTAAAAAAATCCAAACCTAGACCCCAGTGCACAGCACACTTGCAAAATTGACATCCTTACTCATCGTTCATTAGTAGAGATACACATCCGCTGTTTAGGAGATATATATAATCCCCATAAGAAAAATTAAATGTAGATTATTTTAAAGAGAATAATAACCATGGTCACAGCAATAGTTCCCTAAAGATAGGCCTCATGTCAGATCAATTGCAGCTACAGTTAAAACTTCAATCTTTAAATTATAACATCAGCCTCATTTTTAGCTTTGAGATCCTTTGCAAGCATGATTATGTTGCTTTTTGTGTTTTACAATATTTCATTGACCTCTTAATTATATCTAAGTTTCACCAAATGCAGTGGGGAGTTTTAATACCCACCTTTATCAAAAACATCTCACACATACACAAAACCAACTCAGGAGGATACTGCTACAGAATCTATTTACAACTCATGCTCTGAAAATGTCAGAAATATCTACCCAACAATTGTTCTGAGATTCACTCAGAAAACAGAAGAAAACACACTGTCTTCAGATTCTTTAGTTTATGGGCAGCCAAGTTCTTAGAATGAACATCAGAAGGCCCAGGGCATTGCTCAGAGATGAGAGTCAGAATACTTGAGACAGGTGAGGAGGACTGGAGGGGAGATGTTAGCCCAAGAGCAAGTGGTGGTATGAGACCATGCCTTTCAGTTCCTCAGAATATAGACCATCTGGCCCTGGGTCAATATTTGTGTCCCAACTCCAGGAAGTGGTTGTTTTCTTCCCTAACATTTCTTACTGAATTTTCTGAGGTATGTTCTATTCTGAACTCCTAAAAATATAGCATGTATCAGGAAATAAGAGATTGTGTACCTCTGTGTTTGCACTGGGTTGCAAGATGGCTGCAATATTGGCAACCATGAAGAAATGATCATTGCTAAGAAATGATCATTTCACATGTAAGTGCAGTGACAGAATCTGCTTGGGGACTGCAAATTCTTTCTGGAAGTGAATTAGATCAGACTGCAGCGAGGTATTAATATTGGTTAATGGGGATATACAATGAGCATTACGTAAATAGCTTGGAGAGAAAGGGCTCCATGAAGCCTGACAACATGTAAGTCTTGATATGCAGGGGAAAAAAAGGACACCCAGTTCTCAGATGAGCTGTGGCCCTGCCGGAACCTTGGCTACCATAAAGTTCTTGTGTCTAGAAAGCATGAGTCCTCCTGGCATGGCAACTCAGTTGGTTAGAGCTTCGTTTCCATACACTGAGGTTGTGGGTTTGATCCTGCCAATGAGTTCAAAAGTGGGTGTAGCAACAAGTTGATGTCTCTCTCGTTCTCACTCTCTTTCTCATATCTTCCTCTCTATCTCTAACACAATTTTCAAAACATTTATATGAATTGTGAATCCTTTTCATCGTGGTAACTTGAGGGGAAAATAGTGGGCTGAGAAAGAGGAATGTGAGAGGAGAAAAACTTAGAATTGTGGAAGTAAAGTCAGGGCATGTTTCATTGCTTCAACAATCATTTCCTAATTAGCTCATCTGCTTCAGAGGCTCACTACTTTCTTTGTCATATATCCATGGATAAAGAAGTGTATTCTCAGGCAGGCTTGTTCAAATTTGTTAAAAGAGTAGCCAGTAAGTAAAAAATTATATATTTTATATTATAATAAATTATAAGGAGACAGGTGTGAAAATATAAAACACCCAGAAATAACGAGTATAGAAACTGGAGGATTTCAAGAGCTCATATTTAAGAGAGAGGAGAAAGGGATTTTATTACATTTAGAAGATGTTCCCAGACTAAAAATAATTTGAAAAATGTTCTTGTGCCAGGAGCTTCCCTGGAGTGTTAGACCAGGCCTAGAACCATAGTGCCAGCAGGGTGCTAGAAACTATTTTTGTATTTTAAATTTCTATTTTATTGTTGACAGTATGACAGATGTCTCCCATGCCCCCCGCTCATGCCTTCCACTCTGCCCCACCTCTTCCACCACACCCATTCCATCTGAGTTTTATCAAGCTGTTCCATGCATACATCCATGCATCTGAACATACTTTGTCAGTTTATTTTGTTCACATATAAGCAAGATGATGTGATATTTGTTTTTATATGACTGACTTATTTCTCTTGGCACAATAATCTCTAGGTTCATCTGTGCTGGTAAGAAATCTTTTTTTTTTTTTTTTTTACAGCTCATAGTATTCCATTGTGCAAATATACCTTTGCTCTTTACCCACTCGTCTACTGATGGACACTTGGGCTGTTTTCAGATCTTAGCTGTTGAAAATAGTGCTGCTGTAAACATAGGGATGCATATATTCGTTCTTATTGATGTTTCAGGATTCTTAGGAAATATCCTCAGAAATGGGATTGCTGGGTCAAATGGCAGCTGAGGAAGAGGGGCAGACTCCTTCCCTTCAGAGGACCCCTCCTCCAGTGTCTGATTGGGTGAAATAGTGCCCTTGGCTCCACCTGTAGGCTTCAAGCTGGAAGGCTGGTCTCTGCTACTTGCAAAGGCCATTCCTTATAGCACCCAGATGCTCAGGCTGGGTGGCTTCCCACTTCAAATGCCCAGCAGCAGTAGCAGGAGCAGCAGGAAACAGAAAGTACTCACACCACTCTACAGAGAAGGAATGAGATCTGACCAACACCATGCCAGGGCTACATTGCTGGCTCCATGCCAGAACCCCACAAATGCCTGAAACAATACCTCTGAAATGGGCACCTTTTTAAAATATATATATATTTTTTTTTTATTTTATTTATTTATTTTTTAAATATATTTTATTGATTTTTTACAGAGCGGAAGGGAGAGGGATAGAAAGTCAGAAACATCGATGAGAGAGAGACATCCATCAGCTGCCTCTTGCACGCCCCCCACTGGGGATGTGCCCGCAGCCAAGGTACATGCCCTTGACCGGAATCAAACCCGGGACCCTTCAGTCCACAGTCCAACGCTCTATCCACTGAGCCAAACCGGTTTCGGCTGAAATGGGCACCTTTAAAAAAATGTAAGTGGGGACTATTCAGCATCCATAATACAGAACTATCCCATATGCAAGGGTAATTCTGCTTTCAAATGTGAATAGAGAATTTCAGTAGAAGTTCTACCATGACTGGATGTGGGGATGACTTGGGGACACTTCCCTGTGTTGTAGTATAGCCCGAATCTCACAAAGGATGCCTCAAAGAGTCGAATTACGGAGTCATTTAATCAAAGGCTGGCGGCTACGAGCACTCCAAATCACACAGCCCTGAAATGCTCGCCACGTCTGGCTTCTATCGGCAGAATATCACAAAGGTATTGATTACATCTTTGAGTTTGGGATGAGGAACCTGGTTTGCACAAAGCAGTTATAGAAGCAACATTGAGCAAGTTAGTTATCTATAAAGATTAAGAATAGTTTTGGGTCTACGGATCACTGAATCAACAGAAATACTTTATCTGGATCCACTGAAACAATTTAGAATAATTGTGCTGTCCTGGTTTTGGGACTACTGAGTCAACTGGAATGCATTATCTGTAGCTACTGAAACAATTATGGTAATTGTGCTGTCCTGGTTCCCAGATACGGGAGAATGTGCCTCGATAACCAGTAAGATCACAATCAATGGGATATTCAAACCACCATCCATGGAATATTCAATCGATTGGGATAGCATACATAAGTTCAGAAAATCAAAATAACTTTTCTATTGTTTTAGCAAGCAAGTAAGTACAGAACCCAAAACACCAGGGTAAAAGTTAAAGTTAAAACTTCCAGTTTCTTCCTGAGATGATTGCTACCATACTTCACCTGAAGGGGCCACATTGTGCACAGGCCCAGGTGACCTGCACTCTCCCCATCACCTGGTGTGAAGAGTAATGGTAAGGAACCCAAGGCAGATGAAGACCTTGGAGATATCACCCCAAATCCTTTTGAGTCATTAGGTAAACTTAGTTCATTATTATTTTTTTAAATATACGTTGAGAGAGAAGCCAAGATGGCAGCATAGGTAAACACTTAAACTGCTGCCTCGCACAACAATTTTAAAACTGCAACTAAAAGACAAAACGTCTATCACCCAGAGCCACAGGAAAGCTGGCCAAGTGGAAGTTCTGCAACTAGAAGGAAAGAGAGGAGCATTGAGACGTGCACAAGCGCGGAAAAGCTGAGGTGAGGAGGCACGCGAACCAGGCTGGCGGCGGGCGACTTTGGGCACTGCTTTCCAAAATATATGTTATTGATTTCAGAGAGGAGGAAATAGGACCATCAATGATTAGAGAGAATCATTGATTGGCTGCCTTCTGGATGGCCCCACAGGGGATCCAGCATACATCAAGGCATGTGCCCTTGACTAGAAATGAACCTGGGGCCCTTAAGTCTGCAGACAAACACTATCCAGTAAGCCAAACCAAGTAGGGTTCATTAAATCTAGTTCCATTATTAACCTAAATCTCACTGCTGTGTGGGGGGAATTGTTGGCAGACCTCAATACTTAAAAAAACACACACACACACACACACAAGTTTATTGATTTGAGGGAGAGAGGAAGGGAGATGGAGAAAGAGAGAGATGGATGCGGGGACTTGGAGGAAGGTGTCAGGATGGTGACATGTGGAGCACCCAGCTGTGGGTGCTAACGGCAGATGGAATCCATTGGGGATAATGTGGGTTACAAAGTAGCATTCAGATAACCAGTGTTGTTTTATTGCTTTTTTAAACTAAAGGAATATATGTGTGTGCAAGTGTAGGAAATAATTTTGAACTATAGATCTCAAGTTCACATACTTTTAAGTTGTGAAACATGACCTCTTTCTACATTTACTGATGTTCATATACGTCCTTTTGTACATTAGATGAGTTTTACAATAAAATTTTATTTCAAGAAACAACATAGTTTTCACACAATATCATTTAAGATATTTAACATTACAACTGTCATGTCATATAGGGATTGGAGATTTCATTGGTAATTTTGAATACATCTGTTTTTGCCCGCTGTCAATTGATTGCTCCCTTTTTCGTAAAATATGTGATTTTTACATATTTTGGTCAAAAAAGTCTTTTTCTTTTCTAATATTATCTAAAGTCTTATATTTAATCTTTGTGTTTGGGGAAGGGTGTGGGAGAGAGTACCAATTACTTTATTTGAAGGAATGGTACAAATGAAAACATAAGTGGATGATTTAGTACTAATCTTTGTGTTTTTTTATTCTTACATTTTTTCCATTTTGGAACACCTGAGGGTTTTCATTATTTGATGCATGCAAAAAAAAAAATGCTCTTTGTAAATCCTAGCAGCACAAAAAGAAAAAGAAAAACAGAGCTCCTCTCCATTCTTAGCTATTCTAGCATTGAATGCACTATGATTTCTGGTGTGACCTTCAACAATTTTCTGTTTATAAAAGCATGTCTGCATGGACATGAAGTTCAAGAGAGCAGGCATTCTGTCCCT
Source organism: Antrozous pallidus (assembly GCA_027563665.1). Taxonomy (NCBI): domain Eukaryota; kingdom Metazoa; phylum Chordata; class Mammalia; order Chiroptera; family Vespertilionidae; genus Antrozous; species Antrozous pallidus. The sequence goes on from CM050525.1 coordinate 14,923,055, forward strand.
GGAGGGCCCAGGTGAGGCTCTGACCTTGCCCCTTCCTATGTGACCTTGAGTGTGTGGTGCCCTCTGTGCCTGAGTTTCCTCCATGTAAAATGGTGATGAAAACCACACCAAATGATCCCTAGCTGGCTTAGCTCAGTGGATAGAGCATCAGCTTGTGGACTGAAGGGTCCTGGGTTTGATTCTGGTCAAGGGCACATGCCCAGGTTGTGGGCTTGATTCCCCAGTGTGTGAGGAGGTAGGGGAAAGAGGGGGAAGGGGGTGTCATGCAGGAGGTAGCTCATCAATGATTCTCTCATTATTGATGTTTCTCTCTCTCCCTCCCCCTCTCTGAAATCAATAAAAAATATATTTTTTAAAAACCCAGACCAAATGAATCTTTATTTTTAAAGGACTATAAACAATGCCTGAAATATGTTGAACATTGTATGAGCAGTGCAAACTTTTTGTTGTTTGTTTTACCTTTCATATATAAATACTTCACACCTTTCCTTTTTTTATATAGTAGTTTGAAATGTTTTTGTATGAGAAACCATAAAATTGTCTCAGTACTTCTAATGGCAGAGTATTAGTACAAGAATTATTTAGCCAACATCCTTATAATAGATGTCAAAGATATTTTAATGACATGGAAATGTTCACAATATAATGTTAAAGAAAACAAACTAGGATATAAAAAACGTGCATGCGCCAGGCACCTGGTTTTTAAGAATGTGCACGTGTGTGTACGTTGGTTCAGTTTTCCTGTTACGGACTTGAAACCCAATGGCAGTGCCCAATACATCAGGCACTGCACTGTTTTGTTTTGTTCCAATGATCAGATTATTTTAGTTTTATTTTCCTATTGCTGTAACAGTCACATCATGTACAATCCACCCTTCCAACTTCTAAAAAAAGTTTATAGCCCAATGTTTTTTCAACTTTATTTAAAATGTGCAACTGTCACTACCATCTATCTAATTCCAGAAATTTTCCATCATCCCCAAAAGAAATCCCATGACTAAGAGCAGTCACTGCCTACTCCCTTTCACAATCCTCTGGCAACCGTTCATCTTTCTGTCTTTATGGGTTTGTCTTTTCTGGATATAAACTGAGTAGAGTCATACAGTTTGGTTTTTTTGTGTTACAAGAATAAAATATTTTGGTTTCTATTTAACTTGTGACCGGGAGACATTGTTATGTAACCCACCAAGGGCATAAAATGGTAATGATGATCTTGTCAAAGATAGTTATATCTTTCTTTCGTTGGTGTTCAACCATCTCTTTTTACCAGAACATTCACTCTAAGGACATGAAGTTCCCCTTGATGTCCGCCTCTCTCTTCCATTGGGAAATCCTGGCATCCAGTTCATAGGTGACATTTAGACACTTATCTGTTCTTTTGGCTCATCTCCTTATCCAATTTGCACTACAGATGACCCTTGAATAGCATGGGATTTAAGGGTGCTAACTCTCCTGCAGTTGAAAATTCACACATAACTTTTGACTTCCCTAAATCTTCAGTCTTCCGAGTGTAGGAGGGGTTGATTCCAGGACACCTAGTCGATATCAAAGCCCATGCATTGTCAAGTCACTTATATAAAACTAGAGGGGGGCTGGGGTTCCTCAGCCTGGCCTGCACCCTCTTACAGTCTGGGAGCCCTCAGGGGATGTCCTACTGACGACTTAAGCCCACTCCCCGCAGCCTAAGCTGCAGTCTGGCTTCTCTCTGCAGGAGGTGACCTGGCCAATCAGGGGAAGGCGCTGTACCCATCCTTGCTGCTGCATAACAGTCATAGCAGTTTTGTCCGGAAGGACATCTGGAAGGACATTCAGCTGTCTGATCTAATTAGCATACTATGCTTTTATTATTATAGATTGATATAGATGGCATAGAAAAATGCATTCTGATGTCAGATTCCCAGCAGTGGATGGAAAATACAATTTTTCAGTCCTCAGATCTTTGAACCTTCATATGGGGATCCCAGGGATATGAGGAATGACTATATTTACTGGGAAAAAAATCAATGCATAAGTGGACCCCCATAGTTTAACCCGCTTTGTTCAAGGATCAACTGTTCTCTGCCTCCTCTCTATCCCTCCCTCAGGCTTGTTTAATTCGGGTTTACTGATATCCAGGTACCAAGTCAGCTTCTGTCTCATTGGGTGGTGAGTCTCTGACCATCAGCACCGGTCTCTGTTTCTTTGGTGCTGTGTTCACCACATTGGGCATTTCTCCCAGTGCCTCCCACAGTAGTTCTACTATACCTTCAGGCCAGGTGCAACTTTTATGGGTATAACTTCTCTTCAATTTTCTGTCCTTTAAAACTCACTGAGGTTCTGCCAACAACCTGTATTAATAGTGTCATCTCTCCCAACATACACTATGTCCAAGTGATGGTAGTGGTACTTAGGTTAATAAAGAACCATATTTACCAAATGACTCAAGATGTCTTGTGAGATCTCCAGTGTCATATCTGCCTGTGTTCCTCACCATATCTGTTCACTCTCTGTCCCTCTAGGATGAGGAATCTGAACTGGGTGATGGAGAGAGTGAAGGTCACCTGGGCCTGTGCACAATGAGGCTACTTCAGAGAAGTGTCCCCCCCCAAAAGTAACACTCAGTCATCCCAGCATCCAGTTCAGAATAACAACCAAAGTCTAGTATCTAATTGGAAAATTTCCATTCACATTTGAAGGCAAGATTAGCCTTGTGTTTGGGAAACTTCTGTATTGTGTGTGCTGAACTCTTTCCACTTTCATTTCTCACTAAAAAATGTGAAGTTCCCAGCACAGAGCTGTTCTTACAGCTCATTGGTGGGGCCTGGCATGGAGCCAGCAATACAACCCTGGCTCAGCATTGGTCAGATCTCATTCCTCCTATTTAGAATGGTGTGACTGCTTACCGTTTCCTGCTGTTCCTGCTACTACTGCTGGGCATTTGAAACAGGAAGCTGTCCTGCCCGGGCATCAGGGTGTTGGCTTATAAGGAATGGCCTTTGCATGTAGCAGAGACCAACCTTCCAGCTCGAAGTCCACAGGTGGAGCCAAGGACACTATTCTACCCAATCAGACACTGGAGGAGGGGCCCAATGACACTGAGGGGTCTGACCCCCTTCTCAGCCACATCTCACATTCCTGACATTCTTTATGAGAACAGGAAGTTCCACCAAATTTCTGCCTGTTCCCTGGAAGGAGTGCCCTGAGGCCAGATGGAAATAACACCCTGTGCACCCAGGAGGAAATCCAGCCTCTTTAGCACCTGCTGGAAAAGGGAAGCCTGTGACATTACAAAATGCAGCATTTTGTCCTTTTCACATTTCAGAATTATGGCTCTCTCTGTACCACAGGGAGCTGTAGGAATGTCTTCTCTGTGTTGGTTCCATGGGTGCCTGAAATCAGGGCCCCCTTGCCCTTTCCAGAGGGGCTGAGCCTGGGACAGGTGACTCACTAGAAAAATAGGTATAACATCACTGTGCCTGTGACCTGCAGTGAGGCCCCATGCCAGGATCTTCCTGAGAAAACTGAGTGGAGAGAATTCAGCCAATGGGGTTTCTAGTAGACTCCTGCTCTACTGAGCATCCTTTGCAGCGGGAACAACTGGGAACATGATGGTGACCGAGGCAGCCCTGGTCCCTATCTCCATGGAGCTCTACTAGTAGGTGCAGTAGAGATGCCGGACTCATTCCAGACAGACAATCCAGAAGGGGCAGCATAAAGATGGGGGATGTAGAGGCAGCTTGTTGGGGACGGCTTATATGGGTTTTGAGTTCTCTACTGCACAGGTGCCTGCCCTGGCTGACAGAATGACACACAGGCACCACTGAAGATGAAGTAATGCTTATCTTTGATCTGAGGAACAGCAACAATATTACCCTGAGGGGTAGGGTTCATGTTCTTTTCTGTGTGAAACAGGTATGAACAGGCATGAAATGTGGAGGTTGACTTTGGCTGTTATTTTTGTGGGGAGGGGGTTTGTTTTTTTGCCTAAGGCCTAGGGCCAGAGTTAAGTTCCTGTATGTGGGCTGGTGGATGGTTTGACTTTTGTTGACATATGCAGCTCTTATGTGCAGTGGGAGTGTGTTGGGGCTCAAAGCTGTCAGTCACACTAAAAAATCTTCCTCTTCTATAGGGAGATGAACGGTGTGCTACTCTTAAGTAGCCTATTTCACCCTTTGAAGAAGTGGATTCTAACCCAGGACTGTCTGACCCCAAACCCTCATCACTGTTGAGTCAGAGGCTCAAAGTGTTCATGGACTGGCCCATTTCACCAGCACAGCCTCTGAGATCCCCTGCCCTGCCCTGATCTCTCCATTTTTCCACCCAAGTCCTGACTCGGCTGCTACAGTGACCAGCACCCAAGCCCAGGAGGGCAGGCTGTGCTGAGAGACACCAGCCCCAACTCTTCCCCAGCGAATCTGTTTCTCTCGAGGTCTGGATAGCATCTGGGCCAACCTTACCACTTTTCTTGGTAGAGACACCTAGCTGGATGCAGAGCCTACCTTTGGAATCCCCCCCCCTTTTTTTAACAAGACAAGATGGGACAGTTAAGTCTGGAAAGGAGACTACAAGTCTGTGCCCAGAGCCTCTCCATTCTCATGTTTACTAAGTATCTGCACATGACTCACTGGGAAAAATAGATGCTACATCATTTTGTCAGTTATAGACAGTTCAAAAACAGATAGAATTTCCCAGGAATGGTTAACATTCTATTTTCAATAAACTATTTTAATTTTTAAGTTATCTGTTTTGATAAATTCATTGGTTTTATAGCCTGAAAGAGTTTCATGACTCACAGTTTGGAGAATATTTCTTTACCCTGCAGGTGTAAGAGGAGGGGGGTAGCATGAAGAGCAGGGAGAGGAGTGTGCTGCCTCCACTACTTGGGAGAACACAGACATTTAGACTCTGGTATTTCTGCTTTCAGATGCCTCCTCCCTGGTCTCTTGCCTCTTTTCCACTCCCTCATAGGAGACAGACACTGGGTTCTCCCATAGACTCAAATCTCACCACTTTCATCCCCTGCTAGTACCCGGCTGTGGTTCCCAATGCACTCGGATGAAGTCCAGAATCTGCACCAAGGCCACAGGGTGACTGACCCTACCTGCCCTGCACTATCTTCCCCAGGGCTGAATCTCACTGAAATAGTCACAGTTCTTGCTCTTTCTTAAAATCACAGCTTAGATGTCCCTCCTCCAGGAAGCCATCCTTGATGCCCCTTAGTCCCCCTTCCCAATCCTTTAAACTCTGGGTCATTATTGTTTGGGGTGGTCTATGTCCACCAATGGATCTGAGAACCAGAAGGACAGGGCCTGGGACTAAGTCACTACTGGGTCCTCAGCATCAACTAGCAAAAAGCTGATGACAGAGCAGGTTCTCAGGGAATACTGAGTGAATGAATTAATAAGTGAATGGATAAGGAGTGGATGACTGAATGAAAGCACGGTGTCCAGGGTGTATCTAACTCAACATGTCTGTCTTGACACATCAACTTTTTGCTAATTTTTACCTGAAGCTCAAACTTTTCCTCCTCCAGGCAGCCTCCCTGTCCTCCTTGTAATGCTTTTGTTCAGCTGAAGCCTGGATCTCATAGACTGGGAAGGCCTACGTGCCCCTCTGTGTAGAATAAGATCTCTGCATCATCTGATTATAGATGGCATCATCGCTCCTGCTCCCCAGTCCCACACACAGGGGCCCAACCCAGGCTATAAATCCAAGCTGCCCTCGTGCAGACCTAGCCTGGAGTGTGCCAGTTGGAACTGGGCACAGAGCTTTCTTTATTACTGATTTTAATGATGACTAATATTACTGATTTGGCTGCATCTGCTAGAACAAACAGATATTGCATCATGCAGCTAACACACTGTTTCAAAAGAAAGTGACAGGAAAATAGGCAATAAAGTGCACCATCAGCCTTCTTCAAAGGAGCGGCTCCCTCCCTTCTGATCCCCTGTGGCTCTCTCAGAGGACAAACTCTCCCCTCCCACACAGAGCAAGCATATTCAGCACAAGGAAGATGAATTCCTTAGAAGGAGAGAGTGGGAACCTCTCACTGATCCTGTTGCCACCACTCTTACAGGGTCGTAATTTATGAGAGAGTCTTTGGATATTTTTGTCCAGAATGTCAATGATACCAAAAAGTATAATATTGCCATTGGTTATGTCAATCATTTCTAAAGTCATCAATTGCTTACCAAGTATCCTGTACAACGTCTCCCATTTTCTCATTCAGATTCTCCTCTCCTCTTTCTGCCCTTCCCCTTCTCCCTCTCTGTCTCCATAAACCAAAGGAAAACAGTGACCTTTGCAGGGCAGCCTCAGCAAGAATCCCAGAGCCTGCAACTGTGCCTGAGATATACAAGCTACATGTCCTTTAATACATGACCACTAAAAACATAAAACAGAGGTAGACATCGTGTCCTTTTGGCATTTGAGTTTCTATCTTGGTTTCAGGAGAGACCCCAGCAACCTGACAAGTTTCTCGTTTTGCTCACTTACTTAAATTAGAATTTCCAAGTCTATAAATAAAAGGTCACTGATTATCCCGATCTCTTCCACCTGAATATCACCCCTCTGCAGTGACTACCCCCTGGTCCTCAGGTTGGGAGTGTGAAGTAGGACAGGTTGTTGGTGAGCTAGCTCAGGAGAGTCTGAAATTTAGAAAAAACTTGGGGAAAGTAGAAGACTTGTAGGGTTGGGTGGATAAGACATGTTTTACTATTTCCATTTGGGAAACGGATGGCTCCAAGGTGTATCCCATGTCCTTCTTTTTTGCTCAAGTGACTTTATTACTAGGGGATGAGAGGGCATTAAGCTTTTATGGATGTACTTTTTGCCATTTTGTTCATTGCTTTCTGGTTGCTTTGTAGTTCCTCTCTGTTTCGTCTTTTCCAGTTTTCTTCTGGTTGGATCACTTTTTTAGTGATTTTATTTCATTCTCATTATCTTTTGTGTACCTACTGCATGTTTTTGTTTTGAGATTGTCATGAGGCTCACATGTATCAGACTATATGTATACCACTCTGTGTTAAGTAAATAGCAAGTTAAGTTTGAACATGCTCTAAATCTACATATTTACTCCCCTCCCCCGTGTTTTATGTTTTTGATGTTTCATGTGTATTGTGTGAGTGTGTGTATTCAATAGCTAAGTGTTGTGTCCATAGGAGGAGATGAGTTTAGATATTTTGTGTTATCAGTTTGAATCCCTGTCATTTTGAAAGGGAAATTCAAATAAGAACTACTAGGACTTACAACTTCACATTTACTAGAATGATGATGAGGTAAGGGTGTGGAGAAATTGTAAACTTCATACTTTGCTAGTGTGAATGTAATGTGGTACAAACCTGGAAAACTGTTTGTTCCTCCAAAAATCAACATAAAATTAGCATGTGAACAGCAATTTTACTCCTCGGTATAGAACCCAAATAAATGAAACAGCTATTCAAAAATCTCTTGTACACAAATGTTCATAGTAACCTTATTCACAAGTCAAAAGGTGGAAAAATCACAAATGTCCATTAATTAGTGAATCGATAAACTAAATGTGGTATATTCATATAATGAAATTTTATATCATGAGAAATGAAGGACTGATCCATAGATAACATGGATGAATCTTGGGAACTTTAGATAAGTGAAAGGAGTCAGACACACAGCACATATTGTACCTTTCCATCCATATGAAAAACCCAAAATAGGCAAAGACATGGAGACTGAAAACAGATTGTTTTCTAGGGACTGGGAGGAGGGTGGAAAGGGGAATGATGACTCAGTGGGTGTGAGCATGTTGTTGAAGATATTCTGGTGATGGTTACACAGCATCTTGTATGCACTGAATGCCACTGAACTTACATTGGTTAAATGGTAAACTATGTTATATGAATTTTGCCATACATATGAAAATGAAGAGTAAGAACATTTGAATGGGTGCCTGTGTCCAGAGAGCAGAGGAGCTGACCACACCAGTGGTGCTGACCACTGTGATTTGTTTTGTTATTTCTGTTGCTGGAATGTTAATTTCTACAAGTATCTTCACTTTAGAGTGTGATTCTGATTCCAGCCTGCTTGTGCGGAGCGTAGACTGGTCTGTTCAACTAAATCTAACACCCTTGATATATTTGACCCTGAAACATCTGGTTTCCTTCTCACTGACAATAAAACATCACAACTGTCTTCCTTGATGCCAAAGCACAAAGAGATGTAACAAGTGCTCAGCAGAAGGCATCCAAAGTGCCACCAGGATGTACTGGAGTGACTCCCTCAAGCCCCTGGGTTCAGGCATGTATTTTGTATGGGGGGTGAAAATTTTCAACCGAAGACTTGAGAATGATTAGAATGCATGTGAAGAGAGTAGGGAGAGGAACTTGGCTTTCTCTTAAGCAGGCGGTGACCAAGACTCGGAGCAATTTTGGGACATGAAACTGCTAAGCAGAGCCAAATCGTCTCAAGATTTTATTCCCTAAGTGAAAGCTGGATGGCTCCGCAGCAGAGGCTAGACATCCTCGGCCTTGAGTTTACCAAGTTACCAAGTGGCACAGTGATGATGGCTTCTCTGAAAACTGGGCTCCTGCATCAAGAATTAGTTTGTTCATTAAGACAGCCAGTGGGGCCCTGACTGGTTTGGCTCAGTGGACAGAGGGTCGGCCTGCAGACTGAAGGGTCCTGGATTCAATTCCAGTTAAGGGCATGTACCTTTGTTGTGGGCATATCCCTGGGAGGAAGTGGACAGGAGCCAGCTGATCCATGTTTCTCTCTCATTGATGTTTCTAACTATCCCTCTCCCTCCTGCTCTGTAAAAAATCAATAAAATAGCTCTGGCCCACTTGACTCCATGGCTAGAGCATCGGCCTGCAGACTGAAGGGTCCCAGGTTTGATTCCAGTCAAGGGTATGTACATTGGTTGCAGGCACATACCTGATATGGGGTGTGCAGGAGGCAGCTCATTGATGTTTCTCTCTCACTGATGTTTCTAACGCTCTATCCCTTTCCCTTCCTCTATGTAAAAATCAATAAAATATATTTAAAAAATAAAATAAAACAGGCAGTGGGGCCCTCGTTGGTTTGGTTCAGTGGATAGAGCATCAGCCTGTTGACTGAAAGGTTCCAGGTTCGATTCCAGTCAAGGGCACATGCCTGGGTTGCAGGCTTGATCCCCATTGTGGAGCATGCAGGAGGCAGCCTATCAATTATTCTCTCTAATCATTGATATTTCCATCCCTCATTCCCTCTCCCTCCCTGAAGTGAATAAAAATATATTTAAAAAATAAAACAGGGGCGAAGCCAAGATAGTGGTATAGGTAAACACCTAAACTGCTGCCTCGCACAATAATTTTAAAACTGCAACTAAAAGACAAAACGTCTATCACCCAGAACCACAGGGAAGCTGGCCGAGTGGAAGTTCTGCAACTAGATGGAGCATTGAGTCGAGCACAAGCACTAGAAAGCTAAGGTACTGAGGTGCACGAACCTGGCTGGCAGCAGGTGAGGGGGTGCTGCTGTTTTCAACCCGAAAGGAAACAAGCTCCTGATTCCTCTGAACTCATTTCTGGGGAGATGCTGGTGATCCAGATTCCTACGGGGAGAAGCTGGACGGTCTGCCATTGGTTTGGAAAGTGAGAGTGGCTCCCTTCCAGAGGTGCCCACGGCAATTACTGTTCACAGCACAGGGCGCAGGGGACTTGGAAACTCAGAAACGCAAAAAACGGCTGAGTGTCAGCCATCGCTGTTTGCCATGCCCTAGTGACTCCCTGAGACATGGCCTGCACAATCTGCAAACTTGCCCTCTCTGTGCGCAGAGGCATTTGCATATAAATAGCCTGCACTATCGCAGCTTAATCTAAACTGCAGCTCTGGTCAGACCAGGAGAAATCTGCAGACCTTGCTGTAGCTCCTGCTGGGTCACCTCAGACAGTAGCTGACCTGCACCCTATTGAAGATCCAGACGCTAGTGTATCCAGAAGTCTGAGATGACACCAGAATCCAACTACTCACATCTATAAGTGACACATTCAAGAGGCAGACTCAGTGAGCACCAAAGCCCCACTGAAACACGTCTGGCCACACAGGTGTGTCTCCAGTACAGCAGTTCTTCCACTCCATCAGCACAGGGAAACAGCAAAACGCAGAGACAAAGAAACGTGTAACAAATGAAAGAATGGAGGACACAGAGTTCAGGACCACATTTATAAGGCTACTCAAGAATCTTCTAAAAACCACCAAGAAACCTGATGAGACCTTCAAGGACCTTAATGAGAATGTCAAGAAAATGGAAAAAGACCAGTCAGAAATTAAGCATACACTGACTGAAATAAAGAATATACAGAAATTCAATGTAGATCAAAGGTCTCAAAGAATCAAACCAAAGATCTGAAATATGAGGAGACAAAAAATACCTAACCAGAAAAACAAAAAGAAAAAAGAACTCAAAAATATGAAGATAGTGTAAGGAATCTCTGGGACAACTTTAAGCATACCGACATCTGAATTATTGGGGTGCTAGAAGAAGAGAGAGAGCAAAATATTGAAAACCTATTAGAAGAAATAGTGACAGAAAACTTTCCCTACCTTGTGAAAGAAATAGACTTAAAAGTCCAGGAAGCGCACAGAACCCCAATCAAGAAGAATCCAAAGAGGACCACAGAAAGACACATCATAATTAAAATGCCAAGGGCAAAAGACAAAGAGAGAATCTTGAAAGCAGCAAGAGAAAAACAGTTGGTTACCTACAAGGGAGTACCCATACGACTGTCAGCTGATTTCTCAACAGAAACTATGCAGGCCAGACGGGAGTGAAGAAATATTCAAAGTGATGAACAGCAAAAACCTGCAACCAAGATTACTCTTCCCAGCAAAGCTATCATTCAGAATTGAAGGTCAGATAAAGAGTTTCACAGACAAAAAAAGTTAAAGGAGTTCATCACCACCAAACCAGGATTATATGAAATGCTGAAGGATATTCTAGAAGAAGAAGAAGAAGAAGAAGAAGAAGAAGAAGAAGAAGAAGAAGAAGAAGAAGAAGAAGAAGGAGAAGGAGAAGGAGAAGGAGAAGGAGAAGGAGAAGGAGAAGGAGAAGGAGAAGGAGAAGGAGAAGGAGAAGGAGAAGGAGAAGGAGGAGAAGGAGAAGGAGAAGGAGAAGAAGAAGAAGAAGAAGAAGAAGAAGAAGAAGAAGAAGAAGAAGAAAAAGAAGAAGGTAAAGATAAAAATTATGGACAACAAATACATACCTACCAACAAGTGAATCTAAACATCAACTGAATGAAAAATCTGATGAACAGAATGAACTGATGAATATAATATAATCAGGGATATAGAAAGGGAGTGGACTGACAATTCTCAGGGGGAAGAGAGTGTGACGGGTGGAAGAAGAGATTGGACAAAAATCTTATACCTACAGATGAAGACAGGGTAAGGGCATGGGGTGGGGTGGGGGATTGGGTGGAGGGAATCTATTGGGGGAGAAGAGGAACACCTGTAATAATCTGAACAATAAAAATTTATTTAAAAAACAAAAAATAAAAAAATAAAACAGGCAGTGGGTCCCAGGACTCAAAACAACTTAGGAACCTCCCATTGGCTTCCTCGTGCATCCGGTCTGACTACAAAAGGAGCAACATCTCTCACCAGAACCCATAGAATTAAACCAGCTGGTTGTCTCTTAAGTGTGAATTCAACCAGGGCAAACAGGGCCCACATTGGGAGATCCCACACCCATCTCCCTCTGAACATGCATCCTAAAGATTAAGGCCTTGGAGAATCTATTGAAGATGGTGAAATTTCTCTAACAGAACTTTACAGGCAAGTAATACTGATAATGATGTTGGCCTCAACAACCAAACTAAAATTCATATTCTCTTTCTCTCTACCTCTCCTTATATTTCTCCCACCTTCCTTCTTTCCCTCCTGACCTCCTTCTCATGGACTCCACAAAAATTACCACCTTTGAATAGCCTACTCATCCCTTCGTCACCTGTGTCTGAAACAAAATCTGGACCATAAAAGTGGATGTGCGCTCCTCAATAAATGACATGAATGAAGAGACAGGAGACCAGCAAGAGGGCCCTGGGGGAGTGAGTACAAGGTTCCTCCAGAGCCTTTCCCATGGTTCTGTGTCATGAGCCACCCCAGAATCCTTCCCACTTATTTCCCCAACATTGTTCAACTTGGTATTTCCAAGTGTAAAAACTTACCACTTTCACATGAATAAGTTCAGCTGTGGTTTAGTGAGCAGCTCCTAGTCAGGGCTCTGAGGTCAGGGAGCTGAGAGCATGCCCCACTTCCCAACTGCAAGAATGTGAGAGGTCAGCAATGTGCAAAATACAGTGGGGAAAGTAAAAGACTTAAAGGATGGAGTGGAAAAGCTGTTTGGTGGACTCATCCTGGAAAATTACTGAGTGGCTCTGAGGCGTGTCCTGCTTGCTGAGGAGGCCCTGGTGCTGGGCATGAGTGGGAGGCATTTGGGGAAAGTATCGTGAAGGATGGCGGGGGCGGGGGGAGGGGGATCCTGGCTCTCAAAGGATTCCATGGTGCCAGAGATTATGTCTAGATCCTCCTGATTCAAGGTTGTAGCGCGTCTCCACAGGTCTGGCCAGGAGGCAGGAACCTCGATGACATCACCCACTCTTATCAGACATAAAAACACCTGAAGGAACTGCAGACCTTCTTCTGACTTCACTGAAGCCAACCCAGAGTCATGACTCTCCGATGCTACATCTTGGGTAAGGAGGATCCAACCCAGTTCCCTCAGAGCCCAGCTCCAATCTCAGCCATCACCCCATCCCTACCTTAACCTATTTCTCCTTAGAGCCAGACCTTACCCGATCCATCTCCCCAATATCATCTCCATTCACATCTTGGATTTGCTTCTGAAACTCATGCCCAATGCCATCCATACTCCACTTTCCTAATCCAACCCGTCTTCTAGACTTTCATGTGGGTCATCTCCATAGGAACCCCAGTCAGCTCAGCCCCCTGAGTGCACCTCGGCCTCCTGCTCTCAACTCCTGCCCAATAAACACCCACATCCCCCCAAAATTAAACCCATTTCTCCCAAGAATCCTTCCAGCATCCCTCACATTCCACCAGTCCTGAATCTCAGTCAGGACAGAGACCCTCTCAGACATTCCCCTGAAGACTCCGTGAGGTGGACCATGGCTGCCCCTTCAGCCACACATCATCCAACTTTTCTCCCATAGCTTTCTCCACCGCCCTCTGCATCATCAGCCTCTTCTGTTCACATGGAGCCCCAGGTGAGCCCAGGAGGGACAGGGATACTCGGGTAGTGGGTGGCTCCCAGAGGGCTCCTGCATGGGTGCTGCCTGCCCTGCCATATTGGCCACACCAGCTTTGTCTCCTCCAGTGTCTCCCACGGGTGCTCACCTGATGCTGTGCCAGTCACACTCAAGATGTGGGGACAAGTTCTATGACCCCCAGCAGCACTGTTGCTATGACGATGCTGTGGTGCCCTTGAGCAGGACCCGGAAGTGTGGAAACTGCACCTTCAGAGTCTGCTTTGAGCAGTGCTGTCCCTGGTCATTCAGACCCCAGGAGACCTTCGTGGTAAAAGTGAGAGGCCAGAAGTGTTCCTTGGGCCGATCCTTGGATGACAGGGTTTGTTCCAGGTAAGGTCTTATCCCCTTCACAGGAATAGAGCTTGTGGGGAACAGGGGAGGGTGTGGAAACCCGGACTGTCCATGGCACAATCTCCCTCTCCTGTTCTGGCTGTCCAATACCTCTGTCCACCTGCTCTAATAAATCTCTTTCTTTTTCTCTCTTTGTTTCTCCTTTTGGTTTTATTTCCCTCTCATTCTCTATGCTGTCCTTCTGTGTCTCTTTTTTCTACTCCTTTGTCCATAACCATCTGTCCCTGCATTTCTGGCCTTCTCTCTCTGCAGTGTCAGCTTACCGAGGACAGGTGACCAGATGACTGCGACTTCTGCTTCCTCAGTGAACGGGGAGACGGGGCCACAGTGTTGACTGAGCTCCAGGACTACAGGAGATATTTGGGGACAGGAGACTCTCAGAGTCAACGTGCACGTCTTATGCTTGCTCCCCTAGCCCTCTAACTCTGTCCTAAGTGGTGATGGCCCTTTTCTTTGATTGTGGACAATCGTGAGAGATTGTTTTGCTGATGGAAGTCCAAGGACCCCAATGCCTACAACTAATAGCATGAAGCAGGACCCCATTACCTTTGGCTCTTTTCTCACCTGGCACCAAACACACGGCACTTAATAAATTTTGCAATTTTACCTGTTCTGTCCCGGCTCATGAATGGTTGGGAAGGGTCCTAAATGGTGGACATGGGGTCCTTTCTGTGGTTCCCTAGGGTCACAAGGAAGGTCTAGTTTCCCATGAAAGAACAACTGTTAGGTGTTCCCCCAGGATCTGCGGGTTTCACGGAATAACAATTGCATCCCAGTCACCTGGATCCAGTTCCTGTTTCCAGTTCATCAGGCTTAGGACAGGGAGGGGCACACAGTCCCTCCGAGGGAGGGTCTTTGGCTCTGCATCTGTCACCCAGCACCTGCCTAGCTCAGGGGAGGGAGGTGAGGCCAGCACGCCCCCTGGCGGGAGACGGGCGCAGGGCGAGCAAGAGCTATGAGTGAGAACTAGGGAGGAGTCCCCAGTGCTGGAGAAGGAAAAGGTGCCTTTCCTGCACTCCAACCCCAGGGCTGTGGTCAGGGAGGCTGGAACTCTCACAGGAAAAACTGACTTGCCTCCCAAAGAGAATCTGGACGTCATCCAAAGAGGTGTCAGCACTTCCAATTGACTTACACCCAAACCTCGGGTGGAACCTCCTCCCCGAGCTCCTGGGCTCACCCAGCCACAAACAAGGGCGGGTGGGAATCTCGGTGACAGGGGTCGGGTTCTGTGATTTCTGAGGTCAAACTTCCCTAGAGAGACAGGTGTTGAGGGAGGAGCGGCATCCAGGACAGGCTCTGAGGACCAGGCCACTCCCCTCAGCCTGTAGGGTGGTGATTGGGCCTGGGCCAGGCATGTCCAGACCCCTGGACAGAGGTTGCAAACGCCTTGTCTTCTCCAGATTCTAACTTCTGAGAGAAATGAAGACTATTTTCTGTGTACTAATTTTACTTGTAAACACTATGAATATCGGACAGAAAAGGCAGGGACTTCTGGGTCACTAAATGGGCTCTCCACACCCGATTCAAAGGTTGTAAGTATAAGCTGCTGGAAAATGAACAACATGCAAAGCAAAGCTCCTCCCCATCCTCAGCCTTGTCGCCTCTCCTCTAAAGACACACTGGCAACAGTGTCAGTGTGACCTTCCAGAAGGTTCTGTGCCTGGAAGAGCATGTCTGCAGGGACATGATGGGGCAGCAGGGGCTTAGGGAGAAGGAATTCTGCAGCTGGAGTGCCCAGGACAGACCCTGTCCCTGCTCTCACGTGTGTTATTCTGGGAGTGATGAGTGCCTCAGTTTCCTCATTTGTAAAATGATGATGGAAACTAGATCAAATGAATCAATATTTGTAAAGGATTCCAAAGCACGCCTGGAGTATATGTCAAGTGTCTGTGCTTGTTAAA
Organism: Antrozous pallidus; assembly: GCA_027563665.1. Lineage (NCBI taxonomy): Eukaryota > Metazoa > Chordata > Mammalia > Chiroptera > Vespertilionidae > Antrozous > Antrozous pallidus. The sequence goes on from CM050525.1 coordinate 14,938,569, forward strand.
AAAATAAACCTAATGCCGAGACCGGTTTGGCTCAGTGGATAGAGCATCGGACTGAGGACTGGAGGGTCCCGGGTTCGATTCCGGTCGGGGACATGTACCTTGGCTGCGGGCACATCCCCAGTAGGGGGCGTGCAAGAGGCAGCTGATTGATGTTTCTCATTGATATTTCTGACTTTCTATCCCTCTCCCTTCCGCTCTGTAAAAAAATCAATAAAATATATTTAAAAAATAAACCTTATATTCTCTGTCTTAGCTTCTATGTATACATAACTTTCATTATGTTTCCATTTTAAAGTAAAAAATAGTTTAGAAATATTTCCATGGGAGGTCCCATAAATTCATCTCAAACTTTATAATGGCAGAAAATTGGTGTCTGAATGTCTCAAGATTTTTAACCCAATGTCTTTTTAAAAATATATGTCAAAGTCTCTAATGGCGTGGAAAATATTCACAACATAATATTAAAGGAAAAACAGTTAAGATACATCATTGCATAGAGTCTAGGTGTTTGTCTTTTTTCCCCCCCACTGATTTTAGAGAAAGATAGAATGGAGGGAGGGGAGGAGAAAAAAACCCACAAGCAGATAAGGAATGAGGCAGCTCACAGCCATGAGGATCCTCTTTAGAAAGTCCTGGGTAACCTAGATAACTGACAGCTTGGTGACCCCTGTGCCTACCACCTATGCTCTAAATCCTGCTCTTATTGCTTTAAATTCACCAATAAACAGTGAATCCTCCAAACAATAGACACACAACCCCTGGACCCTACAGACCCGCAGGTCCACCCTCCTCTCCTCTCTTCACTCACTGTGTGGCCCTCTGGCCTGCCGTGTGCCCTCCAGTGTCTGTGAGTGCTAAATCCTGTTCTTAAGGTTCTCTAGTGGCTTGTGTGGAGGTGCATCCTGCAATCATCATAACTCCTCGGGCTTGTCTAGGCACAACATGACTGCCATTGAGGAAATGTCTGTGTGTCTTGCCACAAGGACAAATGGCCCAGGCCAGGGTAGCAGGCATTCCTACCCTGTAACATCCACAGCGGAGACCCACACATCACCATTCACCAGCTTATAGACATTTGGGTCCTTTCAAAGTTGAGGATTTTTTAAAAATCTTTATTGTTCAGTTTATTAATTACATTATTCCCCCCTTTTTTCCTCTCTATAACCCCCCTCCACCCTGTACCCATCCCACCCTCTGCCCTTACCTCCTTCCCCACTGTCCTCTCATATCCTCATAGTTGCATGATTTTTGTCCAGTCTCTTGCTGCACCTCCCACACCCCTTTTATTCCTAAGAATTGTCAGTCCATTCCCTCTCTATGTCCATGATTCCATTATATTCACCAGTTTATCCTGTTCATCAGCTTATTAACTCACTTAATTTTTAGATTCACTTGTTGATAGATATGTATTTGTTGTTCATAATTTATATTTTTATCTTTTTTTTCTTTCTTCCTCTTCTTAAAGAATATCTTTCAGCATTTCATATAATATTGGTTTGGTGGTGATGAACTCCTTTAGCTTTTTCTTATCTGTGAAGCACTTTATCTGACCTTTAATTCTGAATGATAGCTTTGCTGGATAGAGTAATCTTGGTTGTAGATTCTTGCTATTCATCACTTTGAATATTTCTTGCCACTCCCATCTGGCCTACATCATTTCTGTTGAGAAATCTGCTGACAATCGTATGGGTGCTCCCTTATAGGTTAACAACTGTTTTTCTCTTGCTGCTTTTAATATTCTCTCCTTGCCTTTTGCTCTTCGCATTTTAATTATGATGTGCCTTGGTGTGGTCCTCTTAGGGTTCCTATATATTGGGGTTCGGTGCGCTTCTTGGACTCCTAAGTCAATTTCTTTCACCAGGTGTGGGAAGTTTTCGGTCACTATTTCTTCAAATAGGTTTTCATTATCTTGCTCTCTCTTTTTTTCTGGCACCCCTATAATTCGGATGTTGGTATGCTTGAGGTTGTCCCAGAGGCCCCTTACACTACCTTCAACTTTTTGGATTATTTTGGTTTCTTGCTTTTTCAGCTGAGTGGATTTTACCTCTTTGTATTTCAAATCTTTGACTTGGTTCTTGCGGTGCTCCAGAGCACTTTTAGGTCTTTGTATATTTTTTATTTCAGTCAGTGTATGCTTAATTTCTAGTTGGTCCTTTTTTATATCCTTGAGGGTCTCATTCATATCCTCATAGGTTTCATTCATTTCCTTGTAGGTCTCATTCATTTCCTTGTAGGTCTCATTCATTTCCTTGTAGGGCTTGTTCATTTCTTTGCAGGTCTTGTACATTTCCTTGTAGGTCTTGTTCATTTCCTCATAGGTCTTATTTATTTCCTTGTAGGTCTCAGCCTTTTCTAGGAGCCTCTTGAAAAGCCTTATAACCATGGTTTTGAATTCTATGTCCAGTCGTTCTTTTTCCTCCATTTCTTTCACATCTGATTTCTTTCCATGTCTCTGCATGGTGGCTGCTTCCCTGAGTTGGTTGATTAGCTTTGTGTGGTAGATGTCCTCTAAGGGACAGTGGCTCAGCCTCCCAAGTTACCTGAGGTGGATATGGGTTGCACAGTCTTGTTGAAGTTAAGCATAGATAAATCTTTGTTAGCACTTGGAGGGGTTGACCTCCAAGCCAATTGTCTGTGATGTTCAGCTGTGCTCAGGTTGGACGGGCAGAGTCTCCAGGCCAATCAGGCAGCGTTAGCTTTGCCCTTTGCGGCCCCAGGGTCTCTGTGCCGGTTGGCAATGGCCGCCAGCACCTCTGAGAGGGAGCTGCTGCCGAGCTCCACTAGCTGCCAGAGAATTCAGCCTCTCCCCAAATGAGTGTGCACACCCAATGTCTCACCCAGGGTCACAAAACAATGCAGTCTGACCGTTTCCCGAATGAGAGAGCAAGTCATGAGTGCTCTCTGCACTGTCTCACAGCTGCGCTGTTCCCAAGTTCCCGTGCACTCTGCAGAAGCTTGCCTTGTCCACAAGCCTGCAGGCCCTGAGCTTCGGCGTGCTCTCCCACTGTCCAGGTTTTACCCCTTATGATTGTGGGTTCCCTGGACTTTGCCCAGAGCTGGGGAGTCAGTGCAGTGGGATGTCTTTGTCTCCCTTGTTCCATAAAACTGGCCGGGTTTTCAGCCACCCACCCTATCCGCTGGTGCACGCACTGCTCCAAACCTCTCTCTGTGCGTATCTTCAATGCTGTCCACTGCTGTTCATCTGAGTCACAGTGTCCTATCTTCACTTTCATTTGTGGAATTTTCACTCAGCCAGCTTTCCAGTGATTCTGGATGGTGACTGTTCTTTCGTTAAGTTGTAGTTTTGAAATTGCTGTGTATGGCAGCAAGATAGGTGTTTACCTATGCCGCCATCTTGGTTCCCTCCTCCAGCCCCAACTTGAGGCTTTTAAGGATAATTGTACTATGAATACACACTTATACCCCGTGGGTGTGAAGAGGTTTATCGTTTTGATTTACTTTCCCTAATGACTCAGCATGTCGATCATCTCTTCATGGGTTCAGTGTCTGTTTGTCATCTTTGGAGAAATGTCTTCAAATCCTTTGCCCACTTTTTCATTGGTTGTTTATCTTTTTATTGTTGACTGGCAAGAGTTGTTACTAAATTCTGGATACAATTCCCTTAGCAAGCATATGATTTGTAAGTAATTCCTTTCATACTGAGAGTTGTCTTTTCACTTTTTTGTATATGGATATTTTTATTGATTTCAGACAGGAAGGCAGAAGGACAGAGAGATAGAAACATCAATGACAGATACACATTAATTGGCTGCTGCCTGTACGCCCCACACTGTGGGTTAAGCCTGTAACCGGGGCATGTGCCCTGAATGAGAATCAAGCCTGAAACCTCTTGGTCCAGAGGAAGACATTCTGTTCCGTGCACTAAGCTACATCACTGGGCTGGTGCCTTTTGAAGTGAAAGCTTTAACTTTGATGGGTTCCAATGTATCTGTGTGTCTGTGGCTCCTCCTCCTTGTCCAGACAGCACTACTCCACTCTCCATACTCACCAATAGGCCTGAGAGGATGCAGGGAACACACTCAAGATCATCATCTACCTGTCCTCTCCAGTATCACCATCTCCTCCTACTTGTATTTCTTTATTTCCCTCTGGGAGGAGGGAGTTGAAATCTCTTTGGACAGAGCTGGGTCTTAGTTCAGTTTATATTGAGGGTGGACATCATCTGAACTTATGAATAATGTGTCACCTCAAAGGCCTGTGTCCATAGATGGGACACCGGGAGACCCAGGGTCCTCCCTCCACCTGGAATCTAATTGTGGTGCCCCATCCACCAGGGCAGGGATGGCTCATGTCCTTGAGGATTTCTCTATGCTTTTGCTGCATAGACTCTAATTTTTAAGTGTTTGAAGTTGCCAGTTGTACAGTGTTGTTCTGGGCACCTCTGGAGCCCCAGCATGAGCCTGCACATTCACCTGCCAGGGAACTTGTCAGCCTCATTCTAAAAGCAAGGAATGGTTTGTCTTGCCCAGCCAGGTTGTGGTCCCCTATCACTGGTTGCAGAGAGCATGGATCAGGCCACAAACCCTGAAGTTGGACTGGGGGCTCTCAGTTGGCTGTTGCAGGGAGCAGGCTGCCTGTGCAGGTTGGCATGAGGCACTGGAGTCCCAGCCCCTCCTGTTCAGTGACATCCTGCTCTTCGGCCTCTTTCCCCCTCAGCTGGTACTCCACCCAACTCCTGCTTCCTCTGGGAGAGACTTCTGGGGACCAAGGACATAACGACCTCCTGCTGCCAGAAGGGAAGCCCAGCCTATTTGGTTCTGGACAAATGGGGAAGCCAGTGAGGACACTGATGGCAGGAAGAATGCCAATTTTCTGGTCCAGGGCATGTACCTGAACTGTTGGCTCATTCCCCTCCCAGGTGGATGGGAGTGCAGAAAGCAACCATCCATGTGTCTCTCTCACATCCATGTCTCTCTTTTTCCATCTCAACCCCTTCTTAGGTTGAGGATTAAGAAAGAAAAATAAAATGTCCATTGTCTCTTAAATAGGTATTACGACATTCAAGCCAGGTTTAAGTACTTCTAACCAAGAAAACTCCAGGCCCACTGGCATCTTGGTGAACTCTAACAAAAGCTTAGGAATAACACCGAGACAGGTAGGCTGCTCTCCCAAGGCGCTCCCTACCCCTCAGGACAAACAGCCAACCTGGGACTGCACTGAAGGAGCCTGCCCTCTCCAAGGTCACTTCAGGGGCATAGCTCATCATGCAACAAGCACTGTCCTTTTGGTGACCGTCCCTCATTTAACTACTAAAACACAACCCCTGGGTGGAGATTTAACATGCTAATAGGACGTGTATGGCAAGAAGAAGCATGTAGTTACACTGCAAGCTCCCACAGCGCCTGCTCTACATACTTGGCAGGCACTGTTCTCGCAGAGCTTTTTCACAATTCTCCCCAGCCTGACGGGAAGCATCCTATTTCCTCTCCCTTTGTGGTGCTGGCTTCCTGATGCAGGAGCTTAAATAAACCTTTGTTGGTATCGGTTTCAGGTGACCTCCCTTCATTTCTATGCTGGAGGATTGTGAGAACCCAGGGCACCCATAAGCAAACAGCAATCTTAAACAAACTGCAACAGAACGTGGAACACAAGAGAACACCCAAGTCATGTTTCCTAAGGCCAGCATAAACCTGTTGTCTACCAACACCCCAACTGCTCCCTCCAAACTCCCACATTCCTCACTCCCATTCGGCAGCCCCTCAGGTACCCCATTCCATTGGTCGGCCCACAGACAATCACCATCACCCTCCATAGCTCCCATGTCCTGCTGCCCCAAGGGTCTCTCTTTTCTGAGGCACCCCCTTTTCAATGGGACCCCATACACTCTCTTACACTGCACCATGGCCACCATGTTAGCTGATAATTTTTTCACAATTCAAAGTGAATGAGGATGCTGAAAACATTGGTCTTTCAAAACTCGAGCCAGGTCCTCTGGGGAGGCTGAAACAGGCTTGGCACCCAGCCTGAGTGTGTGGCAGGAAGAGGGTGAGGTGGAGCAGGGAGCCAGGGTGAGAGAACAGCCTATTCCCTGGGGCAAGATTGGAGCTGGAAATGCTGAGCATGGAGCCTGGTCTCCCACAACAGCTGAGTCAGACTCAGAAGACAGGGCAAGAGGTCAGGGGAGCTCTGATGGTTGGAGGGCAGTGGTTGTTCCCAAAAGTTGTGGACAATGAAAGCCTCTAACTCAACAGCCTAAGGCTTTGGGGTCAGAGGGCCCAGGTTTGAAGCCTACTTCTGTCTCTTACCAAGGTGTCAAGAAATAATGTGCCTGGTATTTTTTTCATAGATATCTTGCTGCAAGCATTTTTGCTGCAAATATTTTGCCCCATTACTAATTGGCCTTAAGTCAATTAGTTGTAAAAAAAAAATCACACACACAAGAAGATGGACATTATAAAGGGCATACATTTAAAAAGCTTTAATGGGAAATAAAAAAATATTTGGTCCTGGCCAGTTTGGCTCAATGGATAGAGCTTCAGCATGAGGACTGAAGGGTCCTGGTTACGATTGTGGTCAAGAGCACAGACTCCTGAGAAACAAGATGGCGGCATAGGTAAACACCTATTGTTCTGCCCTGCGCAATGATTCAGAAACTACAACATAACAACAAAACAAACATCACCCAGAATCACCAGAAAGCTGGCTGAGTGAAAACTCCACAAATAAAAGTAAAGGTGGGACACTGAGACTCAGAAGAGTGGCGGGAGCGCAGCCTTGAAGACGGAAACAGGTTAGGAGCCGTCCTGGTCGAGCGCGAGGGTTGTAGGGCTGGAGCAGCAACCCCGGTTGGATTTCGCCAATGGGGAGGGCAGAGACATCCCACTACATGGATTCCCCAGCGCCAGGTGAGGTCTGAGGTCCGGGGGATGCACTCTGGAAGCGGGACACGGCAGAGGTCTCCTAGTCTGCGGAAAAACCCGGTAGCTGGGAAAAGAAGTTTGCCTGCAAGTGTCGCACAAACGCGCAACTGGCTCCCTGGAAACTTGTCTCCTGGTCCCGGAAACCACCTATTTTACAACCCTGGGCTAGACTTTGGGTGTGCAGACTCATTTGGGGAGAAGCAGAGTTGTCTGGCAAGGGGAAGAGACTGGCGGCTTTCTCTTGGAGGTGTCTGCAGCCATTCCCATCCAACAGAGACCCGAGTGCGCGAGCACCGCATAGGATATAGCTGACACTGAAGCTGCCTGCACAGCTCAGAGACTCCGCCCATCCAACCTGAACACAGTCTCCCTTCACAGCCAATTGGCCTGGAAGTCAAACCCTCCTAGGGCTAGCAACAACAAGCTGGGTTTAAATTCAAAAATACTGTACAACCCATAAAGGATTGCAGTAAGAGTACCCATATCAAATAACTGGGGAGGCTATGCCACTGACCCTTAGAGGACATCTACCACATAAAGCAGCCACCATGCAGAGATATGGAAAGAAATCAGGTGTGAAAGAAATGGAGGAGAAAAGATGACAAGACATAGAGTTCAAAACCACTGTTATAAGGTTTTTCAAGAGGCTCCTACAAAAGGCCGATCAACTTAATGAGAATTACGAGGAAATAAACAAGACCAACCAGTAAATGAATGAGACTTACAAGGAAATGAATGAGACCCTCAAGAAAATGAACTAGACCTCTGAGGATATGAACGAGACCCTCACGGATATGAACAAGGACCAACTAGAAATCAAGCATACACAGACTGAAATAAAAAATATTACACAAAGTCCTAAAAGCAGTCCAGAGGACTACAAGAACCAAGTCAAAGATTTGAAATACAAAGAAGCAAAATCCACTCGGCTGGAAAAACAAGAAACAAAAAGAATTCAGATAATTGAAGATAGTGTAAGGGGCCTCTGGGACAACCTCAAGCAAGCCAACATCCGAATTATTGGGGTGCCAGAAAAAAAGAGAGAGCAAGTTAATGAAAACCTACTTGAAGAAATAGTGACTGAAAACTTCCCCCACCTGGTGAAAGAAACTGACTTAAAAGCCCAAGAAGTACACAGAACCCCAAAATATAGGAATCTAAAGAGGACCACACCAAGACATATCATAATTAAAATGCCAAGAGCAAAAGATAAAGAGAGAATATTAAAAGCAGCAAGAGAAAAACAGTTGGTTACCTACAGGGGAGCACCCATACGATTGTCAGCGGATTTCTCAACAGAAACGATGCAGGCCAGACGGGAGTGGCAAGAAATATTCAAAGTGATGAATAGCAAGAATCTACAACCAAGATTACTCTATCCAGCAAAGCTGTCATTCAGAATTGAAGATCAGATAAAGTGCTTCGCAGATAAGAAAAAGCTAAAGGAGTTCATCACCACCAAACCAATATTATATGAAATGCTGAAAGATATTCTTTAAGAAGAGGAAGAAAGAAAAAGGTAAAAATATAAATTATGAACAACAAATACACATCTATCAACAAATGAACATAAAAATCAATTGAACTGATAGGCTGATGAACAGCATAAACTGGTGACTATAACAGAAACATGGACATAGAGAGGGAATGGACTGACAATTCTTGGGGAGAAAAGGGTTGTGGGAAGTGCAGCAAGAGACTGGACAAAAATCTAGCAACTATGGGAGAGGACAGTGGGGAGGGGGAGGTGAGGGTGGAGGGTGGGATAGGTACAGGGTGGAGGTGAGATGTAGGGGGATAAAAAAGGGTAAACAATGTAATTAATAAACTGAACAATAAAGATTTAAAAAAAGTTAAAAAAAAAAAAAGAGCACAGACTCCTCCCCAGACAGCGACCTGGTCAGGGCAGGTGCAGGAGGCAACCAATTGATGTGTTTCTCTCACATTGACGTTACTATCTTTCTCTCTCTCTTCCACTCTTCCTAAAAATTAATGGGTATGAAATAAAAAGGATTTGAATACACTTTAAATGTGTATAGATCAATACCGCTCAAAAACTGATTTTATTTTGCGGATTGTACCCAAGCATTTGTCTTGGTTCTATGGGAAATGTGGGTTCAACTTTGCACCGTCAATGAGGACGTGGCCCTAGCTGTTTGGCTTGAAGCATGGTGGTTTCTTGTTTGGAAAACTGCTCTTTGAAACTGCTGTTTGAACTACTCTGTTATTCTTTGACAGGCTCTTATTCTGTAGGTCAACTCTTCTGTAGAATATAACTTTGCTTTTTAACTTGAATAATAGAAAAAATAAACTTAACTGTCTGACCTTGCAAGCTAGCCATCTAACATAAGGGGCTGATAGGCTGATACTGATACTAGGTGTCTGTATAGATATGTACTCAAGGTTACAGGTATCTGTATAGATATGATATGTACTCAAGAATATAAGTTGTCTGTATTGATATGACAGATGTTTGTTAGATATGATATATACTCAAGGTTACAAGCTGTTTATAAAAACAACTTACACAAAGACCTAGAAGAATACAAAAAGGGAATACTCCTTCCTGTGTTTATTCACAATTTTATAGAGGTAATGTGCTCTGAACCTGTCCGCAATAAAGATGACCCCTATTTAACTGGCTCAATAAAGCATCTTGTCTAGCTCACTGATTTGCGATACAGCAGGTTCAGTGGATAGAGCCCTAGTCTGTGGACTGAAGGGTCTCGAGTTTGATTTCTGTCAAAGGCATGCACCATGGTTGTAGGCTCAATCCCATGTGGGAGAGGCAACCAATCTATGGTTCCCTCTCACATTGATGTTTCCCTCACTGTCTCTTCTCCTCCCTTTCACTCTCTCTAAAAATCAATAGAAAAATATCCTCGAGTGAATGTTAACAAAAGAACAACAACAACAACAAAGAGGATGTGGGCTTTTCTTCCTTCTCATGTTGTGTGTTTCCAAATAAGAACATTTGAGATTTTGTTCCCTGGCTCATATAGTCAGTTTGTCTCAAAATCTTATAAAAATTAAGAAGCCCTGGCTCATTTCTCACAGTGGTTAGAGCATCAGCACTGAGAGGAAAGGTCTGGGGTTTGATTCCATGTCAGAGCACGTATCTCACTTGCAGCCTTGATACATGCCCCTGCCCCATGAGGGCACATGCTGCAGGCAACCAATCCATGTGTAACTCTCACATCTGTGTTTATATCTTCCCCCGTCCCCTGTCAGTCTTTCTAAAAAAATGCATGGAAAAAAATATTCTTGAGTGAGAATTAAAAGAAGAAGAGGAAATGAACTTTTGGGAGACAAATCATAGCCACCTGGAAGAAATACTAACTATCTAAAGCCATCCCCGCAGGCCTACCCATCACTATTGGACCATTATGAGGGGGAGCTCAGATTTATAAAGGGGTATAAAAATGGGAGTAACAGCAGGAACTTCATCAATGGAGACATGAAACTAAGGAAACAAACACCCCTTACAGAACCCCCTTTACCCCCTTGACTCAAGAGGAAGACTCCCTTTTGGATGTTTGATTGACCACTTTCAGGGTCCATATCCCCTCCTTCAGCCCCACATCTGGGTCAGCCCTTAAGAAGTCCTCTGGGCTGCCTCCTCTCACCCCAAGGGAAGTTCAAAGCATTAAAAGCAAGACCTGCCCAACTCCCAGCCAAAATAGAAGCCCTGGCTAACTATGGCTTCCCCCTACTTCACTTCAGAGGAAACCTGAGCCTTTATACTTGGGGAGTCCTATTGTCTCCTGTGCTCATAATAAACATTGTGAATAAATTAGTGCTGTGTCATTTCTTCTGATATTCATATAATTTCCTGCCTGAGGTGTTGTCCTGCATCTAGCCAGGGTTACTATGCACCCACACCATCACCAACACCAAGAAAAAGTCCTATAGCAGCTGTTCCCCACGCCCAGTCTCAGTGGTCCCTGTCTGGGGCCAGTCGGCCACCTCTACTGGATTTAAAGTTCTCAGATGTCAGGGACCACTGCCATGGCCACAGCCAAGGGTCTGTTGTTTGGGATACTGTATCTACCAAAGACCAGAGGACACTTGGAGTCTCATGCAAAATAAAGAGTCACTGAAACCCCTTTGGTTTTATTCCCTCTGCCCAGCTCCATCTATGGAAAAAAGACCCTGGCGGGAGGCGCCTGTGTATTTACAGGTAGAGTCTGGGCTGGACTCACACACCCAGCACCAGCCAGGGCTTTCTCTCAGTCTCAGGCCCAGCCCCTCCAGAAAGGGGAGCCCACCTGCTGTGAGGCTCTGCTGGACACACCGAAGGGGAGAGGGTCCCCCAGTTCCCAGATGCTGCTGGCAGGCCTGTGCTTCTGGTAGATGAGTCATAGGAGGAAACGGGTTCCTGCCTGTCACAGGCTTCCCAGCTGCCTTTCCTGGGACCCAGCAGCTAAGTAGGCTGTGTCTCCTCCTGGCAGCATAGGGGTGTTCTTTCCACCTGGCTTCAGGGGGCCCCTCCCTGGGGACAGACAAGAATGTGAGGAATTCCTTCTCTGCTCCAAGCAGGCCACGCATGCAGGGGGGACTCCCAAGGTATGGGCCTGCCTTGTGCTTGCTGGCTGCAGGGAGGTGCTCCTTGGCCCCGCCTTGTGCTCTCAGGCTTCAGGCTGCCTGCAGTCCCTGCAGCAGCGCTTTCCTGATCTTACACTGGAAGGGCTCCCACATCCTTTCCTGCTTAAAGGATTCCTGCCAGCCAACAGAAACCACTCACCCAATGTAAGCACAAGGGGCTTTATACAGGAGATGGCACTGAAAGGGCAGAGCTGGACTGCAAAGAACAATTTAGACAGCCGCCATCTTGGACTGTGTGACTTGGCAGCCACTATTTAGGCTGAATGATGTGTAAACTTACCTGGGGGCTGCCACCTTGAAATCACAAAGACCAACCCCTCCCTTTGAATTAGCCAATCTTGAAAGAATGTGTGCTTGAGCTCCAATCAAGAGCAAAGGACAGGACAGGTCACGTGCATTAGGGATTATTTGCATCACTAGCCCCAGCCCTCACCCAACCAATCAGAATCGGCCAAGTCCATGGTTCAAGTCTGGCCCCACCTCCCTATAAAATCATCATGCCCGAGAAATTCTCTGTTTTGCTTCCTGCTGCCTCAGGGGCAGGGGCAGAGGGCCAAGCCCGGGCTTGTAATAAAGGTTCTGTGCTATTGCATCCGGTTTGGCTTCCTGGTGGTCTTTGGGGATCATGAAATCTGGGCATAACAGCACCTGATGAGTTCTCTGGCAGGCACAACAGGCCCCGTGCTGAGACTCCAGACATGCCTGAGAACAACACTGACAAACGAAAAAGTTTGACATTTCTCATTTTAAAAAATTTGGACTAGCCCGGCCAGTGTGCCTCAGTGGTTGACTGTCCACCTCTGAACCTGGAGGTCATGGTTTGATTACGGGTCAGGATACATCACTGGTTGTGAGCTCCATCCAGCATGCAGGGTCATCCAATTAATGATTCTCTGTTATCACTGACATTTCTATCTCTCTCTCTCCCTCTCCCTTCCTTTTTGAAATCAATACAAAAATGTATATTTAAAAAATCCTGGATCATATTCAGCAAAACCATAGAGAATTACAAAAGAAAATGAGTCACTCCACCTGCCACATGGGGCCCAGCAGCTAAACAGGCTGAGCCTCCCTCCTGGCAGCATTGGGGTGTTCTTTCCACCTGGCTTCAGGGAGCCCCTCCCTGGGGCAGACAAGAATGTGAGGAATTTCACCTCTGCTCCAAGCATGTCAGGTACGCAGGATGGGGGAGCCTGTGACAGGTGGAAACCCCAGGTTTCCTTCTCTGATTCACCTGCCACAATTACCTACCAGTGAGGAGGAGGGGGACCCAGGTTGGGGTACTGGTGTGCCATGGCAGTGGCCACATTATGCACAGATTCAGCTGATGCCCACTCTCGCATGAACTCAGTTCCAGGTCTTGGTAAAGAGACCCCAACTTCTTGACGTAGGGAAATATAACTGGGATGTGACAGTGATGCAAAGAACACAGGTGGATGATAACCTTAAACGTTTTTCCCCAAATCCTCTCAAGCCTGTAGGTGAGCTGGGAAAGTGGAGTGATGCTGCTTGAACAAGAGTAGGAGCCAAAGAATAAGCAGGCATGTAGAAAGCCACCTAACAGCTGGATCCCAGGACTAGCTCTGGGGACAGAGGTCATCATAAGGACTTCCCTCCATAGAGTGAATTGGAGGAAAATACAGAGCAAACTGAAGACTCAAGAACATACAATACTGTTATGCCCAGATTTCAAGATCCCCAGAGACCACCAGGTAACCGAGTCCAATGCACAAGCAAAAGAGCCTTTATTCAAGCTAGCTTGGCCCCTCTGCCCCCACCGATGCAGTCGCAGGACGCAAAAGAGGGGAAAAAAACCCTAAAAGCGATTATATAGGGAGGTGGGGCCAGAAATGAACCACGGACTTGGCCGATTCTGATTGGTTGGGTGAGGGCTGGGGCTAGTGACACAAATAATCCCTAACACACCTGACCTGTCCTGTCCTTTGCTCTTTATTGGAGCTCAAGCACACATTCTTTCGTGATTGGCTAATTTAAAGGGAGGCGTTGGTCTTTGTGATTTCAAGGTGGCAGCCCCCGGGTAAGTTTACATATCATGCGGCCTACATGGTGGCTGCCAAGTCACACAGTCCAAAATGGCAGCTGTAGTTGCAGTCCCGTTCTGTCCTTTCATTTCCCCCCTTGTGTTGGAACTTATTGATCAATCATGAGACAGACTGCATTTCTATCTTGCCTTTCCTTTTTACTCCTGAATGGTCAACATAAAAACAACATTCTTTCCCTAGGGCTGCACATAGGCCTCCTTGCTGCATGAATACAGAGGCAGGCCATGACTATTGCTGGGAAAAAAGGTGGACTCTCGGCAGTGTAGGTGACAGCGAACAGAGTCAATAGAGTTACCAACATCAGGCGGGTCGAATGCGCCATAACTTGAGCCTGAGCGGGTTGTGCTGATTATAATCAAGGCTCCATTGTGTAATGAGGTTCTTCTGGAGTACAGAGGGATCATCTGGGTGGACTTGGGTGTGGTGGACCCTGGTTGCGATGCCATTTACCTTGAGAGTGGTGGGTGCAGTCAGCACCACTACATAGTGGCCCTTCCAACATGGCTCAAGGGTCTCCTGGTGTTGCCTCTTGACACAAAAACCCATCTCCTGGTCTGCACTGACGAGGCATTGGGGTTGGGCCAGTCATCATGGAGGCATGGCCAAATGTCCTTGTGCGCCCTCTGGAGCCATCTTAAGAGACAAATTCAGTAAGCAGCTCAGCCTTGAGGTTGGGAATGATAGGGGGTGGCCTGCCAAACATAATCTAAAACCCAGGGTGTAGGGAGAGTTCCTCACCTGGTAAAGGGCATACAGAAGGAGAACCACCCAGTCCCCACCAGCTTCAATGGTTAATTTGGTAATGGTCTCTTTTAGAGTTCTATTCATTCTTTCTACCTGCCCTGAACTTTAGTGCCAATAAGGACAATGTAATTTCCAATCTGCCCCTATAGCCTTGGCTACTACCTGTGTTACCTGTGAAATAAATGCTGGTCCATTGTCTGACCCTATCATAGCAGGAAATCCATACCTGGGTAGGATGTCTGCTAGCAGTTTCCTGGCCACCAGCTGAGCTGTTTCATGCTTGATTGCATATGCCTCTACCCATCCAGAAAGGTGTCCTTCTGCTATACATTTCCTACCTTAGCCAAATTAAATTAATCTGAAAATTTGACTACTATTTTAACGTCAAATTTAATACTCCAACAACAATCTTAGTTTACCCTGTCTTGAGTAGGCCCTGGGCATTCCTGGTGTTAACTGCTGCTAGCCAAGTTTCTGTTTGTTGTCTTGGTCTCGATCTGGGCTGGGCCAAGTCTTTGTCTATTACCTGGGTCCAGATATGAGCTTGGCATGGGAAGTGAAGCAGCCCTGGGGCAGGAGACCTCCCTCAGAAGGGGCAAGTGTTCAATCCCCTGCAATGCTGGGAGCGGTGAGGTTCTATGCCCCACCTCTGTTGGCCCCTGTGTTCTCTCTTGATGGCCCCTCAGTGACCTTGCCTGTCTTAGGTTGTTCCTCCCATGAGGAATCTTACCCATCTTTGACTAACCAGCCACCCTCTGGGGCCAAGCAGGGTGATGTGAGGTTCATTTCTGTCTCCTTGGTAGCCTATGCTCCCGTGGCCTCCATGTCCTGTGCTTACATTGGGATCCCCTCGCCTACTGGTGGGGCCCTGGCATGTGATCACATATCTTGGGGAACCCAGGATTTTTCTCCAGGGAGGGCCCAATTCACACCATTGGGCAAGGGACAGATCCATGGTACCAGCCATCACAAGACTTCAACCTCAGCATGTACAGAAAACTCAAACAACAGCTGTGAGCAATTGGATTATGAGAAGAAGGTCCCTTCTTGGCAAAAGGGCCAATATAGAATGCTCAAGTGCCTACCCAAGAAGCCTTCCACATAGTGGAAGGGATTAAATAGCCTCACCTTGCTCAACATAAGGTACAAGTAGTATCTGAGCAAACCTTTTCCCTGGAGTAATTTGCATAACATGATTACATTCCAGTACAGCTTTAATTTCTCCTTCATAATCTGAATCAATGACTCCAGGCAGAACATTAATCCTTTTAGAGTGATTCTACTCCTCTCTAAAATTAATCCTAAAGTTCCCCAAGGCACAGGTCCACAAAACTTGCTTGAAAAGTGCCTGATCCGACATTCTGACAAGCTCGTCTCAGAGGCATAAGGCATTTCCTACAATCAACATTGGCATTTTCATTTAGCTGAAAATCTTAATTTTTAAAAAAAATATATTTTATTGATTTTTTACAGAGCGGAAGGGAGAGGGATAGAAAGTCAGAAACATCGATGAGAGAGACATCGATCAGCTGCCTCTTGCACGCCCCCCACCCGGGATGTGCCCACAGCCAAGTACATGCCCTTGCCGGAATCGAACCAGGACCCTTCAGTCCGCAGTCCGACGCTCTATCCACTGAGCCAAACTGGTCTCGGCTGAAAATCTTAATTTTAATTTAATTTGGAAATATTTCTTTTAAGAGAGAACGGACTTTTTTTTAAATTTTATTTTTTTCCATTTTTTTCTTTATTGTTCAGTTTATTAATTACATTGTTTCCCCCTTTTTATTCCCCTATATCTCCCCTCCACCCTGTACCTATCCCACCCTCCACTCTCACCTCCCCCTCCCCAATGTCCTCTCCCATTGTTGCAAGATTTTTGTCCAATCTCTTGCTGTACTTCCCACAACCCTTTTCTCACCAAGAATTGTCAGTCCATTCCCTCTCTATGTCCATGTTTCTGTTATAATCACCAGTTTATCTTGTTCATCAGCCTATCAATTCACTTGATTTTTATGTTCATTTGTTGATAGATGTGTATTTGTTGTTCATAATTTATATTTTTACCTTTTTCTTCTTTCTCTTCTTAAAGAATATCTTTCAGCATTTCATATAATACTGGTTTGGTGGTGATGAACTTCTTTAGCTTTTTCTTATCTGCGAAGCACTTTATCTGACCTTCAATTCTGAATGATAGCTTTGCTGGATAGAGTAATCTTGGTTGTAGGTTCTTGCTGTTCATCACTTTGAATATTTCTTGCCACTCCCGTCTGGCCTGCATCGTTTCTGTTGAGAAATCTGCTGACAATCGTATGGGTGCTCCCTTATAGGTAACTAATTGTTTTTCTCTTGCTGCTTTTAATATTCTCTCTTTGTCTTTTGCTCTTGGCATTTTAATTATGATGTGCCTTGGTGTGGTCCTCTTAGGGTTCCTATATATTGGGGTTCGGTGTGCTTCTTGGACTCCTAAGTCAATTACTTTCACCAGGTGTGGGAAGTTTTCGGTCACTATTACTTCAAATAGGTTTTCGTTGTCTTCCTCTCCCTCTTTTTCTGGCACCCCTATAATTCGGATGTTGGTATGTTTGAGATTGTCCCAGAGGCCCCTTACACTACCTTCAATTTTTTGGATTCTTTTGGTTTCTTGCTTTTTCAGCTGAGTGGATTTTTCCTTTTTTTATTTCAAATCTCTAACTTTGTTCTTGGGTTGCTCCAGAGCACTTTTAGGTCTTTGTATAATATTTTTTATTTCAGTCAGTGTATGCTTAATTTCTGGTTGGTCCTTTTTCATATCCTTGAGAGCCTCTTTCATATCCTTGAGAGTCTCTCGTTCATATCCTTGTAGGTCTCATTCATTTCCTTGTAGGACTCATTCATTTCCACGTTGGTCTTGATCATTTCCTTGCAGGTCTCGTTCATATCCTTGAAGGCCTCGTTCATTTCCTTGTCAGTCTTCCTTATTTCCTTATAGGTCTCAACCTTTTCTAGGAGCCTCTTGAGAAGCCCTATAACCGTGGTTTTGAATTCCATGTCCAGTCGTTTTTTTCCCTCCATTTCTTTCACATCTGATTTCTTTCCATGTCTCTGCATGGTGGCTGCTTCCCTGAGTTGGTCAATTAACTTTGTGTGGTAGATGTCCTACAAGGGACAGTGGCTCAGCCTCCCCAGTTACCTGAGGTGGATATGAGTTGCACAGTCTTGCTGAAGTTAAGCTCAGGTTAATCGTTGTTAGCACTTGGAGGGGTTGACCTCCAGGCCAATTGTCTGTGAAGTTCAGCTGTGCTCAGGTTGGATGGGCAGAGTCTCCGGGCCAAGCAGACAGCATTAGCTCCGCCCTATGTGGCCCCAGGGACTCTGTGCAGGGTGCAATGGCTGCCAGCACCTCTGAGAGAGAGCGGTTGCCGAGCTCCACCGGCTGCCGGGGAATTCATTCTCTCCCCAAATGAGTCTGCACACCCAAGGTCTCACCCAGGGTCGCAAAACAAAGCAGTCTGACGGTTTCCCACATGAGAGAGCAAGCCGCAAGTGCTCTCTACTCGATCACGGTCACGCAGCTGTGCTGTTCCCAAGTTCATGCGCACTCCGCACAAGCTCACCTTCTGTACAAGCCGGCAGACCCCTGCAGCACCTGAGCCTCAGCATGCCCTCCCACTGTCCAGTTTTTACCCCTTATGTTAATAGGTTCCCTGGACTTTGCCCAGAGTTGGAGAATCAGTCCAGTGGGATGTCTTTGTCTCCCCTGTTCGAGAAAACTGGCTGGTTTTCATTCGCCCGCCCTATCTGCTGGCATGCGCGCTCCAAACCTCTCTCGGCACGTATCTTCCACGCTGACCTCAGCCGCTCCTCCGAGCCACAGTGTCCTATCTTCACTTTTATTTGTGGAATTTTCACTCGGCCAGCTTTCCGGTGATTCTGGATGGTGTTTGTTCTTTCGCTAAGTTGTAGTTTCAAAATTGCTGTGTATGATGGCAAGATAGGTGTTTAACCTATGCCACCATCTTGGTTCTCTCCTTTCCTGTCATTTTTAAAATTGCTGCCCAACATTCAAAGAATTAGTTTGTAAGTTTCTTTGGGATAATTATACAATATGCTTTCATCAAATATAAAAAATTATAAGGAAGTAGAATAATATCATGTAAGGGTGTTATGGTGTCACAGGAAGTTAAGGGGGGCCTAGACTAAGGACTGGTGTCTATAGGAGATGACAACCTCTAGGCAATGTCAATTCAATCTCAAACTAGCTGCCAATTTTTAAAAAATTTTATATAAACTTTGTCAAGGATGTAAAAACACAAAATACTTACCTTAGTTCAAGAGGTTAAATATATTGATTTTCCCCCTTACTCCTGCCACCCCGCCACTTACCCTGAGGTTTGACATTCTGATGGACTTTTCTCAGTCTCTGGATTTGTTCTTGTTCATTAGTCTATGTCGTTCATTATATTCCACAAATGAGTGAGATCATGTGATATTTATCTTTCTCTGCCTGGCTAATTTCACTTAGCATAATGCTCTCCAGCTCCATTCATGTTGTTGCAAATGGTAGGAGCTCCTTCTTTTTACCGCAACATAGTATTCCATTGTGTAGATGTACCACAGTTTTTTTTTTTCAATCCACTCATCTGCTGATGGGCACTTAGGCTGTTTCCAAATCTTAGCTATGATAAATTGTGCTGCTATGAACATAGGGGTGCATATATCCTTTCTAATTTGCGTTTCTAGTTTCTTGGAATATATTCCTAGAAATGGGATCAGTGGGTCAAATGAGAGCTCCATTTGTAGTTTTTTGAGGAAACTCTATACTGTTCTCCACAGTTGCTGCACCAGTCTACAATTCCACCAGCAGTGCACGAGGGTTCCTTTTTCTCTGCATCCTTGTCAGCACTTGTTGTTTGTTGATTTGCTGATGTAAGCCATCCTGACGGGTGTGAAATGGTACCGCATTGTCCTTTTGATTTGCATCTCTCACATAATTAGTGACTTTGAGCGAGTTTTCATATGTCTCTGGGCCTTCCTTTTGTCTTCTTTCGAAAAGA
This sequence comes from Antrozous pallidus, assembly GCA_027563665.1. NCBI lineage: Eukaryota > Metazoa > Chordata > Mammalia > Chiroptera > Vespertilionidae > Antrozous > Antrozous pallidus. Next base: position 14,957,895 of record CM050525.1, read on the forward strand.
TCCTCTTTAGGTCCATTGCCCATTTTTTTTATTGGATCACTTGTCCTCCTTTTATTAAGTTGTATGAGTTGCCTGTAGATGCTTGAGATTAAACCTTTATCACTGATAACATTTGCAAATATGTTCTCCCATACAGTGGGTGTTCTTGTTGTTTTGTGGATAGTTTCTTTAGTTGTGCAAAAGCTTTTGATTTTGATGTAGTCCCATTTGTTTATTTTCTCTTTAGCTTCCATTGCCCTAGGAGCAGTATCAGTGAAGAAGTTCATTCGGCATATGTCTTGAGATTTTTCTTCCTGTGGACTCCTCCAGAATTTTTTTGGGTTCCCATCTTATGTTTAAGTCCTGTATCCATTTTGAGTTTATTTTTGTGTATGGTATAAGTTGGTGGTCTAGTTTCATTTTTTTTTGTGTATATATCTGCCCAATTTTCCCAATACCATTTATTGAAGAGACTGTCCTGACTCCATTTTATGTTCATGCCTCCTTTGTTAAATATTAAATGAACATAGTGGTTTTAGTAGATTTCTGGGTTCTCTATTCTATTCCATTGGTCTATATGTCTGTTCTTCTGCAATACCAGGCAGTTTTGAGAACAGTAGCTTTGTAATAGAGCTTGAAATCTAGTATTGAAATCCCGCCGACTTTGTGCTTCTTTCTCAGGATTGGTGTGGCTATTTGGGGTCTTTTTTTATTCCAGATAAATTTTTGGAGAGTTCTTTCTAGGTCTGTGAAATATATTGTTGGTATCTTAATGGAGAGTGCATTAAATTATAGATTTCTTGGTGTAGAATGGACATTTTAATGGTGTTGATTCTCCCAATCCATGAACATGGTATGTTCTTCCATCTGTTTACATCTCCCTCTATCTTTTTTTCCGAGTGTCCTGTAGTTTTCCATGAATAGGTCTTTTACCTCCTTTGTTAAGTTTATTTTAGGTATCTTAATTTTTTTGGTGTGATGGTAAATGGGATTGCTTTTTCAGTCTCTCTATCTGTAAGTTCACTATTGGTATGTAGAAATGCCATAGATTTTTTGGCATTAATTTTGTATCCTGCTACATAGCTGAATTCATTTATTAAGGCTATTAGTTTTTTTAAGGAGTCTTTTGGGTTTTTTATGTACAGTATCATCTCATTGGCAAATAAGGATAGCTTTACTTCTTCTTTTTCAATTTGGATGCCTTTTATTTCTTCTTCTTGTCTAATTGGAATGGCTAATACTTTCAGTACTATGTTGAACCTGAGTGGGCATCACTGTCTTGTTCCTGTTCTTAGGGGAAATGGTTGTAGTTTTTGCCCATTGAGTATGATGTTTGCTGTGGGTTTATCATATATGGCTTTTATTACGTTGAGGTATGATCCTTCTATTCCCTCCTTGTTGAGAGTTTTTATCAAGAAAGGTACTGGATTTTGTCAGATGCCTTTTCTGCATCAGTTGATATCACTATGTAATTTTTATCTCTCAATTTGTTTATGTGATATATCACATTTATTGATTTGTGGATATTGTACCATCCTTGCATTCCTGGGATAAATCCTACTTGGTCATGGTGTATGATCTTTCTGATGTACTGCTCAATCTGATTTGCTAGAATTTTATTGAGGATTTTGGCATCTATATTTATGAGGGATATTGGCCTGTAATTCTCTTTCATTGTGTCATCTGTATCTGTTTTTGGTATTAGGGTGACGCTGGCTTCATAGATGGAAGTGTTCCATCCTCTTGAATTTTCTTGAATAGTCTGAGGAGGATAGGTTTTAATTCTTCCTTGAATGTTTGGTAAAACTCCCCTATGAAGCCGTCTGGCCCTGGGCTTTTGTTTGCTGGAAGCTTTTTAATGACTGCTTCAATTTCTTCCACAGTTATTGGTCTATTGAGCTGTTTATATTCTTCCTGATTGAGTTTTGGGAGGTTATATTTTTCTAGGAATATATCCATTTCCTCCAGGTTGTCCAGTTTGTTGGAATAGAGTTGTTCATAGTAATTTTTAACAATCCTTTGTATTTCGATAGGGTCTGTTGTTATTTCACCTCTTTCATTTCTGATTTTATTTATTAGGGTCCTCTCTCTTTGTTTCTTGGTGAGTCCAGCTAGAGGTTCATCAATCTTGTTTATCCTTTCAAAGAACCAGCTCTTGGTTTTGTCGATATTCTGTATTGTTTCTTTGGTCTCTATGTTGTTTATCACTGCTCTGATCTTTACTATTTCCTTCCTTTTGCTTACATTGGGCTTTCTTGTTGCTCTCTTTCTAACCTTTTGAGTTGTTAGGTTAGATAATTTATTACCGTTGGGTTTGTTTGTTTGTTTTTTTCAGTATGAGTGTAGAGCTATGAACTTCCCTCTTAAAACTGCTTTCGCTGTGTCACATAGATTTTGGATTGTTGTGCTATAATTGTCATTTGTTTCCATGATATTTTGTATTTCTTCCTTGATCTCAGTCATTGTTTAAAGCATGCTGTTCAGTCTGCATGTGTTTGATTTCTTTGGATTGTTTTTATTGTAGTTGATTTCCAGCTTTATGCCACTGTGATCTGAGAATATGCTTGATACGATTTCTATCTTCTTGAATTAGGAGAGACTTTGCCTATGACCCAACATAGGGTCTATCTTTGAGAATGGCCCATGGGCACTTGAAAAGAATGTATATTCTGTGGCTTTGGGGTGAAATGATCTGAATATGTCAATTAATTTCATCTGGTCTAGTGAGTCATTGAGGATTGATGTTTCTTTACTGATTTTTTGATTAGAGGATTTGACCAATGGTGATAGTGGGGTATTAAAGTCTCCTACTATGATTGTATTGCTGTCTATCTCTCCCTTGATATCATCTAGGAGTTTTTTTTAATGTATTTGGGTGTTCCTGTATTGGGTGCATATATGTTTACCAGCATTATTTCTTCTTGTTGGATTGCTCCCTTTATTATTATGAAGTGTCCTTCTTTATCTCTTGTTATGTCCTTCACTTTGAGATCTAATTTGTAGGATATAAGTATTGGTACCCAGCTTTTTTTCCATTTCCATTCACCTGAAGAAACTTTTTCCATCCTTTCACCCTCAGTCTGTGTGCGTCTTTATTTCCGAGGTGGGTTTCTTGTAGACAGCAGATATATGGTCGTGTTTTCTTATCCAGTCCATTACCATATGTGTTTTGATTGGAGCATTTAATCCATTTACATTTGAAGTTATTATTGATTGGTACTTATTTGTTGCCATTTTTGTTCTTTACCCATGTGTTCCTTCTTCGTTTCCTATTTCTTTTTACAGCAGACCCTTTAGCATTTCTTGCATTGCTGGTTTGGTGGTAATGAATTCCCTTAGACCTTTTTTGTCTGCGAAGCTTCTGATTTGACCTTCAATATTGATTGATAGCCTTGCTGGGTACAGTATTCTAGGATTCAGACCATTCCTTTACATGACTTTGTATATTTCATTCTATCGCCTTCTTGCATGATATGTTTCTGTTGAGAAATCACTTATTAGTCTGATGGGGGTTCCTTTGTTGGTAACTTTCTGTCTCTCTCTGGTGGCTTTTAAGATTCTTAGTTTGTCATTGGTGTTTGCTAATTTAATTATAATGTGCCTTGGCGTAGGTCTTTTGGGGTTCATTTTGCTGGGGACTCTGTGAGCTTCTTGGATTTGTGTGGGTTTTTTCTTTCCTATATCAGGCAAGTTTTCTGTCATTATTTCTTCCAACAGGTTTCTATTCCTTGCTCAGTTTCTTGTACTTCTGGAAGCCCAATTATATGGATGTTGTTTTGTTTCATGTTGTCTCAAAGTTCCCTTAGGCTCTCCTTCTGCTTTTTGATTTTTTCTTCTAGAAGCTGCTCTACTTGGGTATTTTTTCTACCTTGTCTTCTAGCTCACCAATGAGGCCCTGTGCTTCTTCTAGTCTACTCTTGATACTTTCTATTGGATTCTTTACTTCAGTAATGTCACTTTTCATTTCTTCTTGGCTCTTCTTCATTTCCTCTTGGTTCTTACTCATATTGTCAAATTTGTCTTCCATTTTTTTCAGCCACCTTATGACCATTTCTCTGAATTCTTTCTCTGACAGGTTGTTAACTTTCATTTTGTTTACCTCCTTTTTTGGTGAGGCTTGTTTTTCTTTCATATGTGGGCCGTATCTTTGTCACCCTATGGTCTCTCTTCTCTGTGTCTCGTTATGTAGTTCTCACTCTCCTGCATTTATTTAAAGGCACAAAATACGACACAACCAGATGCAATGCACCAGGCAGTTAATAAGAATGTAATTACAGTATTGGTAACTCTAAATAAAGGTGATCGCCAGAGAAAGGCAAATTCGGAGATAGATGAGAAAGAAGAAAGAGAAAACACACACACACAGACACTCACCCCCTCCCCACGCCACACACCCACACACACACACACACAAAGAAAGACAGGAATGCCAAAATGATAATTGGGAAAGGGGAAGAAGTAAAAAAAAAAAAGAAAAGAAAAGGGGAATAAACTATAAATCTCGGGTGAAAACTCCAATAGGACACCCACTAATCTGAACAAAAGCCAGCAACAAGTACCTGGAGATTGATACAAACTACATACAACTACTAATATCAAGGGAGGTGAGGGAACACAGAAGCAAAAATCTATCAAAAACAAAAAACAAAAAACAATGCAAAGGAGAACAACAAAACAAAAAACAACACCAAAAAAACCCCACAAAACAAACCAAGAGAAAAGAATAAGCAAACCAATCTCACAAACCTTCATAAAAAATCGATATAATCAACAGTCAAGTAAGCAACAACAACAGGACAGAATGAAAAAAAAATTAAGATAGTGAAGTCAGAGAAGTGAGAGGTATGTATGGACTTGGAGTAGGTGGTTGGAGATTAGATATATAAGTGGGGTGAAACTTTAACAGGGGGTAAAAAGAAAGAATAAGGTAAATCAAAAGCGGGGAAAGTGTAAGGGAAACAAGGCACTAAATAGGGAAAGGTTAGCACGAGAGTGGTGACATAACGGTGACATTGAGGTAGAGTAAAAAGATACTAAAGGGTAGATGAAAATAGACTGTAGAACATTAATCCCAAAGTAGAATAAAGAGAAAATAAATTTAATTCCTTAATTTGTGTTAAACAAGAGTCAATTTGTAATTCAGCCCCTGGGTGGCAGTGTTTCTAGATTGACCTCTGGGTCTATTGGTCCTCTCTAGGCTGAACTAAAATCCCACTATCCCTGTGGTATGCAATACTGGTTTGTGGGGATGGGCTGCCCCAGAGCTGCCTCTCTAATGGAGACTGCTGACTTTTATCACCAGGCTCCAAAAATAGTTCTCCCCTGCAGTCTCCCAGGTTATCCCCCACCAGGGGATCCCACGATCCTGGTTTAGCACTCAGAAGCTCGGATTAGGAGAGGAAAAAACGCACATATGTGAATTCAGGTTCTGCACGTATGTCTGCGCAAATCCCCTTTCCCCCTTGGATTTAGCAGCCAGGACCTTCCCAAAATTTTGGGGCTTCCCTCCTCTGTCAGGTACAAATGGGTTGCTTTCTAGGAATTCCCTCTGCCACCATCTCCGAGGGCCCTCTTCCTCATTTAGCAGCTCCAACAGCCACGGACTTTATTTCAGGGCAGGTCTCCCAGCTTTGCCAGCTCCCTTGGTCTCATGCCCAAAGTAACCCCAGGGGAAATCTGACCTTTCAGTGCCTGAGCACAGAGCTCCTTCAAATCTGCACGTCTGCACCAACTGGGCACAGGTGTTCTGGGGGTCTCAGCCATCCAGTGGGTACTACAGCTGTATATTTTCAGGCCCTTCCCCTTCAAGATGGCTTGGTCTGCCTCCAAGCCAGAGGCTCTGTGAGAGAACCCAGCAGCACCGGGCCGCTCGGTCACGGGAAGCCAGTCCAGTAGTCCCTTATCTTCTCCCGAGACAGCTGTCCCCCAACTCGCCAACAAATACTCCCCTCTCAACCCTCAGCTGCTCCCTCCGTCTGCCCTGGGACAACATTTAGATCGCATCCCTCTGTTCCGCCTCCATTTTTCCCTAGAGATGACCCTTTAATAGCATGAGATTTAAGGGTGCTGACCTTCCTGCAATTGAAAATTCACACATAACTTTTGACTCACCAAAAACTTCAGTACTCCACATCTAGGAGAGGTTGGATCCAGGACTCCCAGTCAATAACAAAACCAATGCATGGTCAAGTCCCTTATATAAAAAAAGAGACCTGGTGCACAAAAATTTGTGTACTGTACAAGTCAGGGAGGAGGTCCCTGAGGTTGGCCTGTGCCCTGTCATAGTCTGAGAGCCTCAGAGGATGTCCTACAGATGGCTTAGGCCCACTCCTCAAGTCCAAAGCAGCAGTCTGGCCTTCCTCTGTGGTAGGTGACCAGCTGATCGAGGAGGCGCTGTACCTATCATCCTGACAGTGCAGTGGCCACATTGCATCCAGAACAACTTTCTTTGGAAGGACATCCTCAAGGAGGTGCGGAAGGATGTTCAGCTCTCTGGTCTAATTAGCATATTATGCTTTTATTATTATAGATGGCATAGAAAAATGCACGGTATTGTCACACAACACAGGCAGATTCCCAGCAGTGGATGGAAAATAGTATTTTGAATCCACAGAGCTTTGAATCTTCAGATGGGGTTCCCAGGGATATGAGGAATGACTGTATTTATTGAAAAAAATCAATGCATAAGTAGACCTCCATAGTTTAACCTGCTTTGTTTAAGGATCAACTACTCTCTCTGTTTCCTCCTAACTCCTTCCCTAGCTTGTTTAGTCTGGGTTTACTGATATCCAGGAACCAAGTCAGCTTCTGTCTCATCAGCTGGGGAGTCTCTGACCATCAGCACTGGTCTCTGTTTCTCTGGTGCTGTGTTCACCACATTGGGCATTTCTCCCAGTGCCTCCCACAGTAGTCCTGCTAAATACCTTCAGGCCAGGAGCAACTTTTATGGGTATAACTTCTTCAGTTTTCTGTCCTTTAAAACTCATTGAGGTTCTGCCAACAACCTGTATTAATAGTGTGATCTCTCCCAACATACACTATATCCAAGTAATGGTAGTGATACTCGGGTTAATAAAGACCAACATTTACCAAATGATCAAGAGCATTTCTTGTGAGATCTCCAATGTGACATCTGCCTGTGTTCCTCACCATATCTGCTCACTCCCAATTGTGTTTCTATGTCCCTCTGGGAGGAGAAAGTTGAACTGGGTGATGCAGACAGTAAAGGTCTCCTGGGCCTGTGCACAATGTGGCCACTTTAGAAGAGAGTCACCCAAGAAAATTCATCCCGCATCCAGACACAGAACATCTTCCAAAGTCTAGTATCTAATAGGAAATTCTCCATTCACATTTGAAGGCAAGATTACCCTTGTATTTGGGATACTTCTGTTTTGTGTGTGCTGAAGAGTTTCCACTTACATTTCTTACTAAAAAATGTGAACTTCCTAGTTCAGAGCTGTTTTTACAAGTCATTGCTGGGGTCTTGGCATGGAGCCAGCAATGCAGCCCTGGTGTGGCATTGGTCAGATATCATTCCTTCTGTTTAGAGTGGTGTGACTGCTTTCTGTTTCCTGCTGTTCCTGCTACTGATGCAGGGCATTTGAAACAGGAAGTGGTCTGGCCTGGGCATCAGGGTGTTGTCTGTAAGGAATGGCCTTTGCATGTTACAGAGACCAGCCTTCCAGTTTGAAGTCCACAGGTGGAACCAAGGGCACTATTCCAGGCAATCAGACACTGGAGGAGGGCCTCAATGACACTGAGGGGTCTGCCCTTCCTCCTAGGCCACATCCCACATTCCTGACATTCTTTATGAGAACAGGAAGTTCCACCAAATTTGTGTCTGTTCCCTGGAAAGAGTGCCCTGAGGCCAGATGGAAATAACACCCTGTGCACCCAGGAGGAAATCCAGCCTCTTTAGCACCTGCTGGTAAAGGGAAGCCTGTGACATTACAAAGTGCGAAATTTTGTCTGTTTCACATTTCATATTCACAGAGCTGTGGGAATGTCTTCTCTGGGTTGGTTCCATGGGTGCCTGAAATCAGGGCCCCCTTGCCCTTTCCAGAGGGGCTGAGCCTGGGACAGGTGACTCACTAGGAAAATAGGTATAACATTGCCGTGTCTGTGACCTGCAGTGAGGCCTCATGCCAGGATCTTCCTGAGAAAACTGAGTGGAGAGAATTCAGCCAATGGGGTTTCCAGTAGACTGCTGCTCACCATGGTGCCCTGAGCATCCTTGGCAGTGGGAATAACTGGGAACATGATGGTGACTGAGGCAGCCCTGGTTCCTGTCCCCATGGAGCTCTACTAGTAGGTCCAGTAGATATGCGAGACTCATTCCAGACAGACAATCCAGAAGGGGCAGCACAGAGATGGGGGATGGAGAGACAGCTTGCTGGGGATGGTTTATATGGGCTTTGAGTATTCTACTGCACAGGTGCCTGTCCTGGCTGACAGAATGAAACACAGGCACCACTGAAGATGAAGTAATGCTTATCTTTGATCTGAGGAACAGCAACAACATTACCCTGAGGGGAAGGGTTCAGGTGTGTTTCTGTGTGAAACAGGTATGAACAGGCTTGAAGTGTGGATGTTGACTTTGAGTTTTCTTTTCCTACAGCCTGGGCCAGGGTCAGGTTCCTGGATATGGGCTGGGTGGAGGGTTTGCCCTTTGTTCTGCCATCATGGTTGGCTAAATCAGGTCACCATCCCGTTGAACAAGAGTTTATTGAATGTGTGCCAGGCACTGTGCGTGATGCCTCATTCATTCATTCACTCATTCACTCACTCACTCACTGACTCACTCATTCACTCCTGTGCCTGGCAGTTGGCTATGGTGTGTGAGTGTGTGTGTGTGTGTGTGTGTGTGTGAATGTGAGTGAGTGTGTGTGTGTGTGTGCGTGCGCGCGTGAGCTGGATCCATCTGGTGAGTAGGATGTGACAAGTTGCACATATTTGAAAACTGAAGTGAAATTGATGTGGAGAGTGTGCAGTGGGAACGTGGTGGGGCTCAGGCTGTCAGTCACACAAAAAAATTAAATCTTCTTCTTCTACAGGGAGATGAACAGTGCTACTTGTAAGTAGCCTATTTCACCTTTGAGGAAGTGTAAGAATTCTAACCCAGGACTGTCTGACCCCAAACCCTCATCACTGTTGAGTCAGGGGCTCTAAGTGTCCATGGACTGGCCCTCAATGCCCATTTCACCAGCACAGCCTCTTAGATGCCCTGCCCTGACCTGATCCCTCCATTTTACACCCAAGTCCTGACTCAACTGTTACAGAGACCAGGATCCAAGCCCAGGAGGGCGGGCTGTGCTGAGAGACTCCAATCCCAACTCTGCCTCAGGAAACCCGTTTCTCTCTAGGTCTGGATGGTATCGGGGCCAGCTTTACCACTCCTTTTGGAAGAGACACCTAGAGGGTGTGGAGCCTGCCTTGGATTCCCACAGGAAGCACCTGGGACTGAAGACGTGAGAGCTGAATGCTTTTATTTTTTGGAGGTGGAGTGAGGGGACACTTAAGTGTGGAAAGGAAACTACATGTCTGAACCTTTCCATTCTCATGTTTACTAAGTATCTGTGCATGACTCACTGGGAGAAATAGATGCTACATCATTGTGTTACTTACAGAAAGTTCAAAAACAGATAGAATTACCCAGAAATGTTTAATATTCTATTTTCAATAAACTCTACTTTAATTTATAAAGTATCTGCTTTGATAAGCCCATTGGTTTTACAGCCTGAAAGAGTGTCATACTCACAGTTTGGGAATATTTCTTTACCCTACAGGTGTAAGAGGAGGGGTGTGGCATGAAGAGCAGGGAGAGGAGTGTGCTACCCCCACTACTTGGGAGAACACAGACATTTAGACTCTGGTGTTTCTGCTTTCAGATGCCTTCTCCCTGGTCTCTTGCCTCCTTTCCACTCCCTCAGAGGAGACAGACACTGGGTTCTCCCATAGACTCAAATCTCACCACTTTCATCCCCTGCTAAGACCTGGCTGTAGTTCCCAATGCTCTCAGATGAAGTCCAGAATCCTCACCAAGGTCACAGGGTGACTGATCCTGCCCTGCCCTCTGGTCTTCCAGGGCTGAATCCACTGAAATAGTCACAGTTCTTGATCTTTCTTAAAATCACAGCTTATATGTCCCCTCCTCCAGGAACTCAGCATTGATGCCCTTGGTCCTTCCTTCTCAGCCCTTCAAACTCTGGGTCATTATTGTTTGGGGTGGTCTGTGTCCACCAATGGACATGAGAACCAGAAGGACAGGGTCTGGGACTAAGTCACCTCTGGATAACATCAACTAGCAAAAGGCTGATGACAGAGCAGGTGCTCAGGGGATATTAAATGAATAAATTAATAAGTAAATGGATAAGGAGTGGATGGCTGAATAAAAGCACTGTGTCCAGAGTGTATCTAACTCAACATGTTTGTCCTGAGATACTGACTTTCTGATAATTTTTACCTGTAATGCTTTTGTTCAGCTGGAGCCTGCATGTCATAGGCTGGAGAGGCCTAGAGCCCACTGTGTGGAATAGCCTCTCTCCCAGCCTCATCTCCTCTGCTTCTCCATGCTACACCCATAGGAACCAACCCTGCCTGGGTGAGCCAGTTGGACCAGCACACACATCCTTACTGATATTAGTGATATGGCTTCATCTATTAGCAGAAAAACAGTGCATCATCACGCAGCTTACACAGTTTCAAAAGAAAGATAGGCAATAAAGTACACCGTGTTCCTTCCTCATGGGAGCAGCTCCCTCCCTCCTGATCCCCTGTGGCTCTCTCAGAGGGAAAACTCTCCCCGTCCCCACAGAACAACATATGCAGCATAAGGAAGATTAATGAATTCGTGTGGAGGAGACAGTGGGAACCTCTCAGCGGTCCTGTTGCCATCACTCTTATAGGGTTAAGATCTATGGGAGAGTCATTGGACTTCTTTTTGTCCCAATTGTCAATGATACAAATAAGTATGACAATGCCATGGGTTACATCTATCACTTCTAAGTCATCAATTGCTTACCAAGTGTCCTCACAACTTCGCCCATTCTCTCATTCAGAGTGTCCTCTCTTCTTCCTGCCTCTCCCCTTCCCCCTTTCCATCTCCACGAATCTAATGAAAACAGTGCCCTTTGCAGGGCAGGCTCAGCATGAATCTCAGAGCCTGGATATGCGCCTGAGACATATAAGCTTTGAGTCCTTTAATAAATGACAACTAAAAACACAAAACAGAAGTAGACTTAGCATCCCTCTGGCATTTGAATTCCTATCTTGGTTTCAGGAGAAACCCCAGTAACCTAGGAAATTTCTTATTATTCCCACTTATTCAATATAGAATGTGCAAATCTATAGTCACTGACTATCAGCTTCCACTTTGCACAGGCAGGCAGAAGTCTGAATCACAGTATACAGTGACGATACTCAGGGAAAGTAGCATTCCAGGCGCAAAAACAATGAAGTGGTGTGGACAGTTTCTTCTGCTCTCTGGACACAGACTCCCCATTTTAGTGTGTCTTCCACTGGAATAACACCCACTGTGGTCAGGTGAGTAGTGACAACACACTGGTCCTTAGTTTGGGAGTTTGAGGTAAGACAGGTATAGGCGAGCGAGCTCAAGAGAGTTTGAAATTTGCAAAAGAACTTGGGGAAAGTAGAAGACTTGTGGCGTTGGGTGGATAAGGCATGTTTTGCTATTTCAAAATGGGAAAGTGGGTATGGCCCAAAGGTGTATCCTATACCCTTCTTTTTGCTCAGGTGGATTTATTACTGGGAGATGAGAGGGCATTAAGCCCATATGTTACATATTTTTTAGAATTTTGTTCATTGATTCTGGTTGCTTTGTAGTTCTTCTCTGTTTCTTCTTCTCTTGCACTCTTTTCCTCTGGTTTAATAACAGAGTTTAGCATTTTATTTAAATTTCATGTTCATTATCTCTTGTATATCTACTCCAGGTTTTTGTTTTGTGGTTATCATGAGGCTCACACTTATCAGCCTATATGTAAACTTACTGTGAATGAGCAATTCTACTTTGGGGAACAGAACCCAAATAAAGTAAACAGTTGTTCAAAAATTACTTGTTCATAAATGTTCATAGAATCGAAAGGTGGAAACATCACAAATGTCCATCAATTAATAAATGGTTAAAAGAAGGGTGATATGTACATATAATAAAATGTTATTTCTTATGAGTTATGAAGTACTGATCCATGCTACAACATGGAGGAATCTTGGGAACTTTGAGATAAGTGAAAGGAGTCAGAAACACAGCACATATTGTACCTTTCCATCCATATGAAAAATTGAAATAAGTAAAGATAACAAGACTGAAAGTAGATTAAGGTTTTCTAGGGACTGGGAGGAGGGTGGAATGGGTGGTGATGGCTCAATGGGTGTGGGTGGTGTAGGGGATTTTTATTTATTCTGGTGATGAGTACACAACATCTAGAATGCACTGAATGCCACTGAACTTACATTGGTTAAACGGTAAACTATGTTACATGAATTTTACCAAACATATAAAAACGAAGAGTAAGAGCATTTGAATGGGGTGCCTGTGTCCAGAGAGCAGAGGAGCTGTCCAGACCACTGATGCTGACCACTGTGATCTGTTTCATTATATCTATTGCTGGAATGTTATTTTCCATGAGTATCTTCACTTCAGAGTGTGATTCTGATTCCATCCTGCTTGTGCAGAGTGGAGGATGAGCAAGTTAAACTGAAGCTACAGTATATTTTTTTATTCTATCACTGACAGTATTAAAAAGTGCTGTGACATGTCCTCGGCGCTGGGCCAGAGGTCAAGGGGGCAGCAATGCCACCAGCTTTCTGCATCAAGCTATTGCCAAGGGGCTTCATCAGCCATCTTTCCTCCCCCTTAACCTAGCCCCACATCACCACAGGCCTTCCCCTAACTATGGTCTGTGCCCATGGATTATGCATAAATGCATATAAATTCCTGAGGAGAACCAAAATGGTGGCATAGGTAAAACACCTATCTTGCCACCATACACAGCAATTTTAAAATTGCAACTTAACGAAAAAACAAACGCCATCCAGAATCACCAGAAAGCTGGCTGAGTGAAAATTCCACAAATAAAAATGAAGATAAGACACTGTGACTAGGAGGAGCAGCTGAGGACAGCGTTGAAGATACATGCGAAGAGAGGTTTAGAGGAATGCACGCCAGCAGATAGGGTGGGCGGCTGAAAACCAGCCAGTTTTCTTGAACAAGGGAGGCAAAGACGGCCCACTGGACTGATTCTCCAGTTCTGGGCGAAGTCCAGGGAACCCACTATCATGCCGGGTAAAAACTGGACAGTGGGAGGGCACGCCAAAGCTCGGGTGCTGCAGGGGTCTGCCGGCTTGTGGAGAAGGCAAGCTTGTGTGGAGTGCGTGTGAACTTGGGAACAGTGAAGCTGCGTGACCGCGCAGAGAGCGCTCGTGACTTGCTCTTTCATTGGGGAAACCATCAGACTACATTGCTTTGCGACCCTGGGTGAGATGTTGGGTGTGCAGACTCATTTGGGGAGAGTCTGAATTCCCCAGCAGTCAGTGGAGCTCGGCAGCTGCTCTCTCTCAGAGGTGCTGGCGGCCATTGCCCCCAGCACAGAGTCCCTGGGCCTCATAGGGCGGAGCTAACACTGTCTGCTTGGCCCATGGAGACTCCACTCATCCAACCTGAGAACAGCTGAACTTCACAGACAATTGGCCTGGAGGTCAACCCCTCCAAGTGCTAACAACGATTAACCTGAGCTTAACTTCCGCAAGAATGTGCAACCCATATCCACCTCAGGTAACTGGGGAGGCTGAGCCACTGTTCCTTGTAGGACGTCTACCACACAAGCTAATTGACCAACTCAGGGAAGCAGCCACCATGCAGAGACATGGAAAGAAATCAGATGTGAAAGAAATGGAGGGAAAAAAACGACTGGACATGGAATTCAAAATCACGGTTATAGGGCTTCTCAAGAGGCTCCTAGAAAAGGTTGAGACCTATAAGGAAATAAGCAAGACCTACAAGGAAATGATCGAGATCCTCAAGGATATGAAGGAGACCCGCAAGGAAATGAACAAGACGAAGGTGGAAATGATTGAGTCCTACAAGGAAATGAAGGAAACCTACAAGGATATGAAGGAGACTCTCAAGGATATGAAAAAGGACCAACCAGAAATTAAGCATGCACTGACTGAAATAAAAAATATTATACAAAGACCTAAAAGTACTCTAGAGCACCCCAAGAACCAAGTTAAAGATTTGAAATACAAAGAGGTAAAATCCACTCAGCTGAAAAAGCAAGAAACCAAAAGAATCCAAAAAATTGAAGATAGTGTAAGGGGCCTCTGGGACAACCTCAAGCATACCAACATCCGAATTATAGGGGTGCCAGAAAAAGAGGGAGAGGAAGACAATGAAAACGTATTTGAAGAAATAGTGACTGAAAACTTCCCACACCTGGTGAAAGAAATTGACTTAGGAGTCCAAGAAGCGCACCGAACCCCAATATATAGGAACCCTAAGAGGACCACACCAAGGCATATCATAATTAAAATATGAAGAGTAAAAGACAAAGAGAGAATATTAAAATCAGCAATAGAAAAACAGTTAGTTATCTATAAGGGAGCACCCATACGATTGTCAGCGAATTTCTGAACAGAAAGGATGCAGGCCAGACGGGAGTGGCAAGAAACATTCAAAGTGATGAACAGCAAGAATCTACAATCAAGATTACTCTATCCAGTAAAGCTATCATTCAGAATTGAAGGTCAGATAAAGTGCTTCACAGATAAGAAAAAGCTAAAGGCGTTCATCACCACCAAACCGATATTATATGAAATGCTGAAAGATATTTTTTTAATCTTTATTGTTCAGTTTATTAATTACATTGGTCCCTTTTCCCCCCCTATAACTCCCCTCCACCTGGTACCCATCCCATCCTCCGCCCTCACCCCCCTCCACTGTCGTCTCCCATAGTTGCATGATTTTTGTCCAGTCTCTTGCTGCACTTCCCACACCCTGTTTCTCCCCAAGAATTGTCAGTCCATTCCCTCTCTATGTCCATGATTCTGTTATATTCACCAATTTACCCTGTTCATCAGATTATTAATTGACTTGATTTTTAGATTCATTTGTTGATAGATGTGTATTTGTTGTTTATAATTTACACTTTTATCTTTTTCTTCTTCTTCTTAAAGAATATCTTTCAACATTTCATGTAATATTGGTTTGGTGGTGATGAACTCCTTTAACTTTTTCTTATCTGCGAAGCACTTTATCTGACCTTCAATTCTGAATGATAGCTTTGCTGGATAGAGTAATCTTGGTTGTAGGTTCTTGCTGTTCATTACTTTGAACATTTCTTGCCACTCCTGCCTGGCCTGCATCATTTCTGTTGAGAAATCCGCTGACAATCGTATGGGTGCTCCCTTATAGGTAACTAACTGTTTTTCTCTTGCTGCTTTTAATATGCTCTCTTTGTCTTTTGCTCTTCGCATTTTAATTATGATGTGCCTTGGTGTGGTCCTCTTAGGGTTCCTATATTTTGGGGTTCGGTGTGCTTCTTGGACTCCTAAGTCAGTTTCTTTCACCAGGTGTGGGAAGTTTTCGGCCACTATTTCTTCAAATAGGTTTTCATTAACTTGCTCTCTCTCTTTTTCTGGCACTCTTATAATTCGGATGTTGGTATGATGGAGGTTGTCCCAGAGGCCCCTTACACTATCTTCAATTTTTTGGATTGTTTTGATTTCTTGCTTTTTCAGCTGAGTGGATTTTACCTCTTTGTATTTCAAATCTTTAACTTGGTTCTTGGGGTTCTCTAGAGTATTTTTAGGTCTTTGTATAATATTTTTTATTTCAGTCAGTGTATGCTTAATTTCTGGTTAGTCCTTTTTCATATCCTTGAGAGTCTCCTTTATATCCTTGAGGGTCTCCTTCATTTCCTTGTAGGACTCATTTATTTCCACGTTGGTCTTGTTCATTTCCTTGCAGGCCTCATTAATATCCTTGAGGGTCTCGTTCATTTCCTTGTAGGTCTTGCTTATTTCCTTATAGGTTTTGACCTTTTCTAGGAGCCTCTTGAGAAGCCCTATAACCGTGATTTTGAATTCCATGTTCAGTCGTTTTTTATTTCCTCCATTTCTTTCACATCTGATTTCTTTCCATGTCTCTGCATGGTGGCTGCTTCCCTGAGTTGGTCAATTAGCTTTGTGTGCTAGACGTCCTACAAGGGACAGTGGCTCAGCCTCCCCATTTACCTGAGGTGGATATGGGTTGCACAGTCTTGCTGAAGTTAAGCTCAGGTTAATCGTTGTTAGCACTTGGAGGGGTTGACCTCCAGGCCAATTGTCTGTGAAGTTCAGCTGTTCTCAGGTTGGATGAGTGGAGTCTCCATGGGCCAAGCAGACAGTGTTAGCTCCGCCCTATGAGGCCCAGGGACTCTGTGCTGGGGGCAATGGCCGCCAGCACCTCTGAGAGAGAGCAGCTGCCGAGCTCCACTGGCTGCCAGAGAATTCAGACTCTCCCCAAATGAGTCTGCACACCCAACATCTCACCCAGGGTCGCAAAGCAATGTAGTCTGACGGTTTCCCCAATGAAAGAGCAAGTCACGAGCGCTCTCTGTGCGGTCACGCAGCTTCACTGTTCCCAAGTTCACACGCACTCCGCACAAGCTTGCCTTCTCCACAAGCCGGCAGACCCCTGCAGCACCCAAGCTTTGGCGTGCCCTCCCACTGTCCAGTTTTTACCCGGCATGATAGTGGGTTCCCTGGACTTTGCCCAGAGCTGGAGAATCAGTCCAGTGGGCCGTCTTTGTCTCCCCTGTTCGAGAAAACTGGCTGGTTTTCAGCCGCCCGCCCTATCTGCTGGCATGCGCTCCTCCAAATCTCTCTTTGCATGTATCTTCAACACTGTCCTCAGCCACTCCTCCTAGTCACAGTGTCTTATCTTCACTTTTATTTGTGGAATTTTCACTCAGCCAGCTTTCCGGTGATTCTGCATGGTGTTTCTTCTTTCGTTAAATTGTAGTTTTAAAATTGCTGTGTATGGCGGCAAGGTAGGTGTTTTACCTGTTCTGCCATCGTGGTTCCTCTGAAAGATATTGTTTAAGAAGAGGAAGAAGAAAAAGATAAAAGTGTAAATTATGAACAACAAATACACATCTATCAACAAATGAATCTAAAAATCAAGTGAATTACTAAGCTGATTAACAGGATAAACTGGTGAATGTAACAGAATCACGGACATAGAGAGGGAATGGACTGACAACTCTTGGGGAGAAAAGGGGTGTGGGAAGTTCAGCAAAGAGACTGGACAAAAGTCATGCAACTATGGGAGAGGACAGTGGAGGGGGGTGAAGACGGAGGGTAGGATGGGTACCAGGTGGAGGGGAGCTATAGGGTTAAAAAAAGGTAACAATGTAATTAATAAACTGAACAATAAAGATTAAAAAAAAATTCCTGCGCTCTGCCCAACAGCATGGGTCAGTGGTTGAGCATTGACCTATGAACCAGAAGGTTAGGGTTTGAGTCCTGGTCAGGATATATATGCCTGGGTTGCGGGCTTGATCCCCAGTCTGAGACATGGACGTGGCAGCCGATCATGATTCTCTCTTATCATTGACATTTCTATCATTTTCCCCCTCTCCTGTCCTCTCTGAAATCAATAAAGATAAATTAAGACATTCCTGGGTTAATCTCTTCCTGTTCCCTCCTCACGGTCCCCGCTAGGTCTGTCAGTTGGTTCTATGCATCAAAGCCTCTGGACCTACTTTGTTCATCAGTCTGTTTTGTTCATTAGATTTGACATATAAGTGAGATTATGTGGCATCTGTCTAGAGATCTTACTGCCTCAAAGTTGCTACCAAAGTGAAAGCTGCAACTGCCCTCAGCCTTCAGTTCATCAAATTAGCAAATGGTTTAGTGATTGCTTCTCTGGAAAACTATGCTCTTGCATCAATAATTGGTTTGTTCATTAAAACAGGCAGAGGGTCCCAGGACTCTGATAACTCAGGAACCTCCCATTGGCTTCCTCTTGCGTCCAGCCTGACTATAAAAGGAGCAGCATCTTTCATGACAAACCATGGAATTGAAGCAGTGGGTGGTAACTCAAGGTGACTTCAACAGGGAAACTGTGGAGTGCCTGGGGGGATGACATCAATATTCTAATGGCGTTAGAGTAGAGGCCCTTCAATCTCAGCTAAGGATAGACACAGCTGTGGCTTTTCAGAACCCACAGACTCATGTCATGGAAAATTCACATGCCGCAACTCACTGAAATGCCTAGGCTAGTTCCTTGTCTTGTGGATTATAGGATTGAAAACACAACACCAGAAACAGAACCATTTTTCAAGTATAGATATGGCTTTGTTAGACTTGGTGCGAGTCATCCTGTCAGAAGCAAGGTGCTGAAAGGTTTCTGAACACGAGGAATGGGCTTGGTTTATCTGGTACAAAGGTGAGACACCATGGAGGTGAAATTAGATAACAGAATGGGACAGTCTTTTAGGTGCTCCTTTTGTAGCAGAAATTGCCGCCACAGGAAGTGCAGAGGCAAATGCATTTTGTGTCCTCCAGCATGGCCTTGGTGCTGGACCACAGGTGAAGGGGGCAGCAATGCCACCAGCCCTCCGTACCAAGCTGTTGCCCAGGGGATTCACCAGCCACTTGACCTTTCCCCTTGTAATGCCACTTACTGGGATTCTGGACTCTTTCAGATTTACACTATCTCCCAGGCGGCAGCTGCCAAAGATGTTATCAAGGCTGCTTACAACCCAGTAAAAACAATTACTCAAGGCAACTTTTCCAATATCAATATCCAAGCTGCCAAGGAGAAACTAAAAGCTGGGGACCTAATGTCAGAGGAGCCGCCTGAGGGTTTCCTAAATGAAGTCTGTTCTAGACTCTCCTTGCTGGATCCTACAGGTAACCAACCACCAGCCCCTCTGATTTCCCAGGTATCTGATGCTGATGCCACAAATGCTGGGAAGAAGTTACTTTCTGTGCAGAAGGCAAGAGCAAGGGCAACAGTGGAAACTTGGGGCATGCACCTTTAGTTGATGAGCTATAATACTGAAACACGTCCCAAGAAAGAGCTGGATGCTTTCTCAACCCAGAGCAGCAAACACATGGAGCTCACAAGTCTATAATGTACCATTTATATTCTTTTTCATTGAGGAGAAATATCTTAAAAAGTATTAAGACACTGCACCAGTTCATTTTGCTCAGTTATATAAGGCTGATGCCTGCGAACTGAAGGGTCCTATATTCTATTCCAGTCAAGGGCATACTCGGGGTTGCAGGATCAATCCCCAGTAGGGTGCATGCAGGAGACAGGTGATCAATGATTCTCTCTTATCATTGATGTTTCTAACTCTCTCCCCCTTTCCTTTCCTCTCTGAAATAAATCTATATACACTGAGTGGCTAGATTATTATGATCTCTGAATGCATAATAATCTGGCCACTCAGTCTACATTCTATATAATAAAAAGCTAATACAAAAATTGTCCCATCAACCAGGATTTCAACCAATTGGGAGGCCGGCCAACCACCCATGTCCCTTCCAATGGCCAGGCTGGCCAGACCCTACTCATGCACAAATTCATGCACCAGGCCTCATATATATGTATATATCTATATCTATATCTGTATCTATATCTATATCTATATCTATATCTATATCTATATCTATATCTATATCTATATCTATATCTATATCTATATCTATATCTATATCTATATCTATATCTATATCATCTATAGATATAGGTTCAGAGATCATAATAATCTGCCCACTCAGTATATATAAAAGACTAATATGCAAAGTGTCTACTTGGGAGTTTGACCAGGTCATGGGGAGTTTGAGCACTCCCTATGATGTGTGCTGACCACCAGGAGGTAGCAGAGAACATGGCAGGCATCAGCCATGTGGTGCTGGCAGCAGGTAGCAATGGATGTGCTGCCAGTGGTGGCAGTGGGCGGGGTGGGGGGTGCTGCCCAGCTCCCAGGTGCTGAAGGAGGAGGTGGGGAGACAGAAAGGCAGGGAATCTGACCAGCCCTGATAGCTACCCAGGCCTAGGGACTCTACCTGTGCAGGAATTTCATGCACTGGGACTCTAGTAAGAATATATTTTTAAAAAACAACAAAGTATAAATGCTAGTGATTGTCCCCAGCTGACCTAAAGCCCACATTCTAAGTGTTACAAAGACAGAGAATGAGAGTAGGGAGACAGACAAGGACCTTCATCCATGATCCCTGGAGTACATGGATGAGGAGAGGCACAGACACTGAAGTGGAGGAACAGAAAGTGGGGGAAAGCGGGGAGGCCTGCAGCTGTGGGACACATGGGCTGAGCCATGGGAGACACTTTGGGCTGTAACAGGAGCTGTGAAAAATTGAAGGCAATGAGGACCATGCAAGGCTAACAGGGAATGTTGCACCCATCCCTTCCACTAAGGAGATCCCTGTCTGCAGAAGGTACAGAGATTCAGCCTGCCTTTGTCAGATGGCCTTGCAGCTGAGATGAACCTGAAGCTCTGGGCAGAACACGAATGAAGTCACCAAGTGATTCCCCAGCAGCAACTGCAATATGAGCAATAGCTTTGAGACACCAAAGGCTGCTTGGGCTGTAATGTGATATCCAGACCCCCGAATCACATCAGCAGTGCTCTTCTTGGAGGCACAGCCTACTTCTCCAGCCCCTGCTATTACAAGTAGCCCCTTATTTCACTATTTCACTGGGAGGGACCCGCAGGACCGGGGAGGAGAGCAGACCATTCATTCTGCCATCCAACTTTTGGTCACAAGAAGTTACTTTGCAGGGAGAGAGATCAATCACTAAACCCTGATGATGTGATTAAAGCCAAGGAGTGACACAGCTTTCTCACCAAAGAGAAGAAGAGGAACTTATGTCCCTGGGGAGCACTCCCACTCACCTCCTGTTGCACACCTGACATTCTTCCTATACACTCCAAACCACCACACTGCTGCCCATGCCCAGGGAAGGGATTCCTGAGGCCAGATGGAAATAACACCCCAATGCTTATTGGAGAAATAATTAATTCTCAGGGTAAAGGAGATGATAGGAGAGAAGCAGGTTAAAGCAGAAAATGCCAGGGTCCTCCTGGGCTTCCATGCAGGTGCTCAGCTCTGTCAGTTTCAACCAGGAGCCTGGGCTCAGCAGCCTGGGTCTCATCCAGGGTGTCTGTGAACAGAGCCTGCATCTCCTTCCCAGAGGGGCTGCGCCAGGGACTTGGAGACTCCTGCACTGAGACTCACTAGTCCTGGGTCCTGTTCCAGCCGGTGTTCGTGACCAGTAGGATGGTGGGTCAGTGTCCTACTTGGATCCAGGGAGCAGGATGAGAAAATATAACAAATGGCTGCTTGAGATCAGGATCTTTCACTTGATAACCAAGAAAGTCAGAACCTTTTCTGGCCACTGGTAGAGGCAGGATTCCAACATCTAAAGGTGGCTTCAACCAAGACAGGCCCAATCTTGCCTGAGATAGGCTTTCACACAGAAAATAGAGCTATCCCCAGAGAGTAAGGTCCCACAGTGGACACAATAGGAAGGGGGTCTCTGAGGGAGCTGTTGGTAGGAGTGCATAGGACTGTGTGCTAAAGCTTCTCAGATGCCTTAGAAGGGCTCTAGCAGGGTGCAAATCCCAGACTTGCACCCCAGAGCCTCAATGCTGTTGAGTTTCTGCTGATGGTGTCCACAGATCTCAGGAGCAGCTGTCTTCACGTCAACACGGCCTCCCAGATCCCTGCCCTGCCCTGATCTCCCTCCCCTTCTTGCCTTTTAGTGATCTCAGTTATGTGATCAGGAGTGTGGGCTGGGCTGCATCTATTCACACACAACCCCAACCGTTTCCTAGATAATGTTTCCTTCCTCTTCCTGCTGGCACCCCAAATTTGGGCAGAGGCCATTGGTCTAGATCCCAGGCTGCATGGAGCTATCCCAGGAAATGAGTGGTTTGAGTTTGAAATGGGTGCACTTATTGTCTGTCTCCCTACTCTCACTCTCTGTCTATCTGGGCCTAGGCTTCAGGTGGAAGGAGTATGGGAGAGGGAGTGCTGCAAGTTTCCTTGGGCAGAGACCAGGGAGGCAGGAACTTTCCAAACTCGGGAAGAAAGTGTAGATGGCACATGAGCCTACAAGAGTTGCAGATCACCCTTCCTAGGCCCCAAAGAGAACCTTGCCCTTGCTGGAATGGGGCTGGGGTGTCCCTGAGGATGAATTCCTATAGGAGCTGGTGGAGGGGCTCTCAGTCCTCACTGCATTGGGTGACCAGAGCTCACAGAACTCAGTGACCCTCAGGGAAGCTGTTCTTCAAGTGCTGTCTTCACATGCTGACCCCAGTGTCACTCATTCTTTTAGGGCAGTGCTCAGCAAAATTGAGTTTGTGAGCCACATGTGGCTGTTTGGCTCCTTCAGTGTGGCTCTTCCACAAAATACCACAGCCTGGGCCAGTGTATTTTGAAGTGGCATAAGAAAAAGTTTAAGTTTAAAAAATTTGGCTCTCAAAACAAATTTCAATTATTATACTCGATGTTTGGCTCTGTTCACTAATGAGTTTGCCGATTATTGTTTTAGGGGAAGTCCCACATCCATATTCCTTGGAACATGAGGCTAAGGTCAAAGGCTTGGAGAATCTACTGAAGGTGGTAGAATTTCTGTCACAGAACTTTATGAACCAGTAATACTGATAATGACATTGATCGCACCACCAAACTAAGATTTCTATCCTCCCCTCCCCATTCCCCACCTCTCTTGTCCTCTTGCATTTTGGCCTCTCCTTGTGACTTTTGAATAACCTACCCATCCCTGCCTCACCTGTGTTAGGAAAAAGGCTGGGGCATATAAGGTGCTAAGTGGACATGTGCTCCTCCATACATGACACTAATGAAGACACAGAGAAGGAGACCAGCAAGAGGACTATGGGGGAGTGAGAAGTAGAGATCATCAAGGGCCTTTCCCCTGGTTCTGTTTCATGAGCCACCACAGCATCCTCCCTACATTTTTCCTCATTTCCCCAACCTTGTTCAATCTGGAATTTCCAGGTATAAACACTCATTCTTTCACCCGAATAAGCTGAGCTGTAGTTTAGTGAGCAGCTTCTGGTCAGGGCTCTGAGGTCAGGGAATTGAGAGCACCCTCCCACTCCCAAACCCCTAGAATGTAACAGGTTAGCAATGTGCAAAAGACAGTGGGGAAAGTAGAAGAGTCATAGGATGTGATGGAAAAACTGGTGGATTCATCCTGGAAGAGTGGGGGTGGCTCTGAGGCGTGTCCTGCTGGCTGAGGAGGCCCTGGTGCTTTGCAGGAATGGGAAGCATTTGGGGAAAGTATCATGACGGGCGGGGGTGGAGGGTCCTTCCTCTCCTGGCTCTCAGAGGATTCCATGGTGCCAGAGATTATGTCTGGGTCCTCCTGATTCAAGGTTCCAGCATGTCTCCACAGGCCTGGCCAGGAGGCAGGAACCTCGATGACATCACCCGTTTTTATCAGAGATAAAAACATCTGCGAGAACTGCAGTCCTTTTTCTGATTCCGCTGCAACCAACTGAGAGCCATGACTTCCCGACGCTACATCCTGGGTAAGAAGGAACCAACCCCAATTCCCTCAGAGCCCAGCTCTAATCTCAGCTACCACCCTATCCCTATCTCAACCTACTTCTCCTCCTTAGCGCCGGGCCTTACCCGATCCATCTCCTCAATATAATCTTTATTCACACCTCAGATTTGTTTCTGAGTCTCATGCCCAATGCCACCCATACCCCACTTTCTTACTATAAACCCAGTCTTCTAGACTTTCATTGTTTCAGCTCCATAGGCAACCCCATTCAACTCAGCCCCCTGAGTGCAACTGAGAACCTCCTGGTCATGGAAAACACACAACCCCTTGAATCCTAAACCTGTTTCTCCCAAGACCCACCAGCATCCCTCACATTGCACAGTTCATAATCCCAAGACTCCTCATCATAGGTGACCAGATCCCATCTTGGATCCTCCTATGCTTTCCCTGAGCCTCATTCAGAACAGACAACCTCCTCCCCAAGACCTTCCCCTGCCCCAGGCAGAGGTCTCTGAGGGGGACCCATGTCTGCCTCTTTAGCTGCACCTCATCTAGCTCCTCCCCCCACAGCTGTCTTGGCCGCTCTCTGCATCATCAACCTCCTCTCTTCACAAGGAGCCCCAGGTGAGTGCAAGAGGGAGAGGGACACTCGGGTGGCAGGTGGCTTCCAGAGGGCCCCAGGATGGGCTCTGCCTGCCTTGCCATCTGGCCATACCAGCTCTGTCTCCTCCAGTGTCCCCCACAGGTGCTCACCTGATGCTGTGCCAGTCATACTCAAGATGTGGGGACAAGTTCTATGACCCCCAGCAGCACTGTTGCTATGACGATGCTGTGGTGCCCTTGAGCAGGACCCAGAAGTGTGGAAACTGCACCTTCAGGGTCTGCTTCGAGCAGTGCTGTCCCTGGTCATTCAGACCCCAGGAGACCTTCGTGGTAAAAGTGAGAGGCCAGGAGTGTTCCTTGGGCCCATCCTTGGATGACAGGGTTTGTTCCAGGTAAGATCCTGTCCCCTTCACAGGAATAGAGCTTGTGGGGACTGGGGAGGGTGTGGAAACCCAGACTGCCCATGGCACAACTCCCTGCCCTGTTCTGGCTGTCCCCTACCCCTGTCCACCTGCTCTAGTCAATCTCTTTCTTTTTCTCTCTTTCTTTCTCTTGTTGGTTTTATTTCCCTCTGATCCTCCTTGCTGTCCTTCTGTGTCTCTCTTTCACTCCCCTGTCCCTAACCATCTGTCCCTGCATTTCTGGCTTTCTCTCTTCACAGTGTCAGCTTATGGAGGACCACAGATCAGATGACTGCGGAATCTGCTTCCTCAGTGAGCCTGGAGACCGGCTCTGGTGTTGACTGAGCTCTGGGACTACAGGGGATATTTGGGGACGGGAGACTCTCCGAGGCAATGTGCCTGTCTTATGCTTGCTTCTCTAGCACTCTAACTCTGTCCTAAGTTGTGATATTCCCTTTCTTGGATTCTGGACAATCATGAGAGAATGGTTTGCTGTTGGGGGTCCTGAGGTCCCCAATGCCTACAGCTAATGCCATGAACCAGAACCCCATTACCTTCGGCTCCGTTCTCATCTGGCACCAAACACAAGACACTTAATAAACTTTGCAGATTTACCTGTTCTGTCCTGGCTCATGAACGGTTGGGAAGGGTCCTAAGTGGTGGGCATGGGGTCCTTTCTGTATTTTCCCGGGATCACAAGGAATGTCTACGTTTCCCATGAAAGAACAACTGTCAGGTGTTCCCCAGGATCTGTGGGTTTCATGGAATAACAATTGCATCCCAGTCACTGGGATTCAGTTCTTGTTTCCAGCTCACCAGGACTTAGGGCAGGTAGTGGAGCAGGACCCACATGGAGGGAGGGGCTTTGGTGCTGCATCTGTCCCTCAACTCCTGCCTAGCCCAGGGGAGGGATGTGAGGCCAGCATGCCCTCTGACAGGAGGCAGGTGCAGGGCAGGCAGGCTCTATGAGTGAGAACCAGGTGCTAAAGAAGGAAAAGGTGCCTCTCCTGCACCCAAACCCCAGGTCTGGGCTCTCCTTGTATCCTCAGCAGCCAGAGATCTGTGATATGGGAGGCTGGAACTCTCACTGGAAGAACTGACTTGCCTGAAAGAGACGATCTGGGTGTCATCCAAAGAGGTGTCAGCACTTCCAATTGACTTACACCCAAACCACAGCTCGAAACTCCTCCCAGATCTCCTGGGCTCACCCAGCCACCAATATGGGAATCGCGGTCATAGGGATTGGTCTCTGTGATGTCTGAGGTCCAATTTCTCTAGAAAGACAGGGGTTCAGGGATGAGGGGCATCCAGGACAGTCTATGAGGACCAGGCCACTTAACTCAGCCTGTTGGGTGGTAATGGGCCTGGACAGGGGATGCCCAGGACTCTACACAGAGGTTGCAAATGCCTAGTCCTCTCCAGACTCTGTAAATTGTGAAGGAAACTAAGGCTATTTTCCATGTACTAATTTTATTTGTAAATCATCATATGCAAATTGGACAGAAAAGGCAGGGACTTCTGGGTCACTGAGGGGGCTCTCCCCAAACCAGGCTCAGAGGAACCTGCCCCTCCCTCCATGTGGTTGTAAATATAAGCAGCTGGGCAATGAACAGTATGCAAAGCAAAGCTCCTCCCCATCCTCAGTTTTTGTCTCCCTCTCCTCTCAGACACGCTAGCAACAGCGTCAGTGTGACCTTCCAGAAGATTCTGTTCCTGGAAGAGTATGTCTGCAGAGACATAATGGGGCAGCAGGTGCTGCGGGAGCAGCAACTCTGCAGCTAGAGTGCCCAGAGCAGACCCTGCCCCGGCTCTGCCTGGAGTATATGAAAATGTCTGTGCTTGTTAAAAAAATAAACCTTTATTCTCTGTTTTAGCTTACATGTATACATGTCTTTCATTATTTTGCCGTTTTAACTTAAAAAATAGTTTATAAATATTTCCGTGGTATGACCCATACATTTATTTCAAACTTTCTAATGCAGTGTCTGAATGTCTCAAATATTTTAACCTTATGTCTTTTTAAAAATATATGTCAAAGGCTCTAATGACATGGAAAATGTTCACAGCATAATATTTAAGGAAAAACAGCTAAGATGCATACAGTCCAGGTGGGTTTTTTCCCCCGCTGATTTTCTAGAAAGTAAGGAGGGAGAAAGGAAAAGAAACATACTTGTTGTCCTACTTATTTATGCATGATTGGTTCATTCTAATAAGTGCCATGATTCAGATAAAACCCAAAATTTTGGCGGATCGGGAGCACGCTGTAACCAACTGAACAACCCAGCCAGCGTAGCCCAGTTTTACAACTTTGAGCAGATGTGCTCCTAGTAACTCTGGTATTTTTGTTGTTGTTGTTGTTGTTGTTGTTTGTTTGTTCTTAGGGCCAGAAAATAGGAGAGGCTGTCCTGCAGCTAGTAAAACAACAGTTGTTTTTCTGGTGCTTGGTTTTAATCTTTTATCATTACTATTTTGAACTAAAATTCATATAACAGAATTTCTGATTGAATTATTTTAATGAGTGTATTTTAAATGTCTATATATATATTTAATGTTGTGCAAACACCACCACTAAGTTCAAAACATTCCCATCAGCCCAACAACCAAGCTCGAACCCATAGGTGACCACATGACCTTTCCCCTGCCCCTTCACATCCACTGATCTGCTTTCTGTCTATGGATCTGCCTATTCTGGACGTTTCATTTAAATGGGATCATATGCTGGGTGACCATTTGTGTCTTTCATGTAGTGTAAGGTTCTCAAGGTTCATCCATGTTGTCACAGGTATCAGTGTTCCACTTCTTTTAATGACAATAATATACCATTGCATGGACACACCACATCTTGTTCATTCATTGTGTTGCAAGTGACTGGCATTAGTGTTCTGACTGTGATGTTAATGATTGTAATTGCAAATGTCACCCAAATCACAGACAATCACCTACAAGGAACAATTGCCACATGTAGGGTGCAGCTACCAGCAAAACAAGCAGATAAGGAACCAGACAGCTCACAGCCATGAGGATCCCCTTTACAAAGTCCTGGGTCACCTAGATAACTGACAGCTTGGTGACCCCTGTGCCTCCCTTCCTGCGCTCTAATTCCTGCTCTTATTGCTTTATATTTGCCAATAAACAGTGGACTCGCCAAACACTAGACACCCCAACCCTGAACCCTAATAAAGGCAGACATGCAGGACCACCCTCCTCCGCTCTCTCCACTTGCTATGTGGTCCCCTGCCCTTTCGTGTGACTCCCAACATCTGTTCTTAAGATTCTCTAATGGCTTGTGCAGAGGTGCATCCTACAATGGTGATAACTCTGAACACTGGTCCAGCCACAACAGGACTGTAGTTGAGAAAATATCTGTGGTTCGCCCCACAAGGACAAATGGCCCAGACAAGGGCCCCAGGCATTCCTACCCTGTAGCATCCACAGTGGAGACCCACACATCAGCATTCATCATCAGCTTATAGACATTTGTGTCCTTTCCAACTTGAGGCCTTTAAGGATAATTGTGCTGTGAATACAGCTTGTACCCGTGGGTGTGAAGAGGTTTGTGGTTTTGATTCACTTTCCCTAGCGACTCAGCATGTCAATCATCTCTTCACAGCATCGAACTCAAAGGAGAGGGTTACATGAAATTCATTGGTGACGGATTAAGGAGGACGGATAAGCAATTCCACATGGGATTGGATAAAAAGTAAAATTATGGATATCTACTTAGGTGAATGCAGGAACAATTAACATGATAATGAAGGAATTTGTGATATCTGTCCCAGGGACTCCAGGAAAAGGGAAGTTATAAGTTTCCCAGACACCTCACAGATATGTTATCCTAGAGTCAAAAAGACAAATGGCTCAGTAAAGATCTAAGTTGATCTTTTCAGGGAAAATATTGGCCTGGGACATGACTGCCCACTAAAACCTGTTTGTAGTTAAATATTTAATTTTCAGACCACCTTTTGTGGTTACTTTATTTAGGTCTTTGAGTTTGCAAGACCGCCATGCTGGCCTCCCCTGAGCGTGTCAGGCCAGCATTTGGCTCCTTTTGTTCACACGTGCCAGGCAAGAAGAAGCATGTGGTTACACTGCAAGCTCCCACAGCGCCTGCTCTACATACTTGGCAGGCACTGTTCCTGGCTAAGCCTCTTCACAATTCTCCCCAACCTGATGGGAAGCACCCTGGATCCTCTCCCTTTGCAGTGCTGGCTTCCTGATGCAGGAGCTTAAATAAACCTTTGTGGGTATTGCTTTCGGGTGACCTTCCTTGATTTCTGTCCTGGAAGATTGCCAGAACCCAGGGTACCCAAACAGCAATCTTATACAAACTGTAACAGAACATGGAATATGAGGGAACACTCCAGACATGTTTCCTAAGGCCAGCATGAACCTGATGCCTCCCAACACACCACCTGCTCCCTCCCAATTCCCATGTTCTTCACCCCCATCTGGCTGCTCCTCAGACACCCTCTTCCATCCGTGGGCCCACAGACATTCACCATCACCCTCCATAGCTCCCTTGTCCTGCTTCTCCAAGAATCTCTCTTTCCTGAGACACCCCCTTTTCAATGGGACCCCATACACTCTTTGCCCCGCACCATGGCCACCATGTTAGCTGATAATTTTTTCACAATTCAAAATGAATGAAGATGTTGAAAACATTGGTCTTTCAAAACTCAAGCCAGCTCCTCTGGGGAGGCTGAAACAGGCTTGACCCCCAGCCTGAGTGTGTGCCAGGAAGAGGGTGAGGTGGAGCAGGGAGCCAGGGTGAGAGAGCAGTCTATTCCCTGGGGCAAGACTGCAGCTGGAGATGCTGAGCATGGAGCCTGGTCCCCCCAGAAAAGCTGAGTCAGACTTGGGGCCAGGGCAGGATGTCAGGGGAGCTCTGATGACTGGAGGAGGACAGTGGCTGGTCCCAAAAGGTGTGGACCCTGAGAGCCTCTAACTCAACAGCCTGAGGATTTCAGATAGATCAGAGGGCCCAGGTTTGAAGCCTACTTCTGTCTCTTACCAAGGTGTCAAGAAATAATGTATCTGGTATTTTTTTCATAGATATCTTGCTGCAAGCATTTTTGCTGCAAATATTTTGCCCCATTACTAATTGGCCTTAAGGCAATTTTGTTGTCAAAAATCACACACACAAGAAGACAGACATTATAAAGAGCATAAATTTAAAATTGGGAATTAAACATGTTTATTGTTAAATAAAAAATATTTGGCCTTGCCTGGTTTGGCTCAATGGATGGAGCTTCGGCCTGAGGACTGAAGGGTCATGGTTAAAATTGTGGTCAAGAGCACAGACTCCTCCCCAACCAGGGATCTGTTCAGGGCAGGTGCAGAAGGCAACCAACTGATGTGTTTCTCTCACATCGATATTTCTGTCTTTCCATCACTCTTCCACCCTCCCTAAAAATCAATGGAAAAATATCCTCGAGTGAGGATAAAAAAAGAGATTTGAATACACTTTAAATGTGTATAGATTCCTATCAATACTGCTTAAAAACTGATTTTATTTTGTGGATTGTACCCAAGCATTTGTCTTGGTTCTAAGGAAATGTGGGTTCAACTTTGCATCATCAAGGAGGACGTGGCCCTAGCTGTTTGGCTTAAAGCATGGTGGTCCCCCCTTTGGAAAACTGCTGTTTGAGCTACTCTGCTATTCTTTTGACAGTCTTTTATTCTATAGGTCAACTCTGTTAATTTTAGATAGTCTCTGATTCTGTAAAATATAACTTTGTTTTTTAAATTGACTAATAGAAAAGATAAACTGAACTGTCTGACCTTGCAAGCTAACCATCTAACATAAGGGGCTGAAACTCTCATACTGATGGCAGGTGGCTGTATAGCTATGTACTCAAGGTTACAAGCTCTTTACAAAAGCAACTTACACAAAGACCTAGAAGGATATAAAAAGGGAATACTCCTTCCTGTGTTTGTTCAGAATTTGAAAGAGATAATATGCTCTGAACCTGCCCACGATAAAGATGACTCCTATGTAATTGGCTCATTAAAGTATCTTGTCTAGCTCACTGATTTGTGATACAACAGGCTCAGTGGATAGAGGCCCAGTCTGTGGCCTGAAGGGTCTCGGATTTGATTCCTGTCAAGGGCATGCACCATGGTTGTAGGCTCAATCCTGTGTGGGTGAGGCAAGCAATCTATGGGTCGCTCTCACATTGATGTTTCCCTAGCTGCTTCCGCCCTCCCTCCACCCCTTCTGAAAATGAATGGAAAAATATCCTCAGGTGTATATTAATAAAACAACAATAACAATAAAAAGGAGGATGTGGGCTTCTCCCCCTTCTCATGTTGTGTGTTTCCAAATAAGAATATTTTGATATTTTGTTCTCTGGCACATGTAGTAAGTTTGTCTCAAATAAAATCTTATAAAAAATAAGAAGCCCTGGCTCGTTCTCACAGTGGCAAGACCATTGGCACTCAGAGGAAGGGTCTGGGGTTTCATTCCAGGTCAGATCATCTATCTCACTTTCAGGCTTGATACATGCCCCTGCCACTTGAGGGTGCATGCTGCAGGCATCCAATCCATGTGTAACTCTCACATCTGTGTTTATCTCTTCCCGCCTCCCCTGTCACAGTCTCTTTCTATCTCTAAAAAAAAGGATGAAAAAATGTTCTTGAGTGAGGATTAAAACAAGAAGAGGAAATTAATTTTTGGAAAACAAATAATAGCCACCTGGAAGAAATATTAACTATTTAAAGCCACCCTCCGCCCAGGCCTACTTATCACTATTAAACTATTATGATTGTGGGAGACTCCCGGAATACCGGCGCCCAGTTGGTGCGCACAGAGCCCAGGGAGCTCTAAACTCAGGCATGGAAAGGTCAGATTTCCCGAGGGGTACTTTGGGTGCGAAACTGAGGGGGCTGGCAGTCTGGGAGATCTGCACCTTGGAACTCAAAACCTGGAGATCTGCACCTGAAATAAAATCTGTGGCTGTTGGAGCTGGTAAACGTGGGAGAGGGCCCTTGGAGCTGGTGGCAGAGTTAATCCATGGAGCGCAATCAATTTGGACCTGACAGAGGAGGGAAACCCGGAAGATTTTGGGAGGGTCCTGGCTTCTAAAACAGCAGTCACCATTAGAGAGGCAGTATTGTTTAAGTTCAGGATAGAGAGGACCAATAGACCCAGAAGTCAATCTAGAAACACTGCCATCCAGGGGGCAAATCACAAATTGACTCTTGTGTGACAGGGAATTGATTATATTTTCTCTTTGACCTTGGGAATACAGTCTATTTTCATCTACTCTTTAGTACCTTTTACTCTACCTCAACTTCACCTTTATACCACCACTCTCTGGCTAATCTTTCCCTATTTAGTGCCTTGTTTCCCTTACACTTTTCCCGCTTTAGATTTACCTAATTCTTTCCCTTTACCCCCTGTTAAAATTTCACCCCACTGATATATCTAATCTCCAACCACCTACTCCAAGTGCATATATACCTCTAGCTTCTCTGACTTCACTATCTTAAAGTGTTTTTTATCCCTGTCCTGTTGTTGTTGTTTACTTGACTGTTGGTTATATTGATTTTTTAAGCAGGTTTATGAGATTGATTTGCTTATTCTGTTATTTTGGTTTGTCTTGTAGGGGGGGGTATTTTTATTTTTGGTGTTGTTTCTTGTTTTGTTGTCCTCATCTGCATTGTTTTTGAGATAGATTTTTGCTTCTGTGTTCCCTAACCTCTCTTAATATTAGTAGTTGTATGTAATTTGTATCAATCTCCAAGTACTTGTTGCAGGTTGTGGTTCGGGTTAGGGGCTGTCCTATAGGAGTTTTCACCCCACATTTATAATTTACTCCTTTTTTTCTTCTTCTCCCCCTTTTCCCATTATCATTTTGGCATTACTGTCTTTCTTTTTTGTGAGTGTGTGTGTGTGTGGGGGGGTCTCTTTCTTTTTGTGTGAGGGTGGGTGTGTGAGTGTCTGTGTGTGTCTGGGGGAGGTTCTCTTTCTTTTTTCCCACCTATCACCGAATTTGCCTTTCTCTGGCGGTCAACTTTATTTGGAATTACCATTACTTTGACTACATTCTGGTTCAGTGCCTGGGGCATTGCACCTGGTTGTGTTGTATTTTGTGCCTTTAAAACAACGCAGGAGAGTTAGAACTGCATAACCAGATACACAGAGAAGAGAGACCATGGGAAGACAAAGAAACAGCCCACATATGAAAGAAAAGCAAGGCTCACCAGAAAAGGAGGTAAACGAAGTGGAAGTTAACAACCTGTCAGAGAAAGAATTCAGAGAAATGGTCATAAGGTGGCTGAAAAGAATGGAAGACAAATTTGATAATATGAGTAAGAACCAAGAGGAAATGAGGAAGACCCAGGAAGAAATGATGAAGAGCCATGAAGAAATGAAGAGGAGCCAAGAAGAAATGAAAAGTGACATTGCTGAAGCAAAGAACTAAATAGAAAGTATTAAGAGTAGACTAAAAGAAGCAGAGAATCGCATCAGTGAGCTAGAAGACCAGGTGGGAAAAAATAACCAAGTAGAGCAGCTTCTAGAAAAAAAATTAAAAAGCAGGAGGAGAGCCTAAGGGAACTTTGGGACAACATGAAACAAAACAACATCCGTATAATTGGGCTTCCAGAAGGACAGGAAACTGAGCAGGGAATAGAAAACCTGTTGGAAGAAATAATGACAGAAAACTTTCCTGATATAGGAAAGGAAAAACCCACACAAATCCAAGAAGCTCACAGAGTCCCAAGCAAAATAAACCCCAAAAGACCTACGCCAAGACACATTATAATTAAATTGGCAAACACCAATGACAAAATAAGAATCGTAAAAGCTGCCAGAGAGAGACGGAAAGTCACCTACAAAGGAACCCCCATCAGACTAACAAGTGATCTCTCAACAGAAACCTATCAGGCCAGAAGGCAGTGGAATGAAATTTACAAAGTCATGCAAAGGAAGGGTCTGAATCCTAGAATACTATACCCAGCAAGGCTCTCAATGAAAATTGAAGGTCAAATCAGGAGCTTCACAGATAAAAAAGGAGTAAGGGAATTCGTCACCACCAAACCAGCAATGCAAGAAATGCTAAAGGATCTGCTGTAAAAAGAAATAGGAAGCGAAGAAGGAACACAGGGGTAAAGAACAAAAATGGCAACATGTAAGCACCTATCAATAATAACTTTAAATGTAAACGGTTTAAATGCTCCAATCAAAAGACATAGGGTAATAGACTAGATAAGAAAACACAACCCATGTATCTGCTGTCTACAAGAAACCCACCTCGGAAATAAAGACGCACACAGACTGAGGATGAAAGGTTGGAAAAAAGTTATTCAGGCGAATGGAAATGAAAAAAAAGCTGAGGTAGCCATACTTATATCTGACAAATTAGATCTCAAAGTGAAGGACATAACAAGAGATAAAGAAGGACACTTCATAATACTAAAGGGAGCAATCCAACAAGAAGAAATAACTCTGGTAAACATATACGCACCCAATACAGGAGCACCCAAATATATACAAAAACTCCTGGAGGACATCAAGGGAGAGATAGACAGCAATACAATCATAGTAGGAGACTTTAATACCCCGCTATCACCATTGGACAGATCCTCTAACAAAAAATCAGTAAAGAAACATCAATCCTCAATGACTCACTGGACCAGATGGAATTAATTGACATCTTCAGATCATTTCACCCCAAAGCCACAGAATATACATTCTTTTCAAGTGCCCATGGGTCATTCTCAAAGATAGACCATGTGTTGGGTCATAGGCAAAGTCTCTCCAATTTGAAGAACATAGAAATCATATCAAACACATTCTCAGATCACAATGGCATAAAGCTGGAAATCAACTACAATAGAAACAACCCAAAGAAATCAAACACATGGAGACTAAACAGCATGCTATTAAACTATGACTGGGTTAATATAGAGATCAAGGAAGAGATAGAAAACATCATGGAAACAAATGACAATGACAGCACAACAATCCAAAATCTATGGGACACAGTGAAAGCAGTTCTGAGAGGGAAGTTCATAGCTCTACAATCCTACTGCAAAAAAAGTGGAACAGCGGCAATATATTATCTACCCCAACAACTCAAAGAGTTAGAAAGAAAGCAACAAGAAAAGCCCAATGTAAGCAGAAGGAAGGAAATAGTAAAGATCAGAGCATAAATAAATGACATAGAGACCAAAGAAACAATACAGAAGATCAACAAAACCAAGAGCTGGTTCTTTGAAAGGAT
The DNA here is from genome assembly GCA_027563665.1 of Antrozous pallidus. Classification (NCBI taxonomy): domain Eukaryota; kingdom Metazoa; phylum Chordata; class Mammalia; order Chiroptera; family Vespertilionidae; genus Antrozous; species Antrozous pallidus. The sequence continues at coordinate 14,992,673 of CM050525.1, forward strand.
AAAGAAGATTAATGAACCTCTAGCCAGACTCACCAAGAAGCAAAGAGAGAGGACCCTAATAATTCAAATCAGAAATGAAAGAGGTGAAATAACAACAGACCCCATTGAAATACAAAGGATTGTTAAAAAATACTGTGAACAACTCTACGCCAACAAACTGGACAACCTGGAGGAAATGGATATATTTCTGGAAAAATATAACCTCCCAAAACTCAATCAGGAAGAATCTAAACAACTCAATAGACCAATAACTGTGGAAGAAATTGAAGCAGTCATCATAAAGCTTCCAGCAAACAAAAGCCCAGGGCCAGACGGCTTCACAGGGGAGTTTTACCGAACATTCAAGGAAGAACTAAAACCTGTACTCCTCAGACTATTCCAGAAAATTCAAGAGGATGGAACACTTCCAAACTCCTTCTATGAAGCTAGCATCACCCTAATACCAAAACCAGATAAAGACGACACAATGAAAGAGAATTACAGGCCAATATCCCTCATGAATATAGATGCCAAAATCCTCAATAAAATTCTAGCAAATCGGATCCAGCAGTACATCAGAAAGATCATACACCATGACCAAGTAGGATTTATCCCAGGAATGCAAGGATGGTACAATATCCGCAAATCAATAAATTTGATACATCACATAAACAAATTGAGAGATAAAAATCACATAGTCATATCAATTGATGCAGAAAAAGCATTTGACAAAATCCAACATCCTTTCTTAATAAAAACTCTCAATAAGGTAGGAATAGAAGGATCATACCTCAACATAATAAAAGCCATATATGATAAACCCACAGCATACATCATACTCAATGGGCAAAAACTATAACCATTTCCCCTAAGAACAGGAACAAGACAGGGTTGCCCACTTTCACCACTCCTGTTCAACATAGTACTGGAAGTATTAGCCATTGCAATTAGACAAGAAGAAGAAATAAAAGGCATCCAAATTGGAAAAGAAGAAGTTAAGCTATCCTTATTTGCAGATGACATGATATTGTACATAAAAAACCCGAAAGACTCCATAAAAAAGTTAATAGACTTAATAAATGAGTTCAGCAATGTAGCAGGCTACAAAATTAATGCCAAGAAATCTATGGCATTTCTATACACTAATAGTGAACTTACAGAAAGAGAGACTAAAAAAGCAATCCCATTTACCATCACACCAAAAAAATTAAGATACCTAGGAATAAACTTAACTAAAGAGGTAAAAGATCTATTTGTGGAAAACTACAGGACACTGAAAAAAGAGATAGAGGAAGATGTAAACAGGTGGAAGAACATTCCATGTTCATGGATTGGGAGAATCAACATAATTAAAATGTCCATACTACCCAAAGCAATCTATAAATTTAATGCACTCCCCATTAAAATACCAATGGCATATTTCACAGACCTAGAAAGAACTCTCCAAAAATTCATCTGGAACAAAAAAAGGCCCCGAATAGCCACAGCAATCCTGAGAAAGAAGCACAAAGTCGGTGGGATTTCCATACCAGATTTCAAGCTGTATTACAAGGCTACTGTTCTTAAAACAGCCTGGTACTGGCACAAGAACAGGCATATAGATCAATGGAATAGAATAGAGAATCCGGATACCAACCCAATCCACTATGCTCAATTAATATTTGACAAAGGAGGCAGGAACATAAAATGGAGTCAAGACAGTCTCTTCAATAAATGGTGTTGGGAAAATTGGACAGATACATGCAAAAAAATGAAACTAGAGCACCAACTTACACCATACACAAAAATAAACTCAAAAATGGATACAGGACTTAAACGTAAGACAGGAAACTATAAAAATATTAGAGGAATCTACAGGAAGAAAAATCTCAGACATATGCCAAAAGAACTTCTTTGATGATACCGCTCCGAGGGCAATGGAAGCTAAAGAGAAAATAAACAAATGGGACTACATCAAAATCAAAAGCTTTTGCACAGCTAAAGAAACCATCAACAAAACAACAAGAAAACCCACTGTATGGGAGAACATATTTGCAAATGTTATTAGTGATAAAGGTTTAATCTCAAGCATCTACAGGCAACTCACCCAACTCAATAAAAGTTGGACAAATGATCCAATAAAAAAATGGGCAACAGACCTAAATAGAATCTTCACGAAAGAAGACAAAAGGAAGGCCCAGAGACACATGAAAACTTGCTCAAAGTCACTAATTATCCGAGAGATGCAAATCAAAACGACTATGCGGTACCATCTCACACCTATCAGAATGGCTTACATCAACAAATCAACAAACGACAAGTGCTGGCGAGGATGTGGAGAAAAAGGAACTCTTGTGCACTGCTGGTGGGATTGTAGACTAGTACAGCCACTGTGGAGAACAGTATGGAGATTCCTCAAAAAACTAAAAATGGAGCTCCCATTTGACCCAGTGATCCCACTTCTAGGAATATACCCCAAGAAATTAGAAAGGCGAATTAGAAAGGATATATGTACCCCTATGTTCATAGCAGCACAATTTACCATAGCTAAGATTTGGAAACAGCCGAAGTGCCCATCAACAGATGAGTGGATTAAAAAACTATGGTACATTTACACAATGGAATACTACGCCGCGGAAAAAAAGAAGGAGCTCCTACCATTTGTAACAACATGGATGGATTTGGAGAGCATTATGCTAAGTGAAATTAGCCAGGCAGAGAAAGACAAATATCACATGATCTCACTCATTTGAGGAATACAATCAATGACATAGACTGATGAACAAGAATGGATCCAGAGACTGAGAAAAGTCCATCAGAATGTCAAACCTCAGGGTAAGTGGCAGATGGTGAGAGTAAGTGGAAAAGTCAATATACTTGAACTCTTGAACTGAGGTAAGTGATTTGTGTTTTTACATCCCTGACAAAGTTTATATAAAATTATTAAAAAATGGCAGCTAGTCTGACATTGAATTGACATGGCCTAGAGCTTGTCATATCCTATGGAGACCAGTCCTTAGGCTAGGCCCTGCTTAACCACCCATGACACCATAATACCCTTACATGATATTATTCTACAATGTCATTATAATATTTGATATTTGACAACAGCATATTATACAATTATCCCAAATAAACTTACAAACTAATTCTTTGAATGTTGGGCAGCAACTTAAAAAAAAGAATAGGAAAGAAATTAATCCCTTTCAGAAGGAATTAAGGCACTGGGAAGGCATCCGAGCATTCTATAATGGCCCTTCTTGCCCTTTCTGCCAAGAGGGACCTTCTTGTTACTATCCAAATACACACAGCTGATGCCAGAGTTTTCAGTCCGAGCTGTGGCTGAAGCCTTTGGGCAGCTGGCACCATGGATCTGTATCTCGACCAATGGTGTGAGCTGGGCCCTCTCTGGAGAAGAAACCTGGGTCCCCGGAGATATGTGATCAGTACCGGGACCCCGCCAGCAGGCGAGGGGACCCCAAGGCAGGTACTGGACGTGGAGGCCACAGGGGAGCATAGACTACAAAGGAGACAGAACTGAACCTCACATCACCCTGTTTGGCCCCGGAGGATGGCTGGTTAGCCAGAGACGGGTAAGATTCCTCAGGGAAGGAACAACCTAAGACAGGCACAGTCGCAGAGGGGCCAACAGGAGAGAACTAAAAGGTCAACAGAGGTGGGGCACAGATCCTCATCCACAAACCTTGCAGGGGTTTGAATTCTCAACCCTCCTAAGGGAGGTCTCCTACCCCCACGGCTGCTTCGCCTCCCACACACAACTCATACGGGGACCCAGGTGGCAGACAGAGACTCGGCCAGCAATAGCTGCTCTATATCTAAATTCAGTCTATTACCAGGAATGCTCGGGACCTACTCAAAATTGCAAATATTCCTTTCCACTAGTATTCACAGGGTAAACTAAGATTTCTGCTTGAGTATTAAAATTGACAGGAAAATAGTAATCAAGTTTTCAGATTAATTTAAATTGGCCAAGTGAAATACGAGAATACTCAAGAAAATTATAGTGTACTGGACAAAAAGCTTTTCCTAAAACATTAACTGAAAAATCTATTAGTAGTTCATCTCACTGTAAATTTGCCTAACATCCAAAGAACCTAAAGCAGTCACTTTGTGTGCAAAAATTAAAATTTAAAATTATCAAGACTGCAATAGAAAATTTCCAAAAGTCCCCATTAATCAAAAAAGGGGAGGGGACAGCGGGGTAATATCATGTAAGGGACAAAAAAACAAATATCGAGTAAGTAAAATACATCTAGAAAATTCTTACTCCAGTAAAGTAAATTCCATTTGTAAAAACAATAGCAGGACACCCATGAAAAAACACACATGGTGTCAAAATAAGCCAAAGGAAAATTATTTAGGCAAAAATTAAAAAGAATCCCAAGTCTATTTTGCATAGAGGATCCCTTTGTTAACTTTTGGTCGAGAATGTGTTTGTGTGTTTTCAGAGAACAACTCCAAGACCATGTGGGTTCCTGCGACGGTGAGGAACTGATGGATCTGTTCCAGTCACGAGGACGGTCCAGAGATGGGGGACACTGACGACACCTTGCCATGCTAGCAGTCAGCAGCTGTGCATGTCTGCAGGCAGCCCAGGACCAAACCAGAGAGGATGGATCATGCATTGACACGATATGTCCACCATCTGGATACCATTGCTGACTTATACACATCATGACTTATTTGACACTGAAACTGGGACTCAGAAAAGTTGGACATTGAAACCGAGACTGAAACACATTTTGTTCTTATACATTTATTTCTAGTATGTAGAGGCAAGATATTTTTGAAGAAAAGAAACAGGGGAGAGTGATTGATATAGAGGCAGGATGGCCTTGAACAGGCTGTCAAGCTACAGGGGGAGGCTTGGGTGGATGGGAGGCAGATGCGGGGGGAGATCAACGGAAGGACTTGTATGCATGCATATGAACAAAACCAATGAATGAAAGACACTGGGGCGGGGAGGGGGGAAGCTGGGGATATGTGCTGGGGGGGTGGGGGAGGCTGGGGGGAGGATAAGGGGGAGGGGGAAAGGAAAACATGTACTACTATTATACTGCAAAAAATCAATAAAAAATAATTAAAAAAAATAAAAACTCTCAATAAGGTAGGAATAGAAGGATCATACCTCAACATAATAAAAGCCATATATGATAAACCCACAGCATACATCATACTCAATGGGCCAAAACTACAACCATTTCCGCTAAGAACAGGAACAAGACAGGGTTGCCCACTTTCACCACTCCTGTTCGACATAGTACTGGAAGTATTAGCCATTGCAATTAGACAAGAAGAAGAAATAAAAGGCATCCAAATTGGAAAAGAAGAAGTTAAGCTATCCCTATTTGCAGATGACATGATATTGTACATAAAAAACCCGAAAGACTCCATAAAAAAGTTAGTAGACTTAATAAATGAGTTCAGCAATGTAGCAGGCTACAAAATTAATGCCAAGAAATCTATGGCACTTCTATACACTAATAGTGAACTTACAGAAAGAGAGACTAAAAAAGCAATCCCATTTACCATCACACCAAAAAAATTAAGATACCTAGGAATAAACTTAACTAAAGAAGTAAAAGATCTATTCGTGGAAAACTACAGGACACTGAAAAAAGAGATAGAGGAAGATGTAAACAAGTGGAAGAACATTCCATGTTCATGGATTGAGAGAATCAACATAATTAAAAAATCCATATTACCCAAAGCAATCTATAATTTTAATGCACCCCCCATTAAAATACCACTGGCATATTTCACAGACCTAGAAAGAACTCTCCAAAAATTCATCTGGAACAAAAAAAGGCCCCGAATAGCCACAGCAATCCTGAGAAAGAAGCACAAAGTCGGTGGGATTTCCATATCAGATTTCAAGCTGTATTACAAAGCTACTGTTCTCAAAACAGCCTGGTACTGGCACAAGAACAGACATATAGATCAATGGAATAGAATAGAGAATCCGGATATCAACCCAATCCACTATGCTCAATTAATATTTGACAAAGGAGGCATGAATATAAAATGGAGTCAAGACAGTCTCTTCAATAAATGGTGTTGGGAAAATTGGACAGATACATGCAAAAAAATGAAACTAGAGCACCAACTTACACCATACACAAAAATAAACTCAAAATGGATACAGGACTTAAATGTAAGACAGGAAACCATAAAAATATTAGAGGAATCTACAGGAAGAAAAATCTCAGACATATGCCAAAAGAACTTCTTTGATGATACTGCTCTGAGGGCAATGGAAGCTAAAGAGAAAATAAACAAATGGAACTACATCAAAATCAAAAGCTTTTGCACAGCTAAAGAAACCATCAATAAAACAACAAGAAAACCCACTGTATGGGAGAACATATTTGCAAATGTTATTAGTGATAAAGGTTTAATCTCAAGCATCTACAGGCAACTCACCCAACTCAATAAAAGTTGGACAAATGATCCAATAAAAAAATGGGCAACAGACCTAAATAGAATCTTCACGAAAGAAGACAAAAGGAAGGCCCAGAGACACATGAAAACTTGCTCAAAGTCACTAATTATCCGAGAGATGCAAATCAAAACAACTATGCGGTACCATCTCACACCTGTCAGAATGGCTTACATCAACAAGTCAACAAACGACAAGTGCTGGCGAGGATGCGGAGAAAAAGGAACCCTCGTGCACTGCTGGTGGGATTGTAGACTAGTACAGCCTCTGTGGAGAACAGTATGGAGTTTCCTCAAAAAACTAAAAATGGAGCTCCCATTCGACCCAGTGATCCCACTTCTAGGAATATACCCCAAGAAATTAGAAAGGCGAATTAGAAAGGATATATGTACCCCTATGTTCATAGCAGCACAATTTACCATAGCTAAGATTTGGAAACAGCCGAAGTGCCCATCAGCAGATGAATGGATTAAAAAACTATGGTACATTTACACAATGGAATACTACGCCATGGAAAAAAAGAAGGAGCTCCTACCATTTGTAACAACATGGATGGAATTGGAGAGCATTATGCTAAGTGAAATTAGCCAGGCAGAGAAAGACAAATATCACATGGTCTCACTCATTTGAGGAATACAATCAATGACATAGACTGATGAACAAGAAGGGAACCAGAGTCTGAGAAAAGTCCATCAGAATGTCAAACCTCAGGGTAAGTGGCAGGTGGTGGGAGTAAGTGGAAAAGTCAATATGTTTGAATTCTTGAACTGAGGTAAGTGATTTATGTTTTTACATCCCTGACAAAGTTTATATAAAGTTATTTAAAAAAATGGCAGCTAGTTTGAGATTGAATTGACAAGGCCTAGAGCTTGTCATATCCTATGGAGACCAGTCCTTAGGCTAGGCCCTGCTTAACCTCCCGTGACACCATAATATCCTTACATGATATTATTCTACAACGTCATTATAATATTTGATATTTGACAATAGCATATTATACAATTATCCCAAATAAACTTACAAACTAATTCTTTGAATGTTGGGCAGCAACTTAAAAAAGGATAGGAAAGAAATTAATCCCTTTCAGAAGGAATTAAGGCACTGGGAATGCATCGGAGCATTCTATATTGGCCCTTCTTGCCCTTTCTGCCAAGAGGGACCTTCTTGTTACTATCCAAATACACACAGCTGATGCCTGAGTTTTCAGTTCCAGCTGTGGCTGAAGCCTCTGGGCAGCTGGCACCATGGGTCTGTATCTTGACCAATGGGGTGAGCTAGGCCCTCTCTGGAGAAGAAATCTGGGTCCCCCGAGATATGTGATCAGTACCGGGACCCCGCCAGCAGGCGAGGGGACCCCAAGGCAGGTACTGGACGTGGAGGCCACAGGGGCATAGACTACAAAGGAGACAGAACTGAACCTCACATCACCCTGTTTGGCCCCGGAGGATGGCTGGTTAGCCAGAGATGGGTAAGATTCCTCAGGGAAGAAACAACCTAAGACAGGCACAGTCGCAGAGGGGCCAACAGGAGAGAACTAAAAGGTCAACAGAGGTGGGGCACAGATCCTCATCCACAAACCTTGCAGGGGCTTTTATTCTCACCCCTCCTGAGGGAGGTCTCCTACCCCCACGGCTGCTTCGCCTCCCACACTCAACTCATACGGGGACCCAGGTGGCAGACAGAGACTCAGCCAGCAATAGCTGCTCTATATCTAAATGCAGTCTATCACCAGGAATGCTCAGGACCTACTCAAAATTGCAAATATTCCTTTCCACTAGTATTTACAGGGTAAACTAAGATTTCTGCTTGAGTATTAAAATTGACAGGAAAATAGTAATCAAGTTTTCAGATTAATTTAAATTGGCCAAGTGAAATAAGTGAATACTCAAAAAAATTTTAGTGTACTGGACAAAAAGCTTTTCCTAAAACATTAACTAAAAAATCTATTAGTAGTTCATCTCACTGTAAAATTGCCTAACATCCAAAGAACCTAAAGCAGTCATATTTGTGTGCAAAAATTAAAATTTAAAATTACCAAGACTGCAATATAAAATTTCCAAAAGCCCCCATTAATCAAAAAAGGGGAAGGGACAGTGGGGTAATATCATGTAAGGAAAAAAAATGTCGAGTAAGTAAAATACATCTAGAAAATCCTTACTCCAGTAAAGTAAATTCCATTTTTAAAACCAATTGCAGGACACCCATGAAAAAACACACATGGTGTCAAAATAAGCCAAAGGAAAATTATTTGGGCAAAAATTAAAAAGAATCCCAAGTCTATTTTGCATAGAGGATCCCTGTGTTAACTTTTGGTCGAGAATGTGTTTGTGTGTTTTCAGAGAACAACTCCAAGACCATGTGGGTTCCTGCGACTGTGAGGAACTAATGGATCTGTTCCAGTCACGAGGATGGTCCAGAGATGGGGGACACTGACGACACCTTGCCATGCTAGCAGTCGGCAGCTGTGCATGTCTGCAGGCAACCCAGGACCAAACCAGAGAGGATTTATCTTGCATTGCCACGATGTGTCCACCATCTGGATACCATTGCTGACATGTACACATAAAGAATTATTTGACACTGAAACTGGGACTCAGAACAGTTGGACATTGAAACTGAGACTGAAACATTTTTTGTTCTTATACATTTATTTCTAGTATGCAGAGGCAAGATATTTTTGATGAAAAGAAACAGGGGAGAGTGATTGATATAGAGGCAGGGTGGCCTTGAACAGGCTGTCAAGCTACAGGGGAAGGCTTGGGTGGATGGGAGGCGGATGCGGGGGGAGATCAACTGAAGGATTTGTATGCAGGCATATGAGCATAACCAATGACTGCAAGACACTTGGGCGGGGAGGGGGGAGGGTGGGGATATGTGCTGGGGGGTAGGGGAGGCTGGGGGGAGGATAAGGGGGAGGGGGAAAAGAAAACATGTACTACTATTAATTATAAGTTATACTGCAAAAAATCAATTAAAAATTGTAAGATTAAAAAAAAACTATTATGGTTGTGAGTTCAGATTTATACAGGGATATAAAAAATGGGAGTAACAGCAGGAAGTTCATCAATTAAAACATGAAACCAAGGAAACAAGCACCCCTTACAGAGCTCCTTTCACCCCCTGGAATCAAGAGGACTCCCTGTTTGATGTTTGACAGCTTTGTGGGCCCATGTCCCCTCCTTGAACCCCACATCAGAGTGAGTCCTTAGGGAGTGTTCTGGGCTGCCTCTCCTCATCCAAAGGGAAGTTCAAAGCATCAAAAGCAAGACCTGCCCAACTCCCAGCCAAAATAGAAGCCATGGTTAACCACTTGCTTCCCCCTATTTCACTACAGAGGAAACCTGAGCCCTTCTCCTGGGGAGTCCTATTTTTGTCTCCTGTGTACATAATAAACCTCATTGCGAGTAATTAGTGCTGTGTCATTCCTCTTTATATTCATACAAATTTCTGCCTGAGGGGTTGGTTTTCCTGCATCCAGCCAGGGTCAGTAGGCACCCAAAACCACCACCAACAACAACCAAATTCCTATAGCAGCTTTCTCCCCACTGCCCAGTCTCAGTGGTCCCTGTCTGGGGCCAGTTGGCCACCTCTATTGGACTTAAGCTCTGTGATGTCAGAGACCAGCACTGCCATGGCCACAGCCAAGGGTCCAGTTGTGGGGGACACTGTGTCTTCCAAAGACCAGAGGACACTCCGGCTCTCATGGGAAATAAGAGATTGAAACCCTCCTGTCCTGCTCCCTCTATGAAAAAAGACCCTGACCAAGGCCCCTGTGCAGTTACAGGCATGGTCTGGGCTGGACTCACACACCCAGCATCAGCAGGGCTCTCCCTTAGTCCCAGGCCCAGGTCCTCCGGAAAGGGGAATCCGCCAGCTGTGAGGCTCTGCTGGACACACCCCAGAGGAAATGGTCCCCCAGCTCCCAGGTGCTGCTGACAGGCCTGTGCTTCTGGAAGGTGACTCAGAGAAGGAAACAGGGTTTTCCAGCTGTCACAGGCTTCCCTGTTGGCTTTCCAGCAGCTAAGGAGGCTTAATTTCTTCCTGGAAGCATTGGGGTATTCTTTCCACTTGGATTCAGGGGACCCCTCCCTGCAGACAGACAAGAATGTGAGGAATTCCATCTCTGCTTCAAGCAGGTCAGGCATGCAGGGGGGACTCCCATGCAGGGATCTGCCTTGTGCTTGCTGGCTGTAGGGAGGTGCTCCCTGGCCCCTCCTGTGCTTCTCAGACTTCAGGCTGACTGAAGTCCTGGAGGGGCTCCCAAATTCTCTCCTGCTTAAAGGGCTTCTGCCAGCAAAATGAACCCCTCACCCAATGTAAGCACAAGGGGCTTTAGTACAGGTAACGGCGGCTGATCCTTTCTCTGGCAGGCAGAACACGCTCTGTGGTGAGACTCCAAACATCCTCAAGAACAACACTGTCAAAAGGAAAAGATAGAAATTTTTTATTTTTAAAAATTTGGACTGGCACAGCTGGTGTGCCTAGGTGGTTGAGTTTCCACCTCTGAATCTGGAGGTCATGGTGTGATTCCTGGTTAGGATACATCACCAGTTGTGGGCCATCTAGCATGCAGGATGCAACCAATCAATGATTCTCTGTCATCATGGATATTTCTCTCTCTCCCTCTCTCTTTCTCTTTGAAATCAATACAAAAATATATATTAAAATAAACCAAATACTGGGCCATATCCAGCAAAACCATAGAGAATTACACAAGGAAATAAGTCATTCAACCTGCCACGTGGGGCCCAGCAGCTAAACAGCTGAGTCTCCCTCCTGGCAGCATTGGGGTGTTCTTTCTGCCTGGCTTCATTCAGGGAGTCTCTCCCTGAGGGCAGACAAGAGTGTGAGGAATTTCATCTCTGCTCCAAGCATGTCAGGTATGCAGGATGGGGGAGCCTGTGACAGATGGAAACCCCAGGTTTCCTTCTCTGATTCACCTGCCACAAATACCTACCAGGTGAAGTGGAGGAGGCCCCAGGTGGGGAAACTGGTGTGAAAGTGTGTCCCGACCTTGGGTAAGTGTCTTGGCCAGGGCCACATTATGCACAAATTCAGCAGATGCCCACTCTTACCTGAACTCAGTCCCAGGTCTTGGAAAAGAGAGATCCCAACTCCCTGACATAGGGAAATATAACTGGGATGTGACAGTGATGCAAAGAACACAGGTTGATGATAACCTTAAACTTTTCCCCCCAAATCCTCTCAAGCCTATAGGTGAGCTGGGAAAGTGGAATTATGCTGCCTGAACAAGAGGAACCAATGAATAAGGTGGCAAGTAGAAAGCCACCTAACAGCTGGATCCCAGGGTAAGATTTTAATATGAGAAGTAAGATTGCATCTGTCTGAAGCCAATAAATTGACCAAGATAAGCAGGGTAGCAGCGAAGGTTTAAGTTTACTAAATGCTCTCGGGTGAGGTCCCAAGGTCCAACAAATACGGGCCAGGGGAGTCACACCCGTCTTTGCTTGGCAGGGTTTCTTTTGTGCTGCTGTTGGCACTTTCTGAGGGAGTTTGTGGCAGGTGACTTATGAGAGGGAAATTCATACAACTCCAACCTGGCCACCCTTGATAAGTCAGGGTGGTCGTTTATTGTCCAGCAGGATGTCAGCACAGCTCTGGGATGTCCTTGGGGGCCGCTATTGTTTAACTCAGCAGATGGGATAAGGGAAGTCCCTATCTTTTCAGCCCCAAAGCTTACCTCCTCAGCGAGTGGGATGAGGGAGTCCCTATTTTCCCATCCCCAGACGTTATACCCAGGACTAGCACTGAGGACAGAGGTCATCACAATAACTTCACTCCATAGAGTGAATTGGAGGAAAATGCAGAGCAAACTGAAGACTCAGGAACATACAATACAACTATCCTAGACAAGGTAATTTATGTCCTAAATTAATTTACCCAGTAACACCTTGACCTTAACAGAAAATGAAAACTGGGCATAGTTTATTACATTCTTACCAGACAGAAGGTTATTTAAATGATGTCATGTGACATATTTCATGAAATAATACTATTTTTCCCTGTTCCTAGATCAGGTGATTTAATACTGCGAAAATGGAAATAACTACAAATTGATCTACAGATTCAACATAATCTTTATTAAAAGTCAGCTTTCTATTGTGCAGGAACTGTCTTCCCAATACTAATTCATCAGGAAATATAGGGGGCCCAAAATAGCTAACACAAACGTAAAAAAGATGACAAATGTTGCAGAACTTAAATGTCCCCATTTCAAAATCACTGTGAAGCTACCATAGGTGAGAGCAGTGTGGACTGGCATAATGATGACTGCTGGAAGCTGCCCATTGCCTTCACTAGAAGAGAGGTGTGGACAAGGAACCCAGAAGGCTGGTCTACCTAGAGGTTCTGGAAGGGTCAGAGCCATATATCCACTGTGTAGTTGAGACAAAGAGAGTTGAAGCAACTTCCACCTTTTAGTCTTATGTAAATCCTTACTGATAATATAGTATGGTTGTTACTGGAAATTGCTATAGGTGGATCCCAAACCTGAATAAAAGGGATTGCAAGGCCAGAGCAAAGCAAAGTCCTCTCTTGAGCTTCTGCCTGGCCCCCAATTTCCAAATTATTTTGTTGTCTAGTCTCCAGAGCCTGAACCCTGAACCACAGGGGACATGGCGGGTACCCTCACAGATGACAACAATATAATAGAATTGAGATTCCACAAATAGACCCTCATGAATAATCAATTGACTTTTGATAAAGGAACCAATATGATCCTATGAGAAAGGATTGTATGTCAACAAATACTGCAGGGACAAGTGACATGCACATGCAAAGAACCCAAATCAGACGTGTTCCTCCCACCATAGAAAAACATTCCTTCAGAATGGATTAAAGAACTAAATGAAATGGTGAAACCTATAAAGTTCTTTACAAAAGCTAGGAATAAATACTTGTGACCCAAAGTACAGCAGTGGTTTCTTAGAGGACACCAAATAGCAGGAAATAAAAAAGCAAAAATAGATCAATTCGATGTCATCAAAATGAAAATCTACAAAGGACAACATCAAGAAAGTGAAAAGACAACTACTCTGAATGAGTAGATATTTGCAAATTGTTATGCCCAGAGTTAAAAATCCCTAAAGACCACCAGGGAGCTGAGTCTGATGCAAAAGCAAAGAGCCTTTATTCGAGCTCAAGCTCTGTCTTTCTGCCTCTACCTACGCAGCAGCATGATGCAAAAGAGCCCCGAGTTTCAAAAGTACAGCAATTTTATAGGGCTTGGTGTTGGGTGGTGGTGTGATGTTTGGACCACTGAGTTGGCTGATTCCCATTGGTTGAGTGAGGGCTAGGTAGGGTCCAGTGACAAAAAGACAGGACGCGGCTAGGGTCTGGTTACACAAAGTCAGGATGCGATCAGCATACTTTTGGCCTTAGGTTAGTTCCCCTTGTATTCCCATTGGCTGATTTAAGGGTGAGCTGGGTAACTGACATATTCTGTGGTTTTTTCTTGGAGAAGGGGTCATGTCAGAGACATAGTTACACAAGATGGAGGACACAGTACAAAATGGAGTCAGTCCTGCTCTGCCCTTTCACAAATTACATTGGCGATAAAATAATTTTATTCAGAATATAACAAGGATTTTTATAAGTCAACAGTCAAAAGTAAGGTAAATAAGCTCAGGTGTCACAGCTAGGTTGGAGTGTTGTAGCATACAACAAAAGAATGTGGATTCCATCCCTGCTGGGGAAACAAGGGATGTTTCCCTCCCTTCACTCTTACCACTCCCTATAAAGCCAATAAAAATATATCATTGGTCAGGATTTTTTAAAAAGAAGGGTGACTGGTGTTACTCATTGGTGGGATGTTGACCTGAAGGTCAAGGTTCAATTCCTGGTCAACACATGGGTTATGGGCTCTATCCCCTGTAGTGGTAGTGGTAGTGGGGAGTGTGGGGGGCATGCAGAAGAGACCAATAAATAATTCCCTTATATCATTGACATTTCTACTTCTCTCTCCCTCTTCCTCCCTCCCTGAAATTAATTTTAACAAATCATGAAGAATGCAAACTTATTTCTTTTCATTTTATTTAAATAAATTTTTATTGTTCAGATTATTAGAATTGTTCCTCTTTTTTCTCTTCCACGTGGTTCACACACCACCCTCTGCCCTTACCTCCCCACCAACTGTCCTCATCCATAGGGGTACAAATTTTGTTGAGTCTCTTCCCACACCCCCTACACCCTTTCCACCGCCCCTCCAGAATTGTCAGTCCACACCCTTTCTATGCCCTTGATTCTGTTATATTCACCAGTTTATTCTGTTCATCAGATTTTATTCACTTGATTTTTAGATTCAGATGTTGACAGACATGTATTAGTTGCTCATAATTTTTATCTCTAACTTTTTCTTCTTCTTCCTCTTCTTAAAGAATACCTTTCAGCATTTCATATAATACTGGTTTTGGTGTTCACAAACTCCTTTAGCTATTTCTTACCTGTAATGCTCTTTATCTGACCTTCAATTCTGAATGATAACTTTTCTGGGTGGTGTAATCTTGGTTGTAGGTTCTTGCTATTATTCATCACCTTGAATATTTCTTGTCACTTCCACCTGGCCTGCATAGTTTCTATTGAGAAATCAGCTAACAATTGTATAAGTGCGCTCTTGTAGGTAATTAACTGTTTTTCTCTTGCTGCTTTTAATATTTTCTCTTCGTCTTTTGCTCTTGGCATTTTAATTATGATATCTTTTGGTGTGGTCCTTCTCTGTTTTCCTTTTTTGTGTGTGTGGGGGGTGTTATGTGTGGTTGGTGGACTTGTAAGTCTATTTCTTCTAACATTGGGGGAAGTTTTTGTTCATTATTTCTTCAAATAGGTTTTCACCATCTTGTTTCTCCTTCTTCTGGAACCCCCATAATTTGGATGTTCATATGCTTGAGGTTGTCCCAGAGGCTCCTTACCCTATCTTCAAATTTTTGGATTCTTTTTTCTTTTTGCTTTTCCAGCTGTTTTTGCTTTTTTGTATTTCAAATCTTTGTCTTGATTCTTGCATTCCTCTATTCTCCTGTTAGGTCTCTGTATGAAATATTTTTTCAGTTAGTGTGTGGTTAATTTGTACTTGGTCCTTCTTCATATCCTTGAGGTCCTCACTAAATTTATTGGCCTTTTCTAGGAAATTATTGAAAAATTTTATAACCGTGGGTTTCAACTTATATCTAGTCATTAGTTTTCCTCCATTTCTTTCATTTGTGATCTGTTTCTTTGTCTCTGCATTTTCACTGTTTTTCTGAGTTGGTAGAGTAGCTTTGTGTGCTAGGTGTTCTATAGGGCTCAATGGCTCAGCCTCCCCAGTTACCTGAGGTGGACACTCTTGGTACATGCCTTGTGGACTGTGTGCACAGCCTTGTTGTAGTTAAGCCTTGATAGATAATTGTTGGTATCACTGAGAGGAATTGACCTCCAGGCCAGTTGGCTGTGAGGATCAGCTGTGTCTAAGCTGGGAGAACTACTGTGCTGGAGACACCCTTATGAGACAAGACTTGCAAAATTGCAAAAGCCTCTGTGGTGAGCTTGGATGGGGCAGAGTCTCAGGACTGAGTATATAGCCTTGGTTTCCAGTCAGCCCTGCCCTTTGTGGACCCTGGGTCTCAGTGTCCTTCGATAATCTCTGCAAGCACCTCTGTTAGGCCGCCTCGAGTTTCACCTGCTTCCAGACATTGCAGTTTCTACCCTAATGAACCTGGGTTCCCAGAGCCTCACCCAGAACTGGAGTGCAGCACAGTTGGTAGCTTCTGTCTTCCTGCCATCTGAGAAAGCCAGCCATGCATTCAGCTGCCAGCCCTTTTTGTGCTCCTCCATATCTCAGCCTTTTGCAGTTGCTCTGAGTCTCAAGGTGCTTTTCTCTTTCCTTCTAATTGTAGAATTTCCACTCATCCAGCTTTCCTGTTGTTCTGGATGGTGTCCGTTTTTTCTTTTCATTGCAGTTTTGATATTGTTGTGCGAGGCAGCAGTTTAGGTGTTTACCTATTCTTCCATCTTTCTTTCTCCCAAGACAACATTTTTATCTTATAATAGACTAGAGGCCCAGTGCATGAAATTCATCCATGGGGGCAAGGGCCTTCACCCCTGCCTGCATCCTCTCCAATCAGGACCGCTCAGAGGATGTCTGACTGCTCATTGGATTGGGCATAAACTGGTAGTTGGACATCCTTCTCACAATCCAGGACTGCTAGCTCCTAATCACTTGCCTGCCTGACTGCCTGATCACCTCTAAGTGCCTCTGCCTGCTGGCCTGCTGCCCCTAACTGCCCTCCCCTTCTGTCCTGATTGCCTCTAACTTCCCTTCCCTACCTGCCTGATCACTGCTAAGTTCCCTTCCCTGCCAACCTGATTCCCCTTAACTGAAACTGCCTTGGCCCAAACCACTGTGGCTTTGTATGGATTGATGTCCATAAGATGTCTAGTCTAATTAGCATATTACCTTTTTATTAGTATAGATCTCAAAGATATTTTAATGACATGGAAACTGTTTACAGTATTAAAGAAAACAAATTAGGGGACAAAAATGTGCATGCACTACGCACCGGGTTTTAAGAATGTGCACATGTGTCACGTTGGGTCAGTTTTCCTGTAGGGCTGCTGAGTGTTATGAACTTGAAACCCAATGGCAGTTCCCAATATATTGGGCGCTGCATGGTTTTGCTTTGTTTTTATGCTCAGATTACTTTAGTTTTATTTTTCTATTACTGCAATAGTTACATAATGTACAATCTACCCTTTCAACTTTTTAAAATTTTACAACCCAATGTTTTTTTTAAAGTATATTTACAATGTTCTGCAATTGTCACTATCATCTAATTCCAGAAATGTTCCATCATTGTTCGAAGCTACCTATTGTCTTCACTGTCAGAAAAGTATGAACAAGGAGCCTGGAACGCTGGTGAACCTTGAGCTCTGGCAAGGGCCAAAGCTCTGCACTGAATGTTCAGTTGAAGAAAATGGCGGCTCAAGCGATTTCCTGACCAAATAGTCTCAACGTAAATCTTTACTAATATTTACTAACCTTTAAGATAGTCTGTGTGTTACCAGAATTGCCTGCCTGACCAAGGGCAATATTTGATCCAAATCTGAATAAAAAGTTGGCAGGGCCTGGGCACCAGCAAAGTCCTTCCCATAGCATTGAACTCTCCGCCTAGCCCTCAATTTCCGAATTATTATTTCTTTGTATCATCTCTTCATTTGCCTGTGGCCCTGCTCCAGATCCCAAACCCTAAACCACACAGGAAGTGTCATCTCACACATCACTCCCAAAAGAAATCCCATGACTAAGCGCAGTCACTGCCAGTTTTCCTTTCCATAGTCCTGTCAATCATTCATCTTCTCTCTGTCTCCAAGGGTTTGTTTTTTCTGGAAATAAACTGAGTAGAATCATACAATTTTTTTGTTGTGTTATAAGAATAAAATATTTTGGTTTTACTTAATTGTTGTGGCCATAAAGGCATTGTTACTTAACCCATTGAGGGCATAATGTAGTAATCATGATCTTCTCAAAGATGGTTGTAGCTCCTTTCCTTGGTGTTCAACAATCTCTTTTTACCAGAACATTCACTGTAAAGGACATGAAGTTTCCCTTGATGATCACTTCTCTCTTCCATGGAAGAGAATCCAGCTCTTAGGTGGAGTTCTAGACATTTAGCTGTTCCTTGGCTCCTCTTCTTGTCCAATTTAAACTAGAGATGACCTTTGAATATCATGGCATTTAAAGGTGCTGACTCTCCTGCAATTGAAAATTCACACATAACTTTTGGTTCACCAAAAACTTCAGTTCTCCATATCTAGGAGGGGTTGGTTTCAGGACTCCCAGTGGATACCAAAACCCATGCATGGTCAAGTCCCTTATATAAAAGTAGAGACCTGGTACACAGTAATTTCTGTAGTGTGGGTGTTAGGAGGGAGGTCATTCAGCCCGGCCTGTGCCCTCTCACAGTCTGAGAGCCCTCAGGGGATGTCGTACAGTTGGCTTAGGCCCACTCCCAAGGAAGAAAGCCACAGTCTTGCCTTCCTCTGGGGGAGGTGACTAGCTGATCGGGATGGGGCTGTCCCCATCACTTCGACAGTGCAGAGGCTGCTTTGCAGCCACAGCAGCTTTCTTTGGAAGGCAGTCCAAAAGGAGGTGCAGGAGGATGTTCAGCTGTCCGGTCTAATTAGCATATTATGCTTTTATTATTATAGATGACATAGAAAAATGCACATTATTGTCACACAACAGAGGCAGATTACCAGCAGTGGATGGAAAATACTGTTTTCAATACACAGATCTTTGAATCTTCAGATGGGGATCACAGGGATATGAGGAATGAGTGTATTTACTGAAAAAAATTCAATGCATAAGTGGACCCCCATAGTTTAACCCGCTTTAATTAAAGATCAACTGTTCTCTCTGGTTCCTCCTAACCCCCCTTCCTAGCTTGTTTAGTCCAGATTTACTGATATTCAGGAACCAAGTCAGCTTCTGTCTCATCAGGTGGGGAGTCTCTGACCATCAGCACTGGTCTCTGTTTCTCTGGTGCTGTGTTCACCACACTGGACATTTCTCCCAGTGCCTCCCTCAGTCCTGCTAATTAACTTCAGGCACAGTACAACTTTTATTGGTATAACTTCTTCAATTATCTGTCCTTTAAAACTCATTAAGGTTTTGCCAACAACCTGTATTAATAGTGTGATCTCTCCCAACATACACTATGTCCAAGTGATGGTAGTGATACTTGGGTTAATAAAGAACCACATTTACCAAATGACTCAAGAGCATTTCTTGTAAGATCTCCAATGTCACATCTGCCTGTGTTCCTCACCATATCTGTTCACTCTCTGTCCCTCTAGGATGAGGAATCTGAACTGGGTGATGGAGAGAGTGAAGGTCACCTGGGCCTGTGCACAATGAGGCTACTTCAGAGAAGAGTCCCCCCCCAAAAAGTAACACTCAGTCATCCCAGCATCCAGTTCAGAATAACAACCAAAGTCTAGTATCTGATTGGAAAATTTCCATTCACATTTGAAGGCAAGATTAGCCTTGTGTTTGGGAAACTTCTGTATTGTGTGTGCTGAACAGTTTCCACTTTCATTTCTCACTTTTAAAAAAATGTGAAGTTCTTAGTTCAGAGCTGTTCTTACAGCTCATTCGTGGGGTCCTGGCATGGAGCCAGCAATGCAGCCCTGGCGTGGCATTGGTCAGATATCATTCCTTCTGTTTGGAGTGGTGTGACTGCTTTCTGTTTCCTGCTGTTCCTGCTACTGCTGCAGGGCATTTGAAACAGGAAGTGATCTGGCCTGGGCATCAGGGTGTTGTCTGTAAGGAATGGCCTTTGCATGTAGCAGAGACCAGCCTCCCAGCTTGAAATCCACAGGTGGAACCAAGGGCACTATTCCAGGCAATCAGACACTGGAGAAGGGCCTCAATGACACTGAGGGGTCTGCCCCTCCTCCTGAGCCACATCCCACATTCCTGACATTCTTTATGAGAACAGGAAGTTCCACCAAATTTGTGTCTGTTCCCTGGAAAGAGTGCCCTGAGGCCAGATGGAAATAACACCCTGTGCACCCAGGAGGAAATCCAGCCTCTTTAGCACCTGCTAGAAAAGGGAAGCCTGTGACATTACAAAGTGCAGAATGTTGTCTGTTTCACCTTTCATATTCACAGCTCTCTCTGCACCACAGGGAGCTGTGGGAATGTCTTCTCTGGGTTGGTTCCAGGGGTGCCTGAAATCAGGGCCCCCTTTCCCTTTTCAGAGGGACTGAGCATAGACAGGTGACTCACTAGGAAAATAGGTATAACATCGCTGTGCCTGTGACCTGCAGTGAGGCCTCATGCCAGGATCTTCCTGAGAAAACTGAGTGGAGAGAATTCAGCCAATGGGGTTTCCAGTAGACTCCTGCTCACCATGGCACCCTGAGCATCCTTGGCAGTGGGAACAACTGGGAACATGATGGTGACCGAGACAGCCCTCGTCGCTGTCCCCATGGAGCTCTACTAGTAGGTCCAGTAGATATGCGAGACTCATTCCAGACAGACAATCCAGAAGGGGCAGCACGGAGAATGGGGATGGAGAGACAGCTTGTTGGGGACTGTTTATATGGGCTTTGAGTATTCTACTGCACAGGTGCCTGTCCTGGCTGAGAGAATGAAACACAGGGGCCATTGAAGATGAAGTAATGCTTATCTTTGATCCAAGGAACAGCAACAACATTACCCTGAGGGGAAGGGTTCAGGTTCATTCCTGTGTGAAGTACGTATGAACAGGCATGAAATGTGCATGTTGACTTTGACCTTTTGTTTCCTATAGCCTGGGCCAGGGTCAGGTTCCTGGATATGGGCTGGGTGGAGGGTTTGTCCTTTGTTCTGCCTCCAAGGGCGGCAAAATCAGCTCACATGTGCAGTGGGAGTGTGCTGGGGCTGAAAGCTGTCAGTCACACAAAAAATCAAATCTTCCTTTTCTATAGGGAGATGAAAGGCACTACTTGTAAAGTAGCCTATTTCACCTTTGAGGAAGTGTAAGAATTCTAACCCAGGACTGTCTGACCCGAAACCCTCATCACTGTTGAGGCAGGGGCTCAAAATGTCCATGGACTGCCCCTTAATGCCCATTTTACCAGTACAGTCTCCGAGATCCCCTGCCCTGACCTGATCCCTCCATTTTCCCACCCAAGTCCTGACTCAACTGCTACAGAGACCAGGATCCAAGCCCAGGAGGGCGGGCTGTGCTGAGAGACTCCAATCCCAACTCTGCCTCAGGAAACCTGTTTCTCTCTAGGTCTGGATGGTATCGGGGCCAGCTTTACCACTCTTTTTGGAAGAGACACCTAGAGAGTGTGGAGCCTGCTTTGGATTCCCACAGGAAGCACCTGGGACTGAAGATGTGAGAGCCGAATGCTTTTATTTTTTTGGAGGTGGGGGCACTTAAGTATGGAAAAGAAACTGCAAGTCTGAACCTTTCCATTCTCATGTTTACTAAGTATCTGTGCATGACTCATTGGGAAAAATAGATGCTACATGATTTTGTCACTTTAGACATTTCAAAAACAGATAGATTTACACAGAAATGCTTATTATTATATTTTCAATAAACTCTACTTTAATTTTTAAAGTATCTGCTTTGACAAATTCATTGGCTTTACAGCCTGAGAGTGTCATACTCACAGTTTGGGGACTATTTCTTTACCCTGCAGGTGTAAGAGGAGGTGGGTAGCGTGAAAAGCAGGGAGAGGAGTGTGCTATCCCCACCGTTTTCCAGAGTACAGACATTTAGACTGGTATTTCTGCTTTCAGATGCCTCCTCCCAGGTCTCCTGCCTCCTTTCTACTCCCTCACAGGAGACAGATACTGGAATCTTCCATAGACTTAAACCTCACCACTTTCATACCCTGCTAGGATCAGGCTGTGGCTTCTAATGCACTCAGGTGAAGTCCAGAATCCTCACCAAGGTCACAGGGTGACTGACCCTGCCCTGTACTTTGCTCTTCTGGAGCTGAATCCCGCTGAAATAGTCACAGTTCTTGCTCATTCTTAAAATCACAGCTCAGATTTGCCCTCCTCCAGGAAACCACACTTGATGCCATTGGTGTCCATTTCCCAGCCCTTCAAACTCCGAGTCATTATTGCTTGGGATGGTCTGTATCCACCAATGGATCTAAGAACCAGAAGGACAGAGCCTGGGACTAAGTCATCCCTGGGGAACATCAAATAGTAAAAGGCTGATGACAGAGCAGGTGCTCAGAGAATATTGAATGAATAAATTAATAAGTGAATGGATGAAGGAGTGAATGACTGAATGAAAGCACTGTGTCCAGGGTGTATCTAACTCAACATGCCTGTCCTGACATACCAACTTTCTGATAATTTTTACCTGAAGCTCAAACTTGTCCTCCTTTAGGCAGCCTCCCTGTCCTCCCTATAATGCTTTTGTTCAACTGAAGCCTAGATCTCATAGGCTGAGGAGGCCTAAGGGCCTCTCTGTGTGGAATAGCCTCTCTCCCAGCCGAATCTCCTCTGTATCTTCATCCTACATACATAGGACCCAACCCTGCCTGGGTGAGCCAGTTGGACCAGCACACAGATCCTTTCTGATATTACTGGTTTGGTTTCATTTATTAGCAGAAAAAGAGTGCATCGTCGGGCAGCTTACTACAGTTTCAAAGAAAGATAAGCAATATGCACCTTCATCCTCCCGTAGGGGAGCAGCTCCCTCTCTCCTGACCTTCTGTGGCTCTCTCAGAGGACACACTCTCCCCTCCCCCACAGAGCAAGCATATTCAGCACAAGGAAGATGAATTCCTGTAAAGGAGACAGTAGGAACCTCTCACTGGTCCTGTTGTCATCAGTCTTACAGGGTCAAGATCTACAGAAGAGTCTTTGGACATTTTTTTCCCAGATTGTCAATGATACAAATAAGTATGGCAATGCCATGCATTACATCCAACACTTGTAAGTCATCAATTGCTTATTAGGTGTCCTCACAACTTCTCCCATTCTCTCATTCAGAGCCTCCTCCCTCTCTGTCTCTATGAACCAAATGAAAACAGTGGCCTTTGCAGGGCAGCCTCAGCATGAATCTCAGAGCCTGAAATTGTGCCTGAGATATACAAGCTGTGTGTCCTTTAGTAAATGACAACTAAAAAACAAAACAGAAGTGGACATAGCATCTTTCTGGCATTTTAGTTCCTATCTTGGTTTCAGGAGAGACCACAGTAACCTAGGACATTTCTCATTTATCCCACTTATTTAAGTTAAAATGTCCAAATCTATAGCCACTATCAACTTCCACTTTGCACAAGCAGGCAGGAGTCCAAATCACACTATATAGTGAAGATACTCAGGGAAAGTAATATTCCAGGAGCAGAAACAATGAAGTGGTGTGGACAGTTTCTTCTGCTCTCTGGACCCAGACTCCACATGTAAATGTGTCTTCCACCAAAATAAAACCTACTCTGGTCAGGTGAGCAGTGACAATACACTGGTCCTTAGATTGGGTGTGTGATGTAGGACAGATTGTTGATGAGCTCCCCCAAGAGAGTTTGAAATTTGCAAAAGAACGTGGAGAAAGTAGAAGACTTGCGGGATTGAGTGGATAAGGTATGTTTTGTTATTTCAAATTGGGGAAGTGGGGATGATCCGAAGTTGTATCCTATACCCTTCTTTTTGCTCAAGTGGCTTTATTATTGGGGGATGAGAGGACAATGAACCCACATGTTATGCATTTTTTGCCATTTTGTTCATTAATTCTGGTTGCTTTGTAGTTCTCTGTTTCTTCTTCTTTTGCTCTCTCTTCCTCTGGTTTCATGACAGTATTTAGCGTTTTATTTAGATTTCACTTTCATTATCTTTTGTGTATCTACTCTAGGATTTTGTTTTGAGGTTATCATGAGCCTCAGACTTATCAGCCTATATGTATACCAACTGTGAATCGGCAGTTCTACTTTTGGGGACAGAACCCAAATAAATTAAGCAGTTGTTCAAAAATTACTTGTTCACAAATGTTCATAGAATTAAAAGGTGGAAACATCACAAATGTCCATCAATTAGTAAATGGTTAAAATAAGGGTGATAGGTACATATAATAAAATATTATTTCTTATGAGTTAAGAAGTACTGATCCACCCTACAACATGGATGAATCTTGGGAACTTTGAGATAATTGAAAGAAGCGTGACACACAGCACATATTGTACCTTTCCATCCATATCAAAATTCAAATAAGTAAAGATATCAACCCTGAAAGCAGATTAATGATTTCTAGGGATTGGAAGCAGCATGGAATGGGCAATAAGGCTCAATGGTTGTAGAGGGTATAGGGGATGTTGAATTTATTCTGGTGGTGGGTACACAGCGAGGAAACTTGTGAGGTCCGAGAGTGACTCCCTGTTTCCTCTGCTTGATGGGCTGACTCGCGCAGAAACATGGGGATGGTGGGAGAGTAGCTGGGTTCCGCAGGAGAATCCCTGTGGCCTGGGGGTGAAGGACTAGGCAATGGCAGGACAAACTTGTGATAGATGGTTCCAGAGCAGGGTGAGCCTGCATACCTGCTCAAAGTGGGTGTAGAGCTCAGTGACTCAGGTGACTATCGATTCTGATCTGGAGAGAGGAATGTGGAGCTGTGTGGTGCAGGGGATGGTGGCCGTGCAGCTGCAGTCACGGTGGCAAAGGACGGAAAGGCGTCTGGGGTCCCAATGGATGAGAAGCCTTTTTGGCCTGCGTTCCTTGGAGAGGAGCCTGGGAAACTGAGTGAGGTTGACATGGAGTCTGGGAACCCAGGGCCTGAGGATCGGTCCAGAAAGTAGCCAGACATGGCCCACTCTCTACAGGTGCTCACCTGGTTGAGAAAGCTGCTGTTCCCAGGACCCTCTACCCCCTCTTCTGGCTACAGCAATGGAGGAAGAAGTGAGCCTTGGTGCCTGTGTGCGGGCCTGCGACTGTGTGTGTGTGTGTGTGTGTGTGTGTGTGTGTGTGTGTGTGTGTGTGTGTTTGGGTGTGTGCGTGTGTGCGTGCCCTTCAAAAAAAAACAAACACGTTGAAAGACATCAAAGCAGACAAGCAGAGGGACTTTCACTTCCAAGTGCTGTGTTCTGAGTCCTGGCAATCCCATTGAAGCAGCAGCTCAGACGACGTGGTCCACACACTGCTGACCTCTGAGAGGATGTGAGCCCAGAAAGGAGGGACTGGGTTTAAATACCAGCAGGCACCACCTCGTGGGAGCCGCGGTGGATCATGGGATATGAGGGAGCGGGGTTGCACACCACCCTACCACCAGGTTATTTGGCATTGTCAGGCTGACTCCGCCAAAGAGAAAATTGCTCTCTTGACTTGACAGTCTATTCTCAAATGCAAACACTGTCAGGGCAGAACGTAGGTATTTGGTTTCAGACATTTATAGAGGCCCTGGCCCGTTTTTCTCAGTGGTCGAGTGTCCACCCTTGAACTAAGAGGTCAGCGGGTCTATTGTGTCTCATGCCCAGGTTGCAGACTCTTTGTTTAAATCAAAAAGAAAGAACGGAAACATACCAAGATTTAAAAGAAAACTTTACTCACATCTATAACCTATGATTAAGAAGAAGATAAGCAAATAACCAGATCCTTAAACCAAGTATTTCTTTCCATCTTAGATACACAGAAAGAAAATCAAATGACAGCTGGAGAAAACCCTCTACTGAGTAAACTACTCTGCTCAAAGGACTTTCCATTTAGTAGGTGACTTTACATTTCTACCGCTAAACGCTTTTGCCGAATATTTTGTGAGAGAATTTGAAATGGACTTTAAAATATCTTCACTGGAAAACATTCTAGTGTGTGACAGTGCACACCTGAAGCAAATAATTGGAAGCCAAACCCAATGTGCCCCCCACTGAAAAGTGGTGTGACATTTTCGAGGTCTACACTTCCAAATATTTTCTGTGTCCCCTCTTGGAAGTGTGCATATAATCTGATTTCAAAAACAAAATCCCCAGTGAGATGGTCCCCGAATGCTACTGAGATTTGCCTGACCCAAGTCCCTAAGCCCTGACCGCCCTCTGCATCAGCAAATCCGTGCCCGCCTCCACTCCCACCTACCACGGCCCTGTTACCCACTTTCAGGTGGCTTCTTTTAGGACGATTCCGCTGCCACTTCGACCCCCAACAGAGGGAAAAGCCCTTCCCTACCTAGTCCTGGACTCCTCGAATTACAGCACATGCGGAGGGACCCGGGATCACAGAGGTCCAACTTCCTAAGGTGGGGCCAGGTTGATGGAGGACATTGGTGTCCACCGCAGGTCCCAAAGGGCTGGGAGGAAAAGATGTCCCAGAGCCTGGTGGGTCTGGAACTCTGTACACCTGCCTCCTCCCTACCAGTCTCCCTGCCAATCACCTTCTTAAATGGAGAGCAGGGCTTTGGCAGAAAAAGTGACGCCCAGGACCCTGGACAGAGGCCCTCAGGGCCCCACAATCTTCTCAGGTGGATGAGTCCCTGAAACCTGGAGCTTCCGTGCAGAGGAGGCCTCAGCGCCCCTTGCCACCCATTGCCGGGACCCGCGCATGCGCACAACAGTGGACTGTGTCCTCCCCACCTACCCCCAGATCAGAACAGTGTCATTCAGGTGGGAAAGTGCCCACTTGCAAACCCTCGCGCATTCACCCTGTGGTTCCGGCCAAGTCCCTGCCCACCGCAGGCCGACCACCTGCAGCAGCACTTTGACCTGAAAGGATGGGGAGTCCCTGGGCCACAGGCCCATTTTGCCTCCATTCCCGCAGACACAGTACTGGGCTGTGAGCGGGGCTGCATCTCGGAGGAGCATCTTGGAGATACAAGGAGCCTCTACCCACCGGGAGCCTCCCTACACCTGCACTTGTAGTTCATTCACCCCAGCGTCTCACCTGTGGCTTCCTGCTTATACAGATGCGCATGCGCATGCTCATGCGCACACAGGGCCTGGGCATCCAGGCAGAGATGGGACCCCTGGCCTTTGTAGAATCCTTGGTTCTGCTGGATCGACTGCGAAAGACATCGAGAAAGGAGCACAGGACTCTGAGCCAAGACCAGGTTGAGTGAAAGTTCCATCTTGTTGTGCTTTGATGGAAGCCAACAGGAGGGTCTGTCTGAACACCTATTGGGATGAGGGGGCCCTGGACCCATGTTCCCCGAATCCTCATGGCACTCAGCCCTGAGTGACCACGGTTCATCAGCGGCTCTGAAGGAGGTGGAAGCCCAAGGCCAGGACTTTCCCAAATTCACAGTCACCACCCTTCCTGTGTCCCCAGACCGAGACTCACACCCAGTCCTGAGCCAGGCCACGAGTCTCCAAGATGGGATCCTCCCTGGCCCCTCCACCTGGCTGTCTTGAGGAAGAGGACCTTCTGACCTGGCTGTACCAGCTGGGGCCCGACATGCTCACACACGCATGCCCCAGTGAGCATGGTCCAATGCTGTGTGACCGAGCAAAGGTTTCTAAACACTAAAATGATCATAAGCACCAGAACCACTGGCTTGGTTCTAATTCCAGGGTGAATGTGGATTGGAAGGCAAAGGGCCTCATGATATAGACGGTTTGGGGAGGATCAGGGTCAGTGGTGGAGGGAGGGATAAAGGAAGGGGTCCAAGGGAAGGAACCGGGTGGGACTGAGACAGTGTAATCACAGAGAGTGGAGGGACTGACACAGGGGCACGGAGTGGTGAGTTGTCAGTGGGGGAAAGGATTAAAGAGGGAAAGAGAGAGATGGGGGCCTTGGAAACTTGAAGAGGGTAAGGATGTGAAAAAGGAAGTAAACTGAGAAGACCGATGGTGAAAAGTGAGAAAGGAGAGGAAAGGGACGAAGCTGAGAATGGGGAACTCTCAGAGATTGAGAACATGTGTTCAGTGCAGAAGTGGGATCAGAAGCAGGTGGGGAGAGGAGATGCAGAATCCCAGGGAAAGAAGGAGAAACAAGGAGGCCAGAGAGAGGTGCCCGTGGAGGAGGGCTCAGTTGTTGAGCCCCTCCCATGAAATAGACAGGCAGAGGGTCAGAGGCATTGAGGGATGACAGCGGAGAGGCCAAGGCATGGGGAGGGCAGACATAGAAGGACCAGCAGTCGGCCACGGAAAACCAACTGGGGAGGGGAAGGTGGTTGGACATGGTGAGACGCTGGGAAGCTGAAAGTTTGTGTGAAGGCAGGTCCAGGCTGATGTCAATAGTCACCTTGTTGACCCCCAGAAGGTCATATATGAGACAGGGGACATCTCCAGCAGGGACACAGGTACCCTGGGGAAACACGTGGTCACCGCCATCTCCTGTGTTGCCCACAAGGGCACAGACAGGCGGGAGGTTCTCGCTGGCATGGTGGCCGGCAGCAGGGTCGGAGGCAGGCAGGGGAGGCCCGCTGGACAGCTGAGGGTTGACGATGGCCTGGGCAGTGCTGTCTGCCACTGGAAGGGTGCCTTCTGTGAGCCAATGAGTGACAATAGCAACTAGGAGGGCAACAGTGTGAGTGAGGGAGGGAGCGAGGAGGTTCCCTCCGGCTGGTGGGTGTGTGACCAGCACCAGAGTCATGCACATGTGAATGCCTCGCTGTGTCCTGCTGGCCCCTCCCTTGGCCCACACGTGTTGCAGTTGAAGGACTATAACGGAGAGGAGCAGCAAGGCCCTGGGTGTGTCCTGGGATGAAAGAGAATGAACTTGGCACCGCAGAACATCTGGGAGTCCCTGTGGTGTAAACCTCCAAAGTCTGTGAGCACCTGGGGGTTTCCAGTGCCTGATGGGCTGACTCCCGCAGAAATCTGGGGACTGTGGGAGGATAACAGGGTGACTTCAAAGAGTCCCTTAGGACTATGGGTGAAGACATGGAAGTCCTCCGGGAGGACCTTGGTGTGGTCCATAACTGACTCTGTGTTTCCAGTGCCTGATGGGCTGACTCCCGAAGAAACATGGGGATGGTGGGAGAGTAGCTGGGTGCCTCTGGAGAGTCCCTGAGGACAATGGGTGAAGAGGTGGGAGACCTCTGCGAGGAACCTTGTGAGGTCCGTGAGTGATTCCGTGTTTCCTGTGCTTGATGGGCTGACTCCCGCAGAAACCTGGGGATGGTGGGAGAGTAGCTGGGTTCCGCAGGAGAATCCCTGTGGCCTGGGGGTGAAGGACTAGGCGATGGCAGGACAAACATGTGATAGATGGTTCCAGAGTAGGGTGAGCCTGAATACCTGCTCGAAGTGGACGTAGAGCTCAGTGACACAGGTGACCATCGATTCCGATCTGGAGAGAGGAATGTGGAGCTGTGTGGTGCAGGGGATGGTGGCCGAGCAGCTGCAGTCACGGTGGCAGAGGATGCAAAGGCATCTGGGGTCCCAATAGACGAGAAGCCTCTTTGGCCTGGGTTCCTTGGAGAGGAGACCGGGAAACTGAGTGAGGTTGACATGGAGTTTGGGAACCCAGGGCCTGGGGATCGGTCCGAAAGGAGCCAGACATGGCCCAGTCTCTGCAGGGCTCCACCTGGTTGAGAAAGCTGCTGTTCCCAGGACCCTCTACCCCCTCTTCTGGCTACAGCAATGGAGGAAGAAGTGTGCATTGGTGCCTGTGTGCGTGCCTGTGTGCGTGCCTGTGTGTGTGTGTGTGCGCCCTCCAAAAAAAACGTGAAAGACACCAAAGCAGACGCATACAGTCAGAGGGACTTTCACTTCCCAAGTGCTCTGTCCTGAGATCTGGCAATCCCCTTGAAGCAGCAGCTCAGACAACGACGTGGTTTCACACTGCTTACCTCTGAGAGGATGTGAGCCCAGAGAAGAGGGCCTGGGTTTAAATACCAGCAGGCACCGCCTCCTGGGAGCCGCGGTGGATCATTGGATATGAGGGGCGCGGTTTCTCACCACCCTACTACCTCCAGGTTATTTGGCATTGTCAGGCTGACTCCGCCAAAGAGAAAATTGCTCTCTTGACTTGACAGTCTATTCTTAAATGCAAACACTGTCAGGGCAGAACATAGGTATGTGGTTTTATACATTTATAGAGGCCCTGGCCCGTTTTTCTCAATGGTCGAGTGTCCAGCCTTGAACTAAGAGGTCAGCGGGTCTATTGTGTCTCATGCCCAGGTTGCAGACTCTTTGTTTAAACCAAAAAGAACGAACGGAATCATACCAAGATTTAAAAGAAAACTTTACTCACATCAATAACCTATGATTAAGAAGAAGATAAGCAAATAACCAGATCCTTAAACCAAGTATTTCTTTCCATCTTGGATGCACAGAAAGGAATCAAATGACAGCTGGAGAAAACCCTTTACTGAGTAAACTACTCTGCTCAAAGGACTTTCCATTTAGTAGGTGACTTTACATTTCTACCGCTAAACGCTTTTGCCGAATATTTTGTGAGAAAATCTGAACTGCACTTTAAAATTTAAAATGGACTTTTCACTGGAAAACATTCTAGTGTGTGACAGAGCACACCTGAAGCAAATAATTGGAAGCAAAACCCAGTGTGCCCCCCACTGAAAAGTGGTGTGACATTTTCGAGGTCTACACTTCCAAGTATTTTCTGTGTCCCCTCTTGGAAGTGTGCATATAATCTGATTTCAAAAACAAAAACAGAATCCCCAGTGAGATGGTCCCCGAATGCTACTGAGATTCGCCTGACCCAAGTCCCTAAGCCCTGCCCACCCTCTGCATCAGCAAATCCGTGCCCGCCTTCACCCCCACCTACCACCGTCCTGCCAACCACTTTCATGTGGCCTCTTTAAGGATGATTCCACTGCCACTTCTACCCCCGACAGACGGGGAAGCCCTTCCCTACCGAGGTCCTGGAGTCATTGAATTACAGCACATGTGGAGGGAGACGGGATCACAGAGTTCCAATTTCCTAAGGAGGGACCAGGTTGAGGGAGGACCTTGGTGTCCACCGCAGGTCCCAAGGGCTGGGAGAAAAAGACGCACCAGAGCCTGGAAGGCTGGAACCCTGCATACACCCCCCCCCCCGCCTCTCTTCCAGTCCCCTGCCAACCATCTTCTTGGATGGAGAGTTGGGCCTTGGGCACAAAATTGATCCCCAGGACCCTAGACAGTGGCCTTCAGGCCTCAGAATCTTCTCCAGGTGGATGAGTCCCTGAAACCTGGGGCTTCCATGCAGAGGAACCCTCAATGCCACCTCCCGTCCATTGCTGCCACTCACGCATGCGCACAACAGGGGACTGTGTCCTCCCCATCCACCCTCAGATCTGACCAGTGTCATCCAGGGGAGAAAGTGCCCACTTATACACCCTTGTATTCACCTTGTGGTTCCGGCCAAGGTCCCGTCCAATGCAGGCCAATCACCTGCAGCAGCACCTTGACCTGAAATGATGAGCAACCTCTGGCCAAAGGCCCATTTTCCCCCTATTCCTGCAGACACGTTACTCAACTGTGAGCAGGACTTCATTCGAGCGGGGCATCCTGGAGACACACATAGCCTCTACCCGCCGGGAGCCTCCCTACACGTGCACCTGTAGTTCATTCACACCAGCGTCTCACCTGCTCAAATACATGGGTACGCGCACATGGCCCAGGCATCCAGGCAGAGATGGGAGCCCTGGTCTTTGCAGAATCCCTAGTTCTGGTGAATTGACTGGCAAAGACATTGTGAAAGGAGCACAGAACTCTGAGCCGAGGCCAGTTTGAATGAAAATTCCATCTTGTTGCCCTTTGATGGAAACCAGCAGTTGAGTCTGTCTGAATACCTATGAGGATGAGGGACACAGTATGAAAGCAATTGAGTTTTTGAATGGAGAACATCTGGGAGTCCCTGTTTTGTAATTGCTGGAGTAAACAATTGCTGAGATCATGTGCTTCTGGGGGTTTCCTTCGTGTGATATGCTGAGTTCTGCACAAATCTGGGGACTGTGCAATAGTATCTGGGTGATGCCAGAGAGTCCCTGAGGCCTGAGTGTTAAGGACTAGGTGTTGGCAGGACAAATATATGATAAAAGGTGTTTGTTCAGGGTGAATCTGATCACCTGATAGAAGTGAGTGTAGGTAACTCAGGTGACCATGGATTCTCATCTGGAGAGAGGAATGTTGAGCTGTGTGGTAGGGGGATGGTGGCAATGCAGCTCCAGTCACAGTGACAGAAGATGAAAAGGCCTCTGGGGTCCCAGGGGAGAGGCAGCCTGTTTAGTATGGGTTTCTGGGAGAGAATAGTGGGGAGCTGAGTGAGGTTGACAGGGAGTTGGGAACACATGGCCTAGGGCCATTTCTGAGAAGGAGCCAGACATGACCCACTCTCTTCAGGTGCCTTCCTGGTTGAGAAACCTGCCACTCCTAGGTCTTTCTGCTCTCTCGTCTAAGGATTGCAAGGACAGTGTGGTGTGAGTATGCCTGTATGTGTGCGTGTGTTGTGTGGGAGTGTGTTGTTTAAAAAAAAAAAGTGGAAGTCAACAAAATAGACAGATGTGCACTTCCCAAAGGCTCTGTCCTCTGCCCTGGAAATTCTCTTGCATTTGAGGCTCAGAGGAAGTGCTCCACATTTTGCTGTCCTCTGAGAGAATGTGAGCACAGAGAGGCGGGCCTGGGCTTAAATACTAGTGGTACTCCTTTGGTGGGGAGTCGCGGTGAATCATGGGATATGAGAAGCGGGGTTTCCACCTCCCTACCCCCAAGTCATTACCACTTTGTCAGGCTGACTCCACCCAATAGAAAATTGCTCTCTTGACTTGACAGTCTATTTTAAAATGTCAAACCCTGTAAGGTGAAAACTTATTTATCTTTTTTCACAAAGTAATCATAATGCTTAATGTAGGTTCATCAATTATAACAAATTGTGACTTCTCTGGGATTTGGGGATGGAGGGTGGTGTGTGGAGATGTTGATAAACAGGCCCGCTATGCTTACGTGGATACAGGCTTTGAAAAATCTTTGTACCTTCCTCCCATTTTTGCTACTAATCTACGACTACTCTAAGAAATTAATTTCTTTTAAAATGTTAGAATTTGCAGAAACCAGTTTGGCTCAGTGGATAGAGCGTCGGACTGCAGACTGAAGGGTCCCGGGTTCCATTCCGGTCAAGGGCATGTACCTTGGCTGTGGGCATATCTCCAGTAGGGGGCGTGCAAGAGGCAGCTGATCGATGTTTCTCTCTCATTGATGTTTCTGACTTTCTATCCCTCTCCCTTCCTGTCTGTAAAAAATCAATAAAATATATTAAAAATAAAAATAAAATGTTAGAATTTAAGAGGGGTGACTGAAAGTAAAAACTATGTAGATTTCCCTTAAAAATGAAAAATAGAGGTAGCATAGTAGTCCCACCTCAGAGTACTTATCTTAAAGAATTGAAATAATCATCTCAGTGATACTGGCACTGTCATGCTGATTGCACCACTATTCACCATTACCAACACGTGGGAAAGATGAGTGGATTTTGACAAGGTAGTATATACACACTGTGGAATATTGTTCAGCCATAAAAAGATAGAAAATCTGCATTGTCCACTGACTTGGATGAATCTTGAGGACAGTTTACTAAGTAAACAAGCCAGTAATGGAAAGACAAACACCGCATGATCTCATTAACTGAGGTATCTAAAATAGTGAAATTCATGAAATCCAAGAGTGGAAGTGTGGTTGCAAGGGGCTTATGGGAGGGGAAATGGAAGTTACTAATCAATGTGCATAAAGTTTCAAGTAAGCAAGTAGTATACTAAGTTCTAGAGAGCTGCTATACAACACTGTACCTGTGGTTAACAATATTATATTGTACTCAAAAATGATTCTCTCTCATCATTGATGTTTCTATCTCTTTCTCTCTTCCTCTCTGAAGTCAATAAAAATATTTTTTTTTAAAAAGAAGACTAA
Organism: Antrozous pallidus; assembly: GCA_027563665.1. NCBI lineage: Eukaryota > Metazoa > Chordata > Mammalia > Chiroptera > Vespertilionidae > Antrozous > Antrozous pallidus. The sequence continues at coordinate 15,026,361 of CM050525.1, forward strand.
CTTGAATGCCAAATAAACTGTTCCTTTTGGTTCTGGGGGCAGTGGGGACAAAGGCTTGTAGTTGTGAATATGCATCTGTCAAGGACTTGAGAGCCACTCTTTGAAATGTAATAATTAAAAAAGATAAGGCAATGATATTGGGATAACTTTTCAGGGTGACAGATTGTTACCAGACTTAGTGTGGTGATCACATGGTAAAGCACATAAATGTCAAATCACTATAATATTGTATGCCAGCTTTACCTGATGGGATTGTAACTTCCTCATCAGCTGACAAACACAGCTGGCTCCACTAGTATTTATACTTCCCAGACCCTTGAATATTGTCACATCTTTGAATCCACTCGGCTTTCCCCTCTACTGTCATCATTTACTGAATAAAATCTATTTTTATCTCTTTCACTAATATCTTATCTAGTGTCTACCTTTTGTTGTTGTTGTTTGTTTTATTAATCCTCACTGGAGGATTTTTCCCCATTAATTTTTAAAGAGTGGAAAGGTGGAGGAGACAAAGAGAGAAATGTCACCCAAGCTGGTTTGGCTCAGTGGATAAAGCATGGATCTGCAGACCAAAAGGTCTCGGGTTTGATTCGGTCTTGTACCTTGCTTATAGGCTTCATCTGGTCTTGAGCCCTGAATGAATGAGTACTGAGTGGGGCCAGGGAGGATTGAACCAGCAAGTAGGTACATGCCCTTGACCAAGAATCAAACCCAAGACCATGCAGGTTGATGCTCTAACCACTAAGCACGTTGGCCACATTATTAAAGACATTCTTGAATAACAATGCCCATTGGGGATCCTGGGATATCCCCAAATCAGTCCCTCTCAGGGATCCCTAAGGCAGAAATGCGCAAAAATTAGGGACAAGCAATAGACTGCCTTTTTTTTTTTTAACCTGAAAAAGAAGCTGAAAAGCAGCAAAATAATTCAAACCTCACTCAAACTGTTGAGGTTTTAAGTTGTCTTCAGAATATTTTCCTGTCCCAGTAAATCCCACAGAGATGCCATGTTCTTCTCCCAGCTCTCTCCTGCATCCTTATGTCCCAGAATATCCTCCGCTGGTGGAAGTCTCAGCCCCTCAATTCCCTATAACCCTGAGAATCACTGGGGCCCCATCTCTGGCACATGAAGCCCAGGGGCAGCTGGTACCCATTTCCAAGTGACACTGACAGAGGTAATAACACTTGAATCTTGGTCAAGTCTAAATTTCATGACATCACTAAGGACTTTTCTGTCCCCAAAAAAGGAAAGGACACAATTTACCTGCAAGCACACTCCCCAGGGCTCCCTGACATAATGTAGCCAATAGGTTACAGGTGCTTCCCTCTGATTTGCAAAAGCCAAAGGGATTGACCACCATCCCTGAGCAACTTCAACCAAGATTACTATACCCAGCAAAGCTATTGTTCAGAATTGAAAGTCAAATAAAGAGCTTCACAGATAAGAAAAAGCTAAAGGAGTTCATCACCACCAAACCAGTATTATATGAAATGCTGAAAGGTATTCTTTAAGAAGAGGAAGAAGAAGAAAAAGGTAAAGATAAAAATTGTGAACAACAAATACATGTCTATCAAAAAGTGCATCTAAAAATCAAGTGAATAAAAAATCTAATAAACAGAATAAACTGGTGAATATAATAGAATCAGGGGCAGAGAAAGGGAATGGGCTGACAATTCTCAGGAGGGAAGGAGTGTGTGTGGGGGGGTGCAGGAAGAGACTGGACAAAAATCATACACCTATGGATGAGGACCCTGGGGAGGAGGTAAGGGCAGAGGGTGGGGTGGGAACAGGGTGGAGGAGAGCTATGGGAGGAAAAAAGAGGAACAATTGTAATAATCTGAACAATAAAGATTTATTAAATTTTTTTAAAAGTCTCAGACTTCTCCTGATTCCCACTGAGGACTGAGAAATCAGAGAAAACATAGCACCCTCTGCCTAAAGACTAAATTGCAAAACAATAACCTTCCTTCTTGTGATTGACAAACTTCACAGATATTGAACATATATGGGACGCAAAGCTCCTTAAGGTAGAATAAGGGAGCCTTTATTCTTTATGTCCACTTCCCAAGATTCACCAATATCATTTAAAACTGGAGTAATTTCAGAGGTTCAGCCCATGATCCAAGATATGTGGGATAACAAACTCCTAATCCCAACTTCCAGTCCATACAACACTCCCATTATGGCCATTAAAAAGTCAAATGGAAAAGGATATTGGCTAGTCCAAGATCTGAGCTGTATCAATAATTCATCAAGCCAATGTTTCCCCTGGGGCTTCATCCTAACACCTCCCTCCTTCTCGGTGACCTCTCCCAACACCTGATATCTCACCATCATCAATGTGTGTACAACTTTTTGGTTTGTCTTAGGATTCCTGTCCATAAAGATGCCCAGTACTTATGTGCCTCTATCTGAGAAAATCAGCAATATATCTGAATTTTATGTCCCAAGACTCAGTGAGGCCCCTGCCCCCTTCTTGCATACCCTAAATAGAAATTTGAGGACATACAATTTTCAGGAGACTCCGCTTTAACCCAGCATGTGGATGATCTCATCTTCTGTTCTGATAGTTCTGACAGCTCACTTCTGGACCCAGAGTGCATTCTTTTAAAATAAATAAATAAATCTTTATTATTGAAAGTATTATATATGTCCCCATTTTTCCCCATTGACCCCTTCTAGCCCCCGCCCCCAGGCCTTCACCATCCTATTTTCTATGTCCACAGGTTAAGCAAATACGCATGCAAGTTCTTTGGATGATCTCTTTCCAACCAACCACCCCTGCCTTCCCTCTGAGATTCCAGTCTGTTCCATGCTTCTATGTCTCAGGGTCTATATATATATATATATATATATATATATATATATATATATATATATATAATTTATTTATTTTGCAGTATACCTTAGATTTAATAGTAGTACATATGTTTTCCTCCCCCCTCATTTTCCTCCCCTCAGCCTCCCCTACCCCCCAGCACATGTCCCCACCTGCCCCCCCCACCCCAGTGTCTTACATCCACTGGTTATGCTCACATGATCTCCCACAGCACCTGCTGGCCCGCTCCCACCTTCCCCAGCCTTCCCTCTGTAGCTTGACAGCCTGTTCAATGCCTCCCTGCCTCTATATCAATCACTCTCCCCTGTTTCTTTTCTTCAAAAATATCTTGCATCTGCATACTAGAAATAAATGTATAAGAACAAAAAAATGTTTGAGTCTCAGTTTCAATGTCAGGGTCTATTTTGTTCATCAGTTTATTTTGTTCATTAGATTCTACATATGAGTGAGATCATGTGATACTTGTCTTTCTCTGACTGGCTTATTTCACTTAGCTTACTACTTTCTAGGTACCTCCATGCTGTCTCAAAGGGTAAGAGATCCTTCCTTTCTTACTGCTGTATACTAGTCCATAAATGTGCCACAGATTTTTTATTCACTCATCTGCTAAAGGGCACTGGGCTGTTTCCAAATGTTAGCTATTGTAAACTGTAGTGCTATGAACATAGGGGTGCATATATTCTTTCTGATTGGTGTTTCTGATTTCTTAAGATATATTCCTAGAAGTGGGATCACTCAAATGGCAGTTCCATACTTAATTTCTTTAAGGAAACTGTCTTCCACAGTGGCTGCACCAGTCTGCATTCCCACTTGCAGTGCACTAGGGTTCCCTTTTCTCCACATCCTCACCAGCACTTGTCATTTGTTGATGTGTTGATGTATAATTCTGACAGGTGAGAGGTGATACCTCATTGTCTTTTAATTTGCATCACTCTGATGCTCAGTAACTGCGCATGTTTTCATATGCTTCTTGGCCATCTGTATGTCCACTTTGGAAAAGTGTCTATCCTTTGCCCATTTTTTAATTGGATTGTTTGTGTTCCTTTTGTTAATTGTATGCATTCCTTATATATTTAGATATTATCCTTTATCAGATGTATCATTACCATATGCTATCTCATATAATGGATTCTCTTTTCATTTTGCTGATGTTTCTTTTGCTGTGCAGAGGCTTTTTATTTTGATGTAGTCTAATTTTCTCCATATTTTCTTTTGCCTTAGGAAATGTATCTGTAAACATATTGCTACAAGACATGTCTGGGATTTTGCTGCCTATGATTTCTTGTAGGATTTTTATGGTTTTCCAACTTACATTTAAGTCTTTTATCCATTTTGAATTTATTGTTGTGTATGGTTAAGTTAATGGTCTACTTTTATTTTTTGCATGTATCTGTCCAATTTCCCCAAAACTACTTAGTGAAGAGACTGTCTTGACTCCACTGTATGTTCTTGCCTCATTTGTCAAATATTAATTGAGGGTAATGAGTTCAGTCAATTTCTGGATCTCTGTTCTGTTCCATTGATTTATATGCCTGTTCATGTGCCAGTACCAAGCTGTTTTGATTGAAATGGCTTTGTAGTATAACTTGAAATCTGGTATCCTGATTCTTCCAACTTTGTTCTTCAGAGTACATTCTTTTTTTTTTTTTTTTTTTTCATTTTAGTTAATTTTCTTTTTCTTTTTTTTTTTTTTCATGATTAACATTCTCTTTTTTTTTTCCCCCCAATTTGTCAGTGAATTTTTTTTTAAATTTTATTTACAATATAACTTATATTTAATAGTAGTACATATGTTTTCCTCCCCCCCAATATCCTCCCCCCAGCCTCCCCTACCCCCCAGCACATGTCCCCACCTGCCTCCCTCCCCACCCCAGAGTCTTTCATTCATTGGTTATGCTCATATGTATGCTTACAGGTCTTTCGGTTGATCTCCCCCAGCATCTGCCTCCCCTCCACTCCAGCCTTCCCCCTGTAGCTTGACAGTCTGTTCGAGGCCACCCTGCCTCTATATTAATCACTCTCCCCTGTTTCTTTTCTTCAAAAATACCTTGCCTCTGCATATTGAAAACAAATGTATAAGAGCAAAAAAAGTTTGAGTGTCAGTTTCGATGTCCAACTGTTCTGAGTCCCAGTTTCAATGTCAAATAGTTCTTCATGTGTACATGTCAGCAATGGTATCCAGATGGTGGACACATCGTGACAATGCAAGATCCATCCTCTCTGGTATGTTCCTGGGCCGCCTGCAGCCCCACACAGCTGCCGACTGCTAGCATGGCAAGGTGTTGTCAGCATCCGCCATCTCTGGACCGTCCTCGTGGATGGAACAGGCCCGTCAGTTCCTCATTGTCGCAGGAACCCACATGGTCTTGGAGTTGTTCTCTGCAAACACACAAAAACCTTCTCGACCAAAGGTTAACAAAGGGATCCTCTCTGCAAAATAGACTTGGGATTCTTTTTAATTTTTTTGCCTAAATGATATTCCTTTTGGCTTATTTTGACACCATGTGTGTTTTTTTGGGGGGTGTCCTGCAGCTGGTTTTACAAATGGAATTTTCTTTTCTGGGGTAAGAATTTTCTACATGTATTTTACTTATAGGATATTTTTCCTTACATGATATTACCTCATTGTCCCCCTCCCCCCTTGTTTTGGTTAATAGGGGCTTTTGGAAATTTTATCTTGCAGTCTTGGTAATTTTAAATTTTAATTTTTGCATACAAATATTACTACTTTAGGTTCTTTGGATGTTAGGCAATTTTGCAGTGAGATGAACTACTAATAGATAATTTAGTTAATGTTTTAGGAAAAGCTTTTTGTCCAGTACAGTTAGATTTTCTTGAGTATTCACTTATTTCACTTGGCCAATTTAAATTAATCTGAAAACTTGATTACTATTTTACTGTCAATTTTAATACTCAAGCAGAAATCATAGTTTACCCAGTAAATACTTGTGGAAAGGAATATTTGCATTTTTGAGTAGGCCTCAGAATTCCTTGTAATAAATTAAATTTAGAAATAGGGCAGCTATTGCTGGCCGAGTCTCTGTCTACCACCTGGGTCCCGGTGTGAGTTGTGCGTGGGAGGTTTAGCAGCCTTGGGGGTAGGAGACCTTCCTCAGGAGGGGTGAGAATTCAAGCCCCTGTAAGGTTTGTGGATGAGGGTCTGTGCCCCACCTCTGTTGATCTTTTGGTTCTCTCCTGTTGGCCCCTCTGCGACTGTGCCTGTCTTAGGTTGTTCCTTCCCTGAGGAATCTTACCCGTCTCTGGCTAACCAGCCATCCTCCGGGGCCAAACAGGGTGATGTGAGGTTCCGTCCTGTCTCCTTTGTAGTCTATGTCCCCGTGGCCTCCACGTCCAGCACCTGCCATGGGGTCCTCTCGCCTGCTGGCGGGGTCCCGGTACTGAGCACATATCTCGGGTGACCCAGGTTTCTTCTCCAGAGAGGGCCCAGCTCACACCACTGGCCGAGAGACTGATCCATGGTGCCAACTGCCCAGAGACTTCGACCACAGCTTGAACTGAAAGTTCACGCATCAGCTGTGTGTATTTGGATAATGAGAAGAGGTTCCCTCTTGGCAAAAGGGCCAGAGGGGCCAATATAGAATGCTCGGATTCCTTCCCAGTGCCTTCATCCCTTCTGAAAGGGATTAATTCCTTTCCTATCCTTTTTTTTTTAAGTTACTGCCCAACATTCAAAGAATTAGTTTGTAAGTTTATTTGGGATAATTGTATAATATGCTGTTGTCAAATATCAAATATTATAATGACATTGTAGAATAATATCATGTAAGGGTATTGTGGTGTCACGGGAGGTTAAGGAGGGCCTAGCCTAAGAATTGGTGTCCATAAGAGATGACATGCTCTAGGCCATGTTAATTCAATCTCAAACTAGCTGCCAATTTTTTTATAACATTAAATAAACTTTGTCAGGGATATAAAAACACAAATCACTTACCTTAATTCAAGCATTCAAATATATTGACTTTCCCCCTTACTCCCACCACCTGCCACTTACCCTGAGGTTTGACATTTTGATGGACTTTTCTCAGTCTCTGGATCCATTCTTGTTCATCAGTCTGTGTCATTCATTATATTCCTCAAATGAGTGAGATCATGTGATATTTGTCTTTCTCTGCCTGGCTAATTTCACTTAGCATAATGCTCTCTAATTCCGTCCATGTTGTTACAAATGGTAGGAGCTCTTTCTTTTTTACCGCAGCGTAGTATTCCATTTTGTAGATGTACCACAGTTTTTTAATCCACTCATCTGCTGATGGGCACTTAGGCTGTTTCCAAGTCTTAGCTATGATAAATTGTGCTGCTATGAACATAGGGGTACATATATCCTTTCTAATTCGCCTTTCTAGTTTCTTGGGGTATATTCCTAGAAGTGGGATCACTGGGCTGAATGGGAGCTCCATTTTTAGTTTTTTGAGGAAACACCATACTGTTCTCCACAGTGGCTGTACCAGTCTACAATCCCACCAACAGTGCAGGAGAGTTCCTTTTTCTCCGCATCCTCGCCAGCACTTGTCATTTGTAGATTTGTTGATGTAAGCCATTCTGACAGGTGTGAGATGGTACCGCATAGTCGTTTTGATTTGCATCTCTCGGATAATTAGTGACTTTGAGCAAGTTTTCATATGTCTCTGGGCCTTCCTTTTGTCTTCTTTAGAAAAGGTTCTATTTAGGTCTGTTGCCCATTTTTTTATTGGATCATTTGTCTTCCTTTTATTGAGTTGTGTGAGTTGACTATAGATGCTTGAGATTAAACCTTTATCACTGATAACATTTGCAAATATGTTCTCCCATACAGTGGGTTTTCTTGTTGTTTTGTTGATGGTTTCTTTAGCTGTGCAAAAGCTTTTTATTTTGATGTAGTCCCATTTGTTTATTCTGTCTTTAGCTTCCATTGCCCTAGGAGCAGTACCATCAAAGAAGTTCTTTTGGCATATGTCTGAGATTTTATTTCCTGTAGCTTCCTCTAATGTTTTTATGGTTTCCTGTCTTACGTTTAAGTCCTGTATCCATTTGGAGTTTATTTTTGTGTATGGTGTAAGTTGGTGGTCTAGTTTCATTTTTTTGCATGTATCTATCCAATTTTCCCAACACCATTTATTGAAGAGACTATCTTGATGCCATTTTATGTTCATACCTCCTTTGTCAAATATTAATTGAGCATAGTGGTTTGGGTTGACATCTGGATTCTCTATTCTATTCCATTGATCTATATGTCTGTTCTTGTGCCAGTACCAGGCTGTTTTGAGAACAGTAGCTTTGTAATACAGCTTGAAATCTGGTATTGAAATCCCTCCAACTTTGTGCTTCTTTCTCAGGATTGCTGTGGCTATCCGGGGCCTTTTTTTTATTCCAGATGAATTTTTGGAGAGTTCTTTCTAGGTCTGTGAAGTATGCCATTGGTATTTTAATGGGGAGTGCATTAAATTTATAGATTGCTTTGGGTAGTATGGACATTTTAATTATGTTGATTCTCCCAATCCATGAACATGGAATGTTCTTCCATCTGTTTACATCTTCCTCTATCTCTTTTTTTAGCGTCCTGTAGTTTTCTGCGAATAGGTCTTTTACCTCCTTAGTTAAGTTTATTCCTAGGTATCTTAATTTTTTTGGTGTGATGGTAAATGGGATTGCTTTTTTAGTCTCCCTTTCTGTGGGTTCACTATTGGTGTATAGGAATGCCATAGATTTCTTGGCATTGATTTTGTAGCCTGCTACATTGCTGAACTCATTTATTAAGTCTATTAGCTTTTTTATGGAGTCTTTTGGGTTTTTTATGTACAATATCATGTCATCTGCAAATAAAGATAGCTTTACTTCTTCTTTTCCAATTTGGATGCCTTTTATTTCTTCTTCTTGTCTAATTGCAATGGCTAATACTTCCAGTACTATGTTGAATAGGAGTGGAGAGAGTGGGCAGCCCTGTCTTGTTCCTGTTCTTAAGGGAAATGGTTGTAGTTTTTGCCCATTGAGTATGATGTTTGCTGTGGGTTTCTCATATATGGCTTTTATTATGTTGAGGTATGATCCTTCTATTCCTACCTTGTTGAGAGTTTTTATCAAGAAAGGGTGTTGGATTTTGTCAAATGCTTTTTCTGCATCAATTGATATGACTATGTGATTTTTATCTCTCAATTTGTTAATGTGATGTATCACATTTATTGATTTGCGGATATTGTACCATCCTTGCATTCCTGGGATAAATCCTACTTGGTCATGGTGTATGATCTTTCTGATGTACTGCTGGATCCGATTTGCTAGAATTTTATTGAGGATTTTGGCGTCTATATTCATGAGGGATATTGGCCTGTAATTCTCTTTCATTGTGTCATCTTTATCTGGTTTTGGTATTAGGGTGATGTTAGCTTCATAGAAGGAGTTTGGAAGTGTTCCATCCTCTTGAATTTTCTGGAATAGTCTGAGGAGTATAGGTTTTAGTTCTTCCTTGAATGTTTGGTAAAACTCCCCTGTGAAGCCGTCTGGCCCTGGGCTTTTGTTTGCCGGAAGCTTTATGATGACTGCTTCAATTTCTTCCATAGTTATTGGTCTGTTGAGTTGTTTAGATTCTTCCTGATTGAGTTTTGGGAGGTTATATTTTTCCAGAAATATATCCATTTCCTCCAGATTGTCTAGTTTGTTGGAGTAGAGTTGTTCATAGTATTTTTTAACAATCCTTTGTATTTCAATGGGGTCTGTTGTTATTTCACCTCTTTCATTTCTGATTTTATTTATTAGGGTCCTCTCTCTTTGCTTCTTGGTGAGTCTGGCTAGAGGTTCATCAATCTTGTTTAATCTTTCAAAGAACCAGCTTTTGGTTTTGTTGATCTTCTGTATTGTTTCTTTGGTCTCTATGTCATTTATTTCTGCTCTGATCTTTACTTTTTCCTTCCTTCTGCTTACACTGGGCTTTTCTTGTTGCTTTCTTTCTAAATCTTTGAGTTGTTGTGTTAGATAATTTATTGCCGCTGTTTCTAGTTTTTTGCAGTAGGATTGTAGAGCTATGAACTTCCCTCTCAGAACTGCTTTCACTGTGTCCCATAGATTTTGGATTGTTGTGCTGTGGTTGTCATTTGTTTCTATGATGTTTTCTATCTCTTCCTTGATCTCTATCGTAACCCAGTCATAGTTTAATAGCATGCTGTTTAGTCTCCATGTGTTCGATTTCTTTGGATTGTTTCTATTGTAGTTGATTTCCAGCTTTATGCCATTGTGATCTGAGAATGTGTTTGATATGATTTCTATCTTCTTGAATTTGGAGAGACTTTGCCTATGACCCAACACATGGTCTATCTTTGAGAATGACCCATGGGCACTTGAAAAGAATGTATATTCTGTGGCTCTGGGTTGAAATGATCTGAAGATGTCAATTAATTCTTTCTGGTCTAGTGATTCATTGAGGAGTGATGTTTCTCTACTAATTTTTTGTTTAGAGGATTTGTCCAATGGTGATAGTGGGGTATTAAAGTCTCCTACTATGATAGTATTGCTGTCTATGTCTCCCTTGATATCCTCTAGGAGTTTTAGTATGTATTTGGGTGCTCCTATATTGGGTGCATATATGTTTACCAGAGTTATTTCTTCTTGTTGGATTGCTCCCTTTAGTATTATGTAGTGGCCTTCTTTATCTCTTGTTACATCCTTCACTTTGAGATCTAATTTGTCGGATATAAGTATTGCTACCCCAGCTTTTTTTCCATTTCCATTCGCCTGAAGAACCTTTTTCCATCCTTTCACCCTCAGTCTGTGTGCATCTTTTTTTTGGAGGTGGGTTTCTTGTAGGCAGCAGATATATGGGTCGTGTTTTCTTATCCAGTCTATTACCCTATGTCTTTTGATTGGAGCATTTAAACCATTTACATTTAAAGTAATTATTGATAGATAGTTATTTGTAGCCATTTTTGTTCTTTGCCCCTATTTTCTTTTACGGCTTCCTATTGCTTTTCACAGCAGACCCTTGAGCATTTCTTGCATTGCTGGTTTGGTGGTAATGTATTCCCTTAGACCTTTTTTGTCTGTGAAGCTCCTGATTTGACCTTCAATTTTTATTGATAGCCTTGCTGGGTACAGTATTCTAGGATTCAGACCCTTTCTTTGCATAACTTTGTATATTTCATTCCAATCCCTTCTGGCCTGATAAGTTTCTGTTGAGAAATCACTTGCTAATCTGATGGGGGTTCCTTTGTAGGTGACTTTCTGTCTGTCTCTGGCAGCTTTTAGGATTCTCACTTTGTCGTTGATGTTTGCCAATTTAATTATAACATGCCTTGGTGTAGGTCTTTTGGGGTTTAATTTGCTTGGAACTCTGTGAGCTTCTTGGATTTGTGTGGGTTTTTTCTTTCCTATATCAGGGAAGTTTTCTGTCATTATTTCTTCCAACAGGTTTTCTATTCCTTGCTCAGTTTCCTGTCCCTCTGGAAGCCCTATTATACGTATGTTGTTTTGTTTCATGTTGTCCCAAAGTTCCCTTAGGCTCTCCTCCTGCTTTTTAATTTTTTCTTCTAGAAGCTGCTCTACTTGGGTGTTTTTTCCTACCTTGTCTTCCAGCTCACTGATGCGGTCCTCTGCTTCATCTAGTCTACTCCTGATACTTTCTATGGAGTTCTTTACCTCAGCAATGTCACTTTTCATTTCTTCTTGGGTCTTCTTCATTTCTTCATAATTTTTCTTCATTTCTTCATAATTCGTCTTCATATCTTCATAAATCTTCTTCATTTCTTCATATTTCTTATTCATTTCTTCCTGGCTCTTCTTCATTTCCTCTTGATTCCTCTTCAATTCCTCATGGTTCTTACTTGTATTGGCTTCTGTTCTCTTCATCCACCCTATGACCATTTCTCTGAACTCTCTCTCTGACAGGTTGTTTGCTTCCATTTCAGTTACCTCTTTTTCTGGTGAGGCTTGCTTTTCTTTCATTGGTGGGCTATTTCTTTGTCTCCCCATAGTCTTTCTTCTCTGTGTGTCTTGTTATGTAGTTCTCACTCTCCTGTGTTGATTTAAAGGCTCAGACTACAACACAACCAAGTGCAGCACACCAGGCACAGAAGAAGTATGTATTCACAGAATTGGTAACTCCAAATTAAAAGTGATTGCCAAAGGAAGGTAAATTAGGTGATAGGTGGGGTAAGAGAGTAAGAGAAAACACACTCGCACACACAAAATAAAGAAAGACAAAAAGAAAGAAAGAAAGGAAGAAAGGAAGAAAGAAAAAGAAAGAAAGAAAGAAAGAAAGAAAGAAAGAAAGAAAGAAAGAAAGGGAATGCCAAAATAAAGTTGGGAAAAGGGGGAGGAGTAAAAAGAAAGGAAAAGGGAGTAAACTATAAATATGGGTTGGAACCTCCCAGAGGACCACCACTAATCCCAGCAAAAGCCAGCAACTAGTACCTGGAGACTGATAGAAACTACATACAACAACTAATATCAAGGGAGGTTAGGGAACACAGAAGCTTAAGTCTATCAAAAAACAATATAAACGTCACCAATACACAAAACAATGCCAACTCCTGCTCCACAAAACAAATTAAAAGGAAAGAATAACCAAACCAATTTCACAAATGTGCATAAAATATAAACAACATCAGCAGGACCGAGAGAAAAACATTTTAGGATAGTGAAGTCGGAGAAGCATTAGATGTGTATGGACTTGGAGCAGGTGGTTGGAGATTGGATATAAAAGTGGGGTGAAATTTTAACAGGGGCTAAAAAGAGAGGATAAGGAAAATCTAAACCAGAAAAAGTGTAAGGGGAATAAGACACTAACTAAGGAAAGGTTAGCAAGAGAGTTCTGGCATAAGGGGGAAGTTGAAGTAGGTTAAAGAGATACTAAAGGGTAGATGAAAAAAGACTATATATCACTAATGTCTGAGTAGAATAAAGATGGAATAAAATGGCACTTAAAAATTTTAAATAGTAGTAGAACAAAATTGATTCCTTAATTTGTGTTACACAAGAGACAATTTATGATTCAGCCCCTAGGTGGCAGTGTTTCTGAACTGACCTCCGGGTCTATTGGTCCTTTCTAGCCTGATCTAAAATCCTGCTATGTCTATGGTATTTACTACTGATTTGTGGAAATAGGCTACCCCAGAGCTGCCTCTCTAATGGTGAGGACCTGTTCTGATCCCCAGCGTCAGAAAAACAGCTCACCCCTGTGGTCTCCCAGGTTCTCCCCCACCAGGGGATCCCCCGTTCCTCGTTCAGTGCTGAGAAATTCAGATTTAGAGGGGACAAACGAAGGCGTGCGAACTCACGTCCTGCTCGTATGTTTGCGCGAAACCCTTTCTCCCCTTGGGTTTGGCAGCCCGCTCCCTCCCAAAACTGCCAGGCTGGCCCTCTCCTTCAGGTCCAAATGTGTCGCCCTCTATGTATCCCCCCTCCTGTCACCAGCTCCGAGGACCCTCTTCCACGTTTGCCGGCTCCAACAGCCACAGACTTTTCCTCTTTTTTCGCCAGGTGCGAATCTCCCTGTGTTACCAGCTCCCTCAACCCCCGGAGAAACCTGACCTTTCCGCGGCTGAGCTCAGGTTTCCTCGGAGTCCGCTTCTTCACCAACTAGGAACCGATGTTGGGGGGAGGTGGGCGTCTCAGACGCCCAGTGGGTACCGCAACTGTAAAATCTTCAGGCTCTTCCCCTTTAAGATGGCGCAGCCGCCTCTGAGCCAGGCTCCGGGAGAGAACCGAGCCGCACCGGAGCCGCTCCGTTAAGGGCGGCTAATCTGGCAGTCCCCTTCCTTCTCCCAAAGCCCTACTGTCCCCCCACTCACCAACAAACACTCCCCCCCGCGACCCTCAGCTGCTCACCCCGTCTACCCCGGGACACAAATGATTACGCGTCCTTCTGACCCGCCGCCATCTTTTCCTCTCTTCAGAGTACATTCTTAAGGCAATGGCAGCAAAGGGCCACAAGGGGACTCTCATTCTGCATAAGAGCAGTAGGAATGCAGGTTAACATCTGTACTGACAGGCCCAGGCCTTTGGGGAAGAATAGGACTTCAGTGTGTTAAGCAAACAGAGGCTATTTGACAGCAGCTTGTACCCCCATTAATAATGGACCCCAAATAGTAGGAATTCTGGAGGCAAGGTTATTACCTCAGCAAATTGCCATTATTAAAACCAAGGGATGGGATATAAGGAACTCAGAGGAACCTCAGGGAAATAAAGTGGTTGCTAACTATGCCAAACTAGAAGCCTCAGTCCCAACCACTTGAGAAATTAAAGTGGTTTCCAGACTTTGAGATTATATCCTCGAGTCCCAAATTGAGGCCCTAGACCTCTGGTGAGATTATTCACCTTCTGAGAGGAAACAACTTTTTTTTTTATTCCTCCCTATGGAATTAATAAAGGAGATCCTCGTAGCTTGAATAACTGAGGAAGAATGGGATTGGGAGAAGCCAGTTCTTTAATCCACTGGGATGGACTTTGGAAACACTGAGATGGCCACTGGGTGGCACCCAAGATTATCTCCAGAGTCACTGTGTACAATTAGCATGACTTTTCACATATGGAATATTTTTATCCCTGTGAGCCCCACCGCCCTGGGGACTGGAAGGTCCCGGAATGTAGGGAGTGGAAGATTTTGAGACAAACAGGCCCAGCCATAAACGGCCATGTGTAAGCAGATGGTAGATACGGATAAACTTTAGCAGAGACCGGCTTCCCGGAATGTAGACCAGACCTGACCGCGTAATGTTATTTTGAAATATACTTTGCAAATGTGACCTTTAGCTGTGTCAAGACAGAACAAAGAAGTAGTTAAGGTTTTTAGCTTTGTATTAGCCAATCAGGAGCTGCCAAGCCAACCTTCACCCCCTGCGCGGGGTATAAAATATCGGCTTGACTGAAGATCGGGGCTCTCCACCACGATTTGTGTTTGGACGGTGGAGGCTCTGGTTCGAACCAGCGAATAAATATTCCAAAACTTCACATTTGTGTGGTGGTCTGTCTCGTGGTGGGCTGCGCTCTGTAACAATCCCCAGTTTCATTTTCTGCAGTTTCAGTTACCTACAGTCAGCTGTGATCCAAAAGTATCAAGTGGAAAATTCCAGAAATAAGCCATTTATCAGTTTTAAATAGTGCAATGTTCTAAACAGTGTGCTGAAATATCGTACTGAACATCCACCCAGGACCTGTATCATCCCTTTGTCCAGTGACTCCACCCTGTACACCTGTCTGTTAGTGACTTAGTAGCCATCTTAGTTCTCAGATTGAATTTTGAGGTATCACAGTGTTGTGTTCAAGTCACCCTTATTTTACTTACTAATGACCCCAAAGCACAAGATTAGTGATGCTGCGATTCGGGTATGGCAATGAGAAGCCATAAAGTGCTTCTTTTAAGTGAAAAGGTTAGTTTTCAACTTAATAAGGCAAGAAAAGGAAAATTGTATGTTGAGGTTGCTAAGATCTACGGTAAGAACAAATCTTCAACCTGTGAAATTGTGAAGAAGGGAAAAGAAATTCATGCTAGTTTTGCTGCCACACCTCAAACTGAAAAAGTAATAGAGAAGTGTGTGATAAGTGCTTGTTAAGATGGAAAAGGCATTAAATCTGTGGATGAAAGACATGAATGAGGGGAGGGAGGGTAAGCGATCAACCAAAGGACTTGTTTGCATGCATATGAGCTTAACCAATGGACACAGACAGTAGGGGGTTAAGGGTATGTGTTGAGGGGTGGGAGCAGCTGGGAAGAGATCGAGGGGTGGGGGGGGGGGAAGGAGACTTGGGTAATACTTTCAACAATAAAGAATTTAAATTAAAAAAAGACTTGAATGGAAAACGTATTTCTGTTGACGACAACGTGTTTCTCCAGAGAACATAAAACTTAAATGTCACCGTCAGCGGGGACCCCCTGGAAGGAGTGACATCAAGCCATTTTCTGCCACTAAGGGATGGTTACCCAGATTCAGGAATAAAGTCACACTGAAAAATATGAAAGTTGCTGGAGAGGCTGGGCCTGTGTTGAAGAGGCCACTGCCACGTTTCTGACAGAGTAGAAAAAGTTGAAGAAGTTGATGAGGGCTCGGTACCATCCATGGCTTCAGACATCCACTGGGACTCTTGAAACGTATCCCCATGGGAAAGGGAGGGGGGAGTGCTGTATAAGACCAAAACAAACGTTTGGGTCTCTTAGTTTTTACTGAACTGAAGGGTTGCCACTCACCTCATCCACCAGATAAAAATGAACCTAAAAAACTGTTAGGATGGGACAGCAAGGGAGGCAGTAGCCCTTGGGCCCTTCCCTCACTGGCAAATAGACTTGGCCCAGTTACCAAAAGGCAAACACCCTTTCTAGTGTTATCTCCTGTGAAATAGCTAACTATCCACTGCTTTACCCTTTTATTATACTTGTTTCACCTGTGAGGATAAAATAATGTATCAATGTATTTACATGCATTTTTTTTCTTTCAACTTGAGAGGGGGCTCCCTAAGAGCAGGCACCTTATCTGTCTTATTTCCTGGTTTCCTTGTGCTTAAAGCAATGTCGGGCACATAATAGGCACTTCAGAATGTTTTTCTTCTTTTTACTGTTATTTATTGATTTGATAGAGAGACAGAGAGAAACACTGCTTTGTTGTTTCACTTATGTATATATTCATTGGCTGATTCTGGTATGTGCCCTGACAGGGGATCAAACCCGGAAACTTGGCATATCCCAGCAAGGGGTAAGAAAATATCTATATATATATATATTTTTTAAATTTATTTTTATTGATTTCAGAGAGGAAGAGAGAAGGAGAGATAGAAACATTGATGATGAGAGAAAATCATTGATCAGCTGCACACCTCCTACTGGGGATCAAGCACACAATCTGGGCAGGAATTGAAACCAGTACCCTTCAGTCCATGGCCGATGCTCTATCCACTAAGCCAAACCAGCTAGGCAAGACTATTTTTTGAATGTACAACAAACAGAGAGAGAAGGGATAGAAGGAACATCAACATCTAATTTGTCTGTCCCTGTGCTGCTTGTCACCAAAATCTATGCATAGCTGAAGCCTTTCCTCTTGTTTGCAAGCTCAGGACTAGAAATTATCCGGGGATTTTCCTGAGGAAAGTGGAATAAGGAGAAGGAAGACAATGGAGATTTCTGTTTGAGTTATTTCTCTGCTGGACTTGAATAAATCGGGGGGAGGCAGGCTAAAGGTCCAACAGCCAGATTCCATGTGTGACCACAGTTGGCCAGAGGCCCTTCTCCATCACCCCCACAGCCTGGGTGGGACCTGAGTGTAGCCTGTAAATGGTCCCAGAGCAGCACCCGGGAGAGCAGTGATGTCTATCTCTCCCTTAAAGTCCCCCAGAAGTTTTTTATATATATTCAGGTGCTCCTATATTTGGATGCATATGTTCACCAGGTTATGTCATCTTGTTGGATGGATCCCTTAGTATCATGTAGTGACTTTTGTTGTCTCTTGTGATGGCCTTCAACTTGTTGACTATGCATACTGCCACTCTAGCTTTTGTTTTCTTGTCCATTTGCATGGAAAAATTTTTTCTATCCCTTCAACCTCATTCTGTGCATGCCTTTTTTTCTGAGGTGGGTCTCTTGTAGACAGCATATTTGTTTCTGTATTCATTCAGCTATCCTGTGTCTTTTGATGGGAGCATTTAATCTATTTATATTCAAGGTTATGATTGATATTTATTTATTGCCATTTTAATTCTGTATTCCCTGGTTTCTCTCTCTGTTTTTTCTTCTCATTATAGCAGTCTCTTTATTATTATTATTATTATTATTATTATTATTATTATTATTTAGGGAACACTTTATTTGACCATCTATTTTGAATGATAGTAATCTTGGTTTCAGATCCTTTTCTTCCATTACCTTGAGTACATTATACCATTCTCTCCTTGCCTATAGAGATTCTGATGAGAAATCAGGTGTCATCCTTATGGGAGTTCCTTTGTAAGTAACAGTTTGCTTTTCTTTTTTTTTTTAATTCAAAAGATTTTATGAGATATGGAATGACAGTATGAAAAAAGTCAAAGTCCATGTCTATTTTAGTAAACAAGGAGGGCACAGCAGTGTTTACATACAATTTAAGGAGTTTCTTCTCCGAGTCTCAGAGCACTGTGGTCAGGGCAACAATTAATACCTGTCCATAATCTGTTTAGTCCTATAAATGGGAACCATTATGTTCAGTCATCCAAAATATCTTCATCCAGATTGATATCTGTTGTGTCAATATCTTCTAAATCCAAATTATCCAAATCTTCTAGTTCAAGTAAATTCTTTTCTGCTTTGTTGGCTGTGTGGGATTCTATGATAACTGGAGTAGGGGAAGCAGGTTTCCCATCAAGTTCCTGTTGAGTTGCAGATCTTGAGGGCGGAAAGCCTTTTGCCTCTTCCATTACATTTCTTTCTTCATTTGGCGTGACAAATGGGTATTGCTTGGCTGGCAGCAGGTCAGCATGTATTCCCTTCACCCATTCTTCCACAACAAAGGCTTCTTTTAGTCCAGGAAAAAGGTTCTCGTACTCTGTTGGATCAGCAAGGGATTCCGCTGCCTTCTGATTGACTTTTGAGAGATTTTCTCTCCACAGTTTAACCACCCTAGAAACCTGACTGGGTAAGTACGTCCGGGCCAGGAAAGCAGCTTCGGGCAGTCATCCAGTCCTGATCAAGAGCTCTAGGCAAGCATCGAGCTTGCCCTGTAAGAAGTAACTCATGAATGCCACATTATTCTTGCCATCTCTCTCTGCACCCTCTGCTAGCTTGTTCACCATACTAGCATTTCCAGAGGCGGTGGCCAACAGCAACAGACCCCCATAATCCTGTGCGTGGTGCAGGCACTCCTGGGCGAGGGCAAACTGACACTTACTGATGGCAAGCTCAGCAAGTTGTTTCCACTTCTGTTCTGACTCTGCTTCCACTGCTAACTGGTACGCAATTTTTAGTTCTCCAAGCTGAAGAGCAAGTTCAAAGCGATGCTCAGGATCTGTGGATACTGTAAGAGCTTGCTGCTTGAAGCCCTGCTTTTCCAAAAAATGTGCGACTCTAGTCCTTTGCTCCTTTGGAATGGTGGGAAGGACCTTATCAGCCATGCTGAAGTCCCTCCGCATGACAGCCGTCTGGTACTCCAGCACGGAGACCAGGAGGGAGTAGCTGACGATGTTCAGTTCTTTATCCCCCAGATAGAGCCTGTTGTCTTTAGGAATATAGCCCAGGAGATACATCGTTCTGTCCAAGTGGGCAATGGTGACTATTTCTCCTCCAACATAATAATTTAATCTGTTCACAGAACTTGTGTAAATGAAGCAGTCGCCTACCCACAGCCCCGTTTTCACAATTTCCTGAATCTCACCAAGAACCTCAAAGGCATCTTCAATGCCATCTTCAGTAACTCCCTCATGCGTTTCCTGTGCAGCCACGACTTTTTCCGACAGATACTTAAGGATAAAAAAGGACTCCTCAGTGGCAATACAGACGAGCTCTCCAGAGTCAGACCAGAAAATATGTTTGGGCTGAATTTCAATCCTGCGTATGAGTTCTGTATTGTCCCAGTCATAGAAAGCTAAGCCATTTACAGATCTGACCCCCAATAAGAAGCCTCCATAGATACGTTCAGCTCCAAAATCTGGTTTAAATGATTTTTTTCCTTAAAGTTCTTAAATATCTTTACAACACTGTTGCTCTCTTATTGCATATTCTGAAGAATCATGGGCCCATGCAAACTCCTGGGCAGACCCAAAGCTCTTGTTTCTCAAAGCCATTGCTGTGTAGATGATATACTCGCCATCACCACAAACCACAACAAACCGCCCATTAGGATTGTGCTGAATAGTCTGAGGGTATATTTCACAACTGCCCATATCCTTTACTGCCAGTGGCAATCTTTCTCCGTCTTTAATTTCAGCATCTCCCATTGCTTTTAGGTTGGCCTGCTGGACTTCTGAATGCTTGGCCCAAATTATCTTTCCATTGGCATCCATGGACATGGCAGGTTCCTCCCGACCAAGCTTAACAATGATACTCCCTTCGTCATAGCCTAAAGTGACATTATTGGACCCTCTCAGACTGGCCACACACCACACCCTCTCCATTCCATAATTCAATGTGCTCTCAAGGCGATACGTGCTTGAATGCCATATCCGCACAGTTCCATCTTCTGAACCTGTGATGATGATTGGCAACTCAGGGTGAAAACTGGCACAAGACACATTTTGGGCATGGCCCTCCAGTGTTTGCACACATGTTTTATTCTGATAGTCCCATATTTTAACCAGACGGTCATCCGCACCTGAAATGAGGTATGGTTTGTTGCCACCACTGTAGTAATCAATGCAATTCACGCCTTTCTCATGTCCCTCCAAAGTGAAGTTGGGTGATGAAGAGCCCAGCTGCCACACCTTGATAGTTCTGTCCAAAGATGCGCTGGCAAACTGATTGTTATCTTTGGGATTGATTACAATCTGCATAACATAATGGGTGTGTCCTTCAAACACTTGTGAGCAAGACCATTTTTTATCCCAGTCCCAGAGCTTAATAAGCATGTCATCACTGCTAGTGAGAATGAAAGGCTGGGTTGGATGAACAGCGATACAGCGAATGTAGTCTGAGTGCGCTTCAAACATATGAACTCTCTCCAGAGTATTGTAATTGAACACTCTAATCTGCATGTCATCCGCTCCTGTTACAACCCAATTCTTTCTTGCAACAAACTTGGCAGCTCGAACAGGAAGGTCACATACTTCAAATGTTTTCACCAACATCTGTGTTTCATGATTCCAAACACACACACTGCCATTGTAAAGACTTGCCAACATCCATGGCTCTGTAGGATGCAAATCCACACTCTTAACTCGATCAGACCAGGTAGTTAGCTTTCTCTTGATATCAAGTCGTAGAGGCATGGCTCTGTCGGTTCGAGTCCGGACGCCCTCGCTAGCAACCGGCGACACAGTCCCTGAAGAGACCCACGGACCCGCTGACCGACTGACTGACGTGGCAACAGTTTGCTTTTCTTTTGCTGCCTTTAAGGTTCTCTCTTTGTCTTTAATTTTTGGCATTTTAATTATGATGTGTCTGGGCATGAGCCTGTTTGTGTTCTTTTTCCAGGTCTCCTGGATGCTACTGTTCCATGTCTCCCTCCAGTTCTCCCCATCGCCCCCCAGCCTCTTCTCAGGTAAGTCCAGCCTGCACCTTTCTCTCTTCCCTCCCACACCGCGTCCCTCCCCTGCCCCCCAGCCTCCTGTGAGTTGCTGCAAATGAAAATCCTGTGCTCTGGGTTTCTGGTTTTTGTGGTGGTTGCTTTGTGGGGGGTTTTCTTTGTTTGTTTCTATGTGGCTTTATCTCTTACCAGCTCTGGCTCTCCCCTGTGGCCAGAAGACACACTGCCTTTCATGGTTGGATGTTACATGGGCCGCTATTCTCAGCTTTGCTGCTCTGGGCTAGGGAGCTCAGCTCGGGGTCCAGGCCTCCCTCCTCTCAGGAAAACCCCCTGCCTCTAAGAGCTGGTAAATCCCTTGTCAGCCTCAGCTTGCTGACCTTGGACTAAGCCAGCGCTCTTGTGACTCCACCATCCCACCAGTCTCCAGGCATTGGGGCTGGGGAAGAGGCGAGGGGCAAGTAGAGAGTTACATCCTTCAGGATGAGGACCTGTTGGGGGTCAGAATAGTGAGCAACTCTGAGAACCTGGTGGGTCCTGTGTCTGTTCTCAGCCCTTCATACACATCCAGCCATTTAATAATCTCGACTACCGCATGAATTTAGGGATTGCAGGGTCCCCACTTTTTAGCTGAGGAAATGAGGCACTGAGAGGCTATAGTAACTTGCCCTAATTCACCTGGACCACTCTGGCAGAATCTGACAGAGCTGGGATTTGGACCCAGAATGTGTTTGGGCTCAGAGTGAAGCCCTGACTACTGTACTGTCCTGCTCAGGGGCCTGATACCAGCCCAAGAGCAGGTCTTGTCCTGCCATTGACTCAGTCCTCTCTCTGTTCTTGACACTAATACTGTGTCTGCACTGAGGAGACCTCTGTACCCATTTGCTCACTGCATGGCTATTGTCTCCCTTTTTCATATGGGAAATGCAGGCTCACATTTGACAAGCCCATGGTCTCATAGCCCTGCCAGCTGCTGACACTACAGTGGTGTCCAGTAGGACCCAGTGGCTCAGCCTTCTTAGTCATCTGAGCTGGGCCCTCTAGGTGCACCCCTGTGTGGGCTGTGTGCACAGTCTTGTTGTAGTTGAGCCTTGGTTGCTATTGGTATCACTGAGAGGAATTGACCTTCAGGCCAATTGGTTGTGAGGACCAACTGTGACTACAATGAAAGAGGTGCTGTGCAGGAGACACCCCTGTGGAGCAGGACTTGCTTCAGTGGGTTTGCCCCTTGAGTGTATTACTTTTGAATGTGTAATCCGGTATGGTCTGAAGCTGTCACCTGGGTGCACTAGCTCTGGGGCTTCTGGGGAGGTGTAAACTTAGCCACTACCTGAGCCACCAGGCAGAAGCTACAGAGAGATCTGTACATGGCTGCTCTTTATATTGGGCTTGGAAGTGCCCAGGAGAGACCCAGCTGTGAAGCAAGGCAGGCTCCAGTGCTGGATCTCAGGACTCTTATTGGTAGGTTTGGGCATGCTGATATCAGCTGCTGCTTGTTTGAAAGATTTTAGGAAAGTCTGAAGCCTGAGCCAGGACAGGCCATTGATATGGAAAAGCTGCTGCAAACTGCTTGGATGGGGCTGCAAATTGGATGGGGCAGGTTCTCCCGGAATCACCAGAGTGGAGCAAACAGTGTGAACCAAGCTTTTGGAAACTCATATATGGCTGTCAGTCAGCCCTTTGATAGGGGAGATCCCAGAACAGAAACAATGACATCTGTGAGCACCCCTGAGGTCCTGCCACAATGCCAGACAGTCCAGTTTTTCCTCATATGCTCCCGGGTCCCCCCAAGTCATCACCCCAGTGCTGGGGCCCAGAGGGATCAAGTCTGAGTAAGTCCATGTACCAGCCCTTTAAGAGGAACTGCTGGATCTCCAGCAGCCTCCCTGTTACTCAGCCACAATTCCCACTGGTTGTTACAGCCCAAAGTCATAGAAACGTCTCTTTTAAGCTCTGGAACCCTCTGGGGCTTGTGTGGTTCTTGGATCCCTTGCTTCTTATGGGGGTCTTCTGCAGCTATGTGTCCCACCCAATTAAACAAACACCACATGTGAGTGTTAGACCAGCCTGTTCTGCACCTCTGCCCCTCAATGTACTTTCTTTACTTCTCTCGTTGCAGGATTTCCATTCAGCTAGATTTCAGGCCATTCTGAATGATGGTTGTTCTGTATTTTAGCTTATTTTTAAATATATATATATATATATATATATATATATATATATATATATATATATATATATTGATTTCAGAGAGAAAGGAAGATGGAGAGAGAGACAGAAAGACCAATGATGAAAGAGAATCATTGATTGGCTGCCTCCTGCACGCCCCACACTGGGAATTGATCCCACAGCCCGGGCATGTGTCCTTGACCAGGATCAAACCTAGAACCTTTCAGTTCCCAGGCTGATTCTCTAATCCACTGAGTCAAAATGGCTAGGGTTTAGTTTAGTTTTACTGTTGTTGTAGAAGGCGGCTGAGTGCAAGCATTTACCTATGCTGCCATCCTGGTTCTCAAATATCCCATACTTCTTATTTATTTTTTCTTGAGAAAAGATTTATAAAAATAGTCTGGCTGCTGGTGCTTAGTGGATTGAACATAGTTCCATGGACAAAGAGGTCTCTGGTTTGATTGCAAGGCAGGGCACCTGCACAGGTTGCAGGTTTAATCCCCAGTAGAGGGCATGCAGGAGGCAGCCAATCGATGTTTCTATCACTCTCTCACTATCTAAAAGTTAATAAGAATATATTTTAAAGATTTCTAGAAATAAGCATTTCCTCTGGATAGAATTTTCCACACAGCCTTATTTTGGCAATTAAATTATCTTATCTGTTACATTTTATATTTATTTAATTATATAAGGTTTCTTTTTTTAATTGATGCCTTTTATCATATGTCAACACCTTTCGTGTTTATTTAATTGAAATAATTGAAAGTAAGGCTTTCTTTGCTCTTAACTATTCCTTGCCAAATCATCTTTTGGATAGCACAACTCAGAGATTGTGTATTTCATGTTGTTTTGAAGAAAATGTGTCAAGAGCAGAAATTGTCTCTGAGGAGGGGAAGGAGTCCAGAAGAGGGGAGTAAGTAAACCAGTATTTAACAGAGCCTGCATTGAAGAGCTTATGCCTGGAGTAAGGGCCCAGTATCCCTCTGCCTCAAAGAATATAGTCCTGAGGTGGGCTGCACATACTGGTACCCTGGAAAGAACCCTATGTATTTTTGCTATTGTTAAATTTTTATTTTTTTCATACTTCTCTCCAATGAAGCCTCTTTCTCCTCCAGCTCCTGATGGTTTCTCCTCTACTAAGGAAGATCCTTGAAGGAAGTTTTAGTCTAAAGTGGCAGATTGGACTTCCGTGGTAAAACCTCTATCAAAGTGCTTCTTTCGACTGCATTGAATCAAAATACATGGCTTCTTTTGACTGCCTTAAGTTCATTCACATTCATTCTGTCTCTGCACCGCCCTATTTATTTCATTAATTATTTTTGAAATTAAATTTATTGGGATGACATTGGTTAATATGATCATATAGGTTTCAGGTGTGGATGTCTATGTTACAAATATGTATATTGCACTGTGTGCCCACCACCTAAAGGCAAATCTTCTTCAGTCACCATATATTAGGACCCTTTTACTCTTCTGCCCCTCTTGCCTGCCGCATTTATTTCAGCAGAAAATTACTGAAGACCTGCTCTGTTGCGGGTACTGTCCATGGTGCTGAAGGTACAGCGGTGAACAAAACAAAGTTCCTGCCATCATAGTACATTAGTTCTTGGTGTGACCAGAGCAAAATCAAGCAAATACATATATACCATGACACAGAAACAAGGACAACAAACAAAAATATATCTAAGTGGTAGGAGGGATCGGGGTGGATGTGGACTGGGGCTACGTCAGACACAGTGGTCAGCAAAGGCCGCTCTGCAGAGGTGACATCAGAGTAGATGTTGGAAACATTGGGGCAGAGAGGTGTGCAGGTTTCTGGAGGAGGGACCGAGGAGGAGGTGAGTGAGAAATCTTGAAGGAACCAGAATTTATGTGCTTGAGACATGAAGAGGCAGTGAAGGGGAGAGGAGTGGGCTGAGAAGAATGAAGCAGGTGATGAGAGCCTCCAGAGGTGAAGTCACATGGAGTCATGTAGCCATAATGGGCATCTGGGATTCCCTGCCAAGTGTGATGGGAAGACTCCCGGGGTGATAAGTGCAGAGGGCAGTGACCCATGTGAAGGACTCCTCTAGGTGCTGGATGGAGAAGAGACCTAACATCCATGACTCTTACTCCCACTAACAGGTCACAGCTCTGCTCTCCCTCCTTCAGTATAAAAACCTCTCTTCTCCTCTGGACCACGGGGGAAAAACAGGCTGTCTGTGCTGCCTGCATCAAGGCTGCCCATCAGCACACAGGAAGATATGCCCCCTGGGAATTTAATCTCAGTTGCTCTGGCATCATTCCATGAGCACCTGTCCCTAACCCCTTCCTGTTCTCTGAAGTACAAGATTCCATAGAAAATATATGAATGCTTTTCTATGGCTGGGGATACCTGACCCTATGAGATTTTTTGAGGCCATATCTGAAATGCCAGAACTCTTTTCCCCAGACCCCGTGATGTTAGGGTGCTGACAGGTGACTCAAGCTCAGCCTCCCTGATGCACCCATTCTGCCTTTGATAGTGGAGGCTGCAATGGAAGGGGTCTCACTTTCTAGCTGCAGGAACAGACCTAAGGTGGCTTCAGGATGGTACTCAGGGCCAGAGAACAGAGTTCTGCTGGTGGTGGCAAATGCAGGAAGATCCATTTCAGGCTCGCACATTTGTGACAAATGTTTCTCAACTTCTGATCAGCAAGATGAAACCAAGCTGTGTGCCATTTCTCCAACCTGCCAGTCAATACTAAAGCTCCTCTATATCCCTGCAGTAAATTTACTTTCTAATTAAATTACTCTCTGAGTGTGTTTATCCTGATTGAAATTTAGACTCCTCATTGACATAGAGCATATCAGGATGTGTTTTTATTTAATTTTTTTGTTAATCCTCAACCAAGAATATTTTTTCATCAATTTTTAGAGTGGAAGGGAGGAGAAGAGACAGGGAGAAACAGCAATGTGAGCAAGACATATCGATTGGTTACCTTCTGCATGTGCCCTGACCAGGGCTAGGAAACCGCAATCAAGGTACGTTACTTTAACCGAAATCAAACCCAGGACCCTTCAGTACAAGGACCCTTCTAGCTATTGAGCCAAACTGGCTAGAGCAGAATATACTTTTAAATGTTGGAAAGTTATAGCTATGAAAAATTTTTTTCTATTGCTTAGCAATCACTGATAAAGTTTTACCAGGAAAAATGCATTCTTCTAAAAGTCTTACAAATTGACAAACGTGTCATGCTCATGGATGGAAACACCAGTAGAATCATGAAGTGTAAGTGATCTAACAGGATATAGTGGGGTGTGCAAACTCACCAAAGAGGAGGTAGCTGAGCAAACTCAAGCCCCTGAACACACAATGTCCCTGAAAGTTGTGTGTGGATCAGACATGCATGACCCAACCCCTCCTGCTCAGTGAGAGCTCACGTGGGGTTTCCTCCTATCAAGTCTGGTTCTCATCAGAGTGACTTCGGAGTTGGGAATTCTCTGATATGACTGAGGTCACCCAGAGACCCTCCCAGAATCACAAACGGGCCTTTAAACTGCAATAAAAGAGTCATTTCGGATTCTCAGACACTTTTCCACGCACTCCCCTTGAGGCTGCTGCAAAGACATGATGACCAGGAGCTGCATCTTGTGTAAGGAGGACTTCAGCCCCAAGTCCAACATTCCCAGCCCACCATATCTCACCCTATCACCCTCCAGAGGTCCTCTTTCATGCCAGCTCCCTCCCTCCTGTCCCCATGGTCTTTGAAGCTCTTCAGTTCCAGCAGCACCTTCCACCAACAGGATACTCAGTCCCTTCCCAGGACTCCCATCTTGGCTCTTTTGGAGCATCCTTGCATCCTTCACTTTCCAGGGTCCCAGAGAACCCAAGACCAGCTCTGGGACACTGACCCCAACCTAATCAAACAAATCCCAAAATAATTGTCCCCAAACTAACAACGTGCTTTAGCCAGAACCCAAACTAGCCTCAGAGCATAACCCAGGGAGAAAGTGTGACTACAAATTGGCCTTTTCACCAAGCCCAATACTTTCCCACAGAGCTGGTTTGCATCCTTCTGTACATGTGCTCAGTTTCAGAGGGGTTTCAGGTGAGGATAAGGATGAGGATAAGGCAACTCATGGGGTGGTGGGATGGGCTCCTACATTGTCCCAGATTTCGACCAGGTTTATTGCTTTCTGGGACCCACACCTGATCCACTCCTCATGCTCCCCCTGGGAACAGGTGTGGGAACCAGATTTATGATGCCAGGGAGAACTGCCGTGTGGAAGAGACCTTGTGCTCTTTGTCCGGAGTCGCCCACTTGGATATAACTGAACCTACAGACCCTATTTCCAGCTGTACTCCTAGAATTCTCTGGTTTCCTAGAGAAGAAGACTAAGAGTACTTTGAGGAAAAAGGTGCCAGGAGTGAAGACTGACTGCTCCTTTGCTCCTGTCATGAAGGAATACCTTGGTAGGTGCCCTGCTGTGCTTCAGGCTGCAGAGAGTGGGGTGAGCAGGAGACAGTTTTCATATCTGGGTCCCCCAGGCAGGGCACGCTGCTCTGGTGTCCATCTTTTCACTTCTTGTCCCAGATTCTCATTCACCTGCTCTGCATGTATGACTTCCTCAAGCCCAGTCTCACAAAATCCCTTTGTATGTTATTCTAGTTGTAGAGAGTCCTGCCAGAGGACCAGAGCCCATGATTCCTGCAGCCTCAGCCACCTCAAGAGGAGCCTGGGATCAGCCTGGCCCTGGGATAAAGGGTGAAGTGTCTGCAGGGTACTCTGAGATCTTTGGAGAACATAGCTCTGTGTATCCCACCTAATCATGATGCTAACATCATGCTAAATTATGCACTCAATTAAACAAAAAAGTTGTTTTTCTTGATTTTCAGCTGCAAACCCTGGGCTAAGGTTACCAGACCTGACTTGGTTCCTTCTTTGTCCTGCTTTGATAGGTTCTAAACAAAGGTGTGGTGCACACTTTGAGGTGGAGAGATTTGAAGCCTGACAGGAGGGTGGTGGCACCCAGAGAAAGCATTTCTCTGAGTAAGTTCACCTTCCATTCCTGGGAGGCACTCTTGCTCATGACCTTCCTGCTGTGAAATTGTTTCAAAAGTCTCCAGACAATTAGCGTAGGCTCTTGTGATTGTAGCCTGAGTCAATGTGTTCCAGAAAGAGAAAGAAGTTCTGATGACTCAGGTATCTATCATCTTCCAGATAATCCTTAGGACATAGCATTGCACTGCACTCACCTGAGGTCTGTGTCATTTTTCCAACAAAGTATAGCCCCCAACAACCCTGCAGCTCTCCATGCAGTCTATTTCCAGTCCCAACTTTGGGGTCCATTGGCATAGGTGGGGTCCATTGGCATAGGTGGGATCCAGCTCCATGGCTGTTAGGGACCAGGAAGTCCTGACAGGTGTCCCACTATCATCACCAGATGAGGTACTTACTGTTCACGGATGGGAGCAGTTATGTTCAGGACGGGATCCAATATAGAGGGGCAAGGGTAGTCACCCTGGACCACATCATCTGGGCATAGTCCCTGAATAGGAGAACCTCGGCACAACCCCCCCCCAAATTTTGGTCTTAATCCAGGCTCTCTGATAGTGCCATCCCCTGGGAAAGAGGATTACTTCAGCCAGAAAGGACATGAAAAATAAGGAAGAGATTTTAGCCTTATTAGAAGCCATCTGGCTTCCAAGGGCAGTTGCAATAGTGCACTGCAAAGGACATCAGAAAAAGGAGACAATTGAAGCCAGAGGAAATAAAGCCACAGACCAAACTGCCAAGGAAGCCGCCCTAAAACCAGTGGGGCCTTTACAAGTCTTAGTAACCCTGCTGGACCCTGGGCCCTCCTACACGAAACAAGAGGAGGAATTGGCAGAACAGAAGCAAGCTATCAGAGTACCAAATGGCTGGTGGATCCTACCAGATGACAGACCATTGGTCCCAGAGGCTCTAGGTCCGATGTTAGTTGCCCAGTTACACTAGGCTACCCACCTAGGTGTCATCAAGACTTCTGAACTTCTGTGAGGCAGGTACTATATACCAAGCTTAGATAAATAATTAAAAGCATAGTCACTAGATATACTATGTGTGCACAAGTAAATGCTAAGCAAGATAAGAAGCCACCCATGAGAATTCGATCCTGGGGGAAATTCCCCAGGAGAGAATTGGGAGGTGTATTTCACAGAGATTAATTCACCAGCGTCAGGGTACAAGCACCTACTAGTTCTTATAGACACCTTCTCAGGTTGGGTTGAAGCATACCCCACTTAGACAGAAACTGCCTCTACAGTAGTCAAAAAATTACTCCAGGAGATTATACCTAAATTCGGGCTGCCAGTAGTCATAGGATCAGATCAAAACCCCACCTTTGTAGTCAAGGTATCTCCAAGTATAGCTCCAGCCTTAGGCATAAGTTAGAAATTCCATGGTGCATACCAGCCACAAACTTCAGGACAGGTATGAACAGGACCCTAAAAAAGGGCTTTAAATTTGTCCTAGAAACTGTGAAAATTGGACCAACCCTCTGCCCTTTGCCCTCTTATGGGGCAGGTGTACCCTCTACTGGCAGGGATTCCCTCCTTTTCTGAAATCATGTATAGTGATCTCATTTTTCCATCCTTCCCGGGGTCAGGGAGAACAAAAAGCTGGAATTCATAACCATTCCTTGCCCAAGTCCTTACAGGCTCTGCAGTATACCTAGAGAGCCACTG
Source organism: Antrozous pallidus (assembly GCA_027563665.1). NCBI lineage: Eukaryota > Metazoa > Chordata > Mammalia > Chiroptera > Vespertilionidae > Antrozous > Antrozous pallidus. The sequence continues at coordinate 15,056,174 of CM050525.1, forward strand.
GTAAGCTTGTTGGAAATGCACTGCCAGTGCCCACCAGACTCTGTACATCCCTTCTAGCCCCGAGACTTGGTGTGGATAAAGAAGTTCACTGCCCAAGGACACACCCCAACCTGAAAGGGACGCTACCCTGTTATCTTGAGCACGCCCACAGCTGTTAAAGTAGATGGCTGGCTAAACCACTCCCAGCTCCTGCACCAGGAAACAGCCTGTATATTGGCAACCAGCAGCCTCACCCATGAGATCCCTAGCCTGAGCTCCACCCAGGCCAGGAAGAGACTCAATGCCTGCAGGAGGGAAACTGGACGTCAGTGAGGACAGTACTAATGGGGACCATGATACTAGGGGCCTTGGTAATGGTAAGAACATTTTTGCTAGCCAGTGAGAAAGTCCAGGGCCAAGTAGAGCTAGATAGATGTGCTAAGGGATGGGAGAGCAGGAAAAGAACAGAGAATGCCCTTGAAGGAAGTGAAGTGAGTAAATAAAAAACTAATTGTGCCAAGCAGGCAGTTTAGAAAAATTAATGCAGTCAAACTACTTAAAGTTAGGGGACAGTACAATCCCCTAACTAATAAGGATGAGTCCATGATTTGACTCATGCACATAAAACCAATGGGGAATGAAATATGGTAGCAATCATCTCAGGCAGAAACTGCTGTTTGGGTTCTGTACTTGTTTGTTTGATAAAACAATAGAAAGTTATTTTGATTTTCTGAACTTATGTATGCTATCCCAATACTCCACTGATTTTGGTTTGAATATCTCATTGATTGTGATCTCACTGGCTATCAAAGCACATTCTTCTGGAAACCAGGACAGCTCAATTATCCTAAATTGTCTCAGTAGCTACAGATAATGATTTCAGTTGACTCAGTGGTCCTGGAATCTGGACCTCCAAGTGGTCTAAAGAAAGCCGCACCCATGTGGACACAAGATGGCTACTGCAAGATGGTGGACAGGGGAGAGGAGTTGGGAAGGACCAAGCCTGCAAGGCAGGGCTCATGGCTGGCGAGTGCAGCAGTGATGGAAGGAGCCTCTCCCACCTCTGTGGCAGCGCTAAGTCATCAGTCAGACATTTCCTGAGGCTCCCAGACTGTTAAAGGGCACAGACTGGGCTGAGGGGACCTTCCACCCGCCCACCAGTGCATGATTTTGTGCTCCGGGCCTCTAGTTTCTTATAATTATAGCTAGTCCCCACTGTCCATTTCTCCCCCTAACACAGTCACAACATCAGCTATGGACAGGCTGAGACTTATCGATAGGCAAGTCTCAATCTGTGTATAGGTGAAGAAGCCTGGGATTAATGTTACAACTTCAAGGCCCATGTGCCTGATGCTACAAAGACCAAAATTCAAAAGGTCAGAGTTTGGAGTAAGGGAAGGTTTAATGATTTAAAAGGACCAACTTTAGAAGAGGGGCTGCCTTAGGGGCTTCCTTAAGTTCATCTTAAGAGACCCCAGAATTCTAGGGAAGGGAGAATAGGCGGGGCGAGGGCTGTGTGATGACTGCAGACATCTGTGTGCCAACAGGGGTCCAAGGAAGAGCAGGAAATCTCTAAATCTCTTTGTTTCAGACCCTTTGACCCCTGCTGATCTGAGACCCCCAGACTTGAAGCTTCTGCAAATTTCAGTCAAAAGCTCAAGCTTCAAACAAAATTAGCATATCTCTAACAGAGCTATTTTAAAACTTTATTAATTTTTAGAAAAAAATATATATGAATGAACAATAAATCTAGACAGACCTATTCTGGAGAAGACAGCTTTTAGCTCTCCTTCACCCCAAATACTGGTGATGATGATGGTTTTATTGGCATATAATTGATATCAAACATTGTGTAAGTGTAAGGTGTTCAATGTGATGATTTAATAGTTACACATTGCAGTAGGATTGCCACATTAGCTAACACCTCTATCATGCCACATAATTATCATAGCTTTTTGTGGTGGGAACAATTCATATCCAGTTTTTTAGCAACTTCAATGTCTAAAATACTATATTTAAAATACAGTATTATAAATGCATGTGTTACAAATAAATAATGAAGTATCATAAACATCAGGTACTACACCAAACTATTATGAATACAGAGGTTATAAATAAATAATATAAACCTCCACCACAGCGGGACTAAAGGGACTTGATGCTGCCTTCTTGTGGCTGTGGGTGTTGCCATCTTTGAAGGTGGGGCAGTAAATTATCATATTCCCTCCTTATTGGCTGTGAGCACTGCCACCTTTGCAACAACCTGAGGGTCAATTAACATATTCCCTCTTTATTAGATAGGATAATAGTATTCTATTTTTTAAGAGAAATGTGTGGCCTACATGCATATAAATATATAACATTTATAGAAAATGCAAGGAGTGTGTTGTAAACACAGTTACCATTGGGTAGGGGAAGTGATGTAACAAATATAGTCAACTCTCAGATGACACAGTTTTTAATAAAACATATCCTGTTGTCTGTATTTTAAGCAATATCAGAAGATTGGGAGAAAAGGTGACAGGAGAGAAGAGTTACAGAGGGTGGGGAGAGACAGAGCAAAAGTCCTCACCACAGGAAGTCCAGCTGGAGAGAAGCCAGCGGGAGAGCAGAAAATCATGTTAGTATTGGCAATGGCTGGCCTGCCTCTGGACCCACCCAAAACGAAGCTCACAATCCCACTCTGTCTGGGACAGTCTGTGGCAACAGGACTTCTCAGTCCAAGGGGACATCCCCTGACCTTCTCATCTGAGAAAAGCCTACTGGACAGTTCTTCCACTTCTCACCTACAACCTGGAGGTGGGACTCCACACTGTCCCTCCAGCCAGAATCTGAGAGCAGAGGGGAAATATGTTCTTTCTTCCTAGTCACCAGAGAGTTAATCCCTGGCATGAGGACCCACTCGTGTTGGTGGAACTGAAGGGGGTTAGATAGACATGTAGGTCTGAGTCCTTACAGGAAGGTGCCTTACAAATGAATGTGCCCTGAGGTTTCAAGGATGATAGATAGCTGAGTCATCAGAACTTCTTTCTCTTTATGGCACACATTGGCTCAGGCTACAATCACGAGAACCTATGCTACTTATCCGGAGTCTTTCCAAACAATTTCTCAGCAGAAAGGCCATGAACAAGAGTGCCTACTCAGGAATGGAAGGTGAAGCTACTCAGTGAAATTCTATTTCTGGGTGTCATCCCCCTCCTATCAGGCTTCAAATCTCTCCACCTCAAAACGCACACCACATCTTTGTTTAGGACTTATTAAAGCAGGAGGGTAAAGAAGGAAACACATCAGGTCTGGTAACCTTAGAGCACACCTTTCCCTAAAATCAAGGAAAATATTTCTTTATTTAATTGAGCATACAATTAAGCATGATGTTAAAATTAACATTTGGTAGTGCTTTACTTTGAATTGCATCATAATGAGATCAGACAAACAGCGCTGTGTTCTCCAAAGCCCTCAGAGCACCCTGCACTCTACCCCACCCCTGTACCCCAGGTCCAGGATGATCCCAGGCTCCTGTTGGGGTGGCTGAATGAATCATGGACTCCAGTACCTGTGGCAGGTATCTCTTCAACTAGAAAGACAAACAGAGGCACTTTGTAAGACTGGGCTTCAGGGAGACGTGCAGAGCAGGTGAATGAGAATCTAGAACAAGAGGTGGACAGATGGAGGACAGAGCAGGGTGCCTTGCCTAGAAGACCCAGACATTAAACTGTCCCCTGCTCACCCCACACTCTCTGCAGCCAGGAGCATAGCAGGGCCCCTCCCTGAGGCGTTCCTTCATAGCAGGAGCAGAGGAGCAGCCATACTTCTTTCCTAATACCTTTTCCTCAAACTCATCTTAGTCATCATTTCCAGGAAACCAGAGGACTCGAGGCTGCACAGCTAGAAGCAAGGCCAGTAGGTGCAGTTACATCCACAGGGAGACTCTGGACCACATGGCAGTAGATCTCTTCCACAGGGCAGTCCTCAGGGGCATCAAAGATTTAGCTCCCATACCTGGGGGCTGACTGGCACAGCCAGAACTTTGTCCTGAAGGGAATCATGGGGAATGAAGCACATGTAGGTCCCAGGAAACCATAAACCCAGTTCTCAGTCTGGGGTGATATAGGAGCCCATCTCACCATTCCACAGGTTACTTCCTGCCCTTTCTTATCCTCACCTGAAACTCCATGCAGACAGACTGTGGGAAAGTCATGGGGTTGACGACAAGGCTAATTTGTATCATGTTTCCTGCCTGGAGTATGCTTTAAGGCTAGCTTCAGGGGTTATTTTTTTTAGTTTGAGGTTGATTCTTTGGGGATCTGGTTCATCAGGTTTGGGGCAGGATCTCAGATCTGGTCTTGGGCTACCTGGGAACCTAGAAGGTGAAGGATGCAGGCATGCTCCAAAAGAGCCAAGATGAGAGTCCAGGGAAAGGATTGAGTGTCCTGTTGGTGGCAGGTGCTGCTGAAGCTGAAGTGCTGCAGGGGACATGGGGATGGGAGAGAGGGGCTGGAACAGAAGTTTATATTAGGATTAGGGTGAGTTATGTTGGGCTGGGGATGTTGGTTAGAGCAATTAGCACCCCCAGAGAGTGCCAGGTGCTCCACATCTTGCTGACACATGGTTGTACTGCCTTGAAAGTGTAGTGTTCTCATGGGTGAGTGACTGTGCCTGCTCTCATTTCTCTGATGAGGACTGAAGCGCGAGCTTTCATCTGCACTTGGACTAGTTGGTATACTCTCATTTGAGGTGTCTGTTCTATTTCTATTTTTAAATATTGACTAGTGGCATGGTGCATAAAATTTGTGCATTGGAGGGGGGGTTGTATGTCCCTCAGTCCAGCCTGAACCCTCTCCAATCTGGGATCCTTCTCACAAGCCAGGACTGCTGGCTCCCAACTGCTCATCTGCCTGCATGCTTGATTGCCCCTAACTGCTTCTGCCTGCCAGCCTGATCACCCCCTAACCACTCCCCTGCTAACCTGATTGACACCTAACTGCTCCCCTGCCAGCCCGATTGCCCCTAACTGCCATTCCCTGCAGGCCTGGGTCACCCCACCCAAGTGTCCTCCCCTTCAGGCCTGGTCACCCCCAACTGCTCTTCTCTGCCAGTCCGATCACTCCTAACTGCCCTCCCTTGCTGGATTGGTCATCCACAACTGCCCTCCCCTGAAGGCCATCTTGTGACAGCGATCTTGTGTCCACATGGGGGCAGCCATATTTGACCACATGGCGGTGGCCATCTTATGTGTTGGAGTGATGGTCAATTTTCATATTACCTCTTTATTATATAAAATTGTTGGTATTTATGGTGCTATGCTCTGGATGTGATATTTCCTTGTCTCTAGCTCATCTCTCCTCCACTAACACAGTGTGTGTCCTGCCTTTTCACATTTTTCATGAACAGAAGTTCTTAATTTTAATAAAGTCCAACTTATCAATTAATTAGTTTTTTTGATGGTTAGCATTTTTTAAAGAATTTTTTGTTTAATCCCAATCCAAGTTTTCTTTTGGGAAAATCCCAGTCTGATCATTCACATTAGTCTGATAATCCATTAAAATTCATTTTTGTATTAGGCATGAGGTAAATCATTTTTCCACATGGGCATTCAATTACCTGGCACTACTTAGGGAAAGACCACTCTTTCTCCACCTAATTGCAGGGATCATATATGTATGGGTCTGTCTGGGCTCTCTATCCTGTCTCATTGATGAATTCTGCCCTTAAAGCAGTATAATATTGTTTTATTACTGTTATTTTATACATAATCATTATTCTCCTAAATAAAATTATTTTACTTTTTCTAGGACCTTGACAACATTCAGCAAGTAAAGTGATAGCAAAAGTAAAGAAAACCTGTTGGGTGCTTGAGTTTGATTGCAATGAATCTCTACATAAATTAGGGAGAATTTATTCCTTAGGAATATGGAGACATCCAAGTCAGGAGCATGGAAGAAATCTCACATTTATTTCAATATTCTTTATTTCAGCAATGTTTGGAAATTGTCAGTGTGAAGACCTTACATGCTCTATTCACACTTACTCTTAGGTATTTGGTGTTCCTGACCCTTCCTTATCAAATTGGATCCAATTTATCCCCACTTTTTTCCTGGATACGGCTGCTGATGTTGATTCAATAAACAGAGAGCATCTGATCTATGCAGGACCCTGTGCCAGGTACAGAGTGCATAGCTGACAACAGGAAAACATGGTTTAGTCTAGTGCAGGGGACAGACATTAAAGGGATATGAATTTAACTACTTTTTAAAATGCATGTAGGATAAGTAAAGAGACACAAAGGAAAGATGACATAATCTGGGGAGAGAATGAGTAATTGCCCTGAGGAAGAACTACTTTTTATACTGACAGCTAGAGAATGAGGCCATGACCAATAGTTTATGGCATAAATGATGTGTATGTGTGTTTGTGTGTGTTTTTGTGTGTTCTAAATGTCCTTTGAGAAGGGAAATGGGAAGCTTTAGTTGTAGTTTTGGGGGGCATCTTAGATTATACAAATGAATTTATATAATTTACCAATCACCCCCTACAATCCAGTATCTATATTTTTCATATATATTTACTTATTTTAGACTAGAAGCCTGGTGTATGAAATTTGTGCACCAGTGGAGTCCCTCAGCCTAGCCTGAGCCCTCTCACACCCTGGGACCCCTCAGGGGATGTTGGACTTAATGTTTTGGCACAATTCCTACAGGCCAGCGGATTGGGCTGAAAGTCATAAATTAACATCCCCCTAGAGACATAGCAGTATGGGAAGCAGCAGGGAGGAGCCTGAGCCAGAGACAGGCATTTCACCACTCCATTCATCCAGTTTCCACTGCAACTACTGCAGCTGCCACTGCCCTCCATAGTGCTGCCACAGAGGCAGGAGAGGCTTCCACAGGTGGAGCTTTGCTCACCAGCCATGAGCCTGGTTTCTAGCTGAGCGCACTGACCACCAGGGGTCATAGCAATCAGATGTTCCCATCCTTGGGGTCTACCAGTCATAAAAGTCACTTGGGCTTTTATATATACATTAAAGACCCATTGCAGGAAGATTCCTGCAAGAATAGAGTTTCCTGCAGCCTGAGCAAAGCTCCCTCCCTTCTCTGCTGCCTTGCTCCCTTCTCCACTACCTCACTTTCTCTTGTCTCTGCTGCTTTGCTCGCCCCCATTTCTACTGCCTCCCTTCCTCTTGTCTCCTCTGCCTTGCTCCCTCCCTTCTTCCCCACTGCCCCACTTGCTTACTTCTCCACAGCTTTGCTCCCTTCTGCAGTGCTTGGCTTTCTTCTATGCCATCTTCTGCACACAGATATGCAAATTAACCGCCATTTTGGTTGGGTTAATTTGCATGCATGCCTGATTGGCTTGTGGGTATAGCAAAGGTATGGTCAATTTGCATATTACTCTTTTATTCGATGGAATAGGTAATTAACAATATTCCTTCTTAAAAATAAATTTGGGAAGTGGCACCTATAATGTAAAATAAGCTTAAACTTATAATGTTGTATCACATGTGAACAGTCAGTCACTAGTCTAACTTACTATTACTTAATGGCAAAAGTAAGTTCTCAGATAGATGTACCTGGGCCTTGTTGAGTGTAAATTAAGTCCAGTACAAGAAAACTGTGGGAATGTGGCTGGTTGGACAATTTAATGTGAATGGACATAAATAATAGTTTAGTGAAGGCCAAGGGAGGGTAAGAGGGGGTGAGTGGAGATGGGCAAATGTGGGGAAACGGGGACACTGCAATAATGTCAATATTAATATCTTTAAACAAAAATAATTTTAAAAGCTAAAATACCAAATCTCTCTCTCTCTCTCTCTCTCTCTCTCTCTCTCTCTCTCTCTCTCACACACACACACACACACACACACACACACACTCAATTTCTAGTCAGACCAGAACCCACACTTGGTTGTCTGAAGTTCCCACTCCAGGCTGCTTTGAGACAATGAATGTAAACAGGCATGAGTGTTTGTGTAGCCTGATTTATGGGATGTGAAATGTTCATCAGTTAGTACTTCCTGGTACAAGTGTTTCAAGTTCCTCTTCACATGCAACCCAAATCCAGACCCAGTTACAAAGCACAGCTGCATACCGAAACCAGGTTGGCTCAGTGGATAGAGCATCAGCCTATGGACTGAAGGGTCCTGAGTTCGATTCTGGTCAATGGCATGTACCTTGGTTGTGGGCAAATCCCCAGTAGGGGGTGTGCAGGAGGCAGCTGATAGATGTTTCTCTCATAGATGTTTCTGACTTACTATCCATATCCTTTCCTCTCTGTAAAAAAATCAATAATATATATATATATTTTTAAAAAACCACAGCTGCACTTTGATGGGTTCTTCCTTCAACCCTGGGGCATGTGGTAAACTGCTTTACCTTAAAATGGTCATCTCTTGCCCCTCTGGATTTCTAAGTTTGATCCACTACCTCAGGCCCACACCGACCCTAGAAAGTTTAAAAAAAAAAACAGGAGCAAGTAATAAAAGAAAATTTTCTTCTTATTTCTAAATTGAAATTTCAAGCTTTTTGCATCTTGAGACTGATTTTCAACATTGTTAATGGATACTTCTTACTACATACATTGAAATAAAAGACTAAATTCTCTCATTCAGATTTTTTTTGTCATTCACACAGATTAAAAATTGTATAATTGTATAATTGTGTAATTGTACCTATGTAATTTTATGAACCAATCTTACTTAATAATAGAGAAACGTGTACATTGACTATACCTCTACTACACCCACAGCCAATCAGAGTGAGTATGCAAATTAACCCAACAAAGATGGCAGTTACATACCTAAGTCCCAGGAACCTCCTCAGCACTCAAGTCCCTTTCAGCCAGCCATCAGATTTGTATACATCCCTAAATCCCAGGAACCTCCTCGGCAATCAGGTCACTTTCAGCCAGCCATCAGAGGGGCCAAGCCTGCAATCAGAGGTGCTGGGGGGAAATCCCTTCCCAAGCCTAAAGCCTGGGGCAGAGGCTTTAGGCTTGGGCAGAGGCAAATCCTGGGATTGGAGGGAAGGGGATAAAATTAATGGAAACATATCCTCAGGTGAGGATAAGTAGAAAAATAAAGAAAGAAATGTCATATCCTATGAAAAACACATCTTGAAAAAGCTTAAAGAAAGTAATCCTTTCCACTAAAATTTACAGGGTAAACTAAGATTTTTGCTTGAGTATTAAATTTGAAAGTAAAATAGTAATCAAGTTTTCAGAATAATTTAAATTGGCCAAGTGAAATAAGTGAATACTCAAGAAAATTTAAGTGTACTGGACAAAAAGCTGTTCCTAAAGTATTAACTAAAATTTCTATTAGTAGTTCATCTCATTGTAAAATTGCCTAACATCCAAAGAACTTAAAGCAGTCATATTTGTTTGAAAAAATTAAAATTTAAAGTGGTCAAGACTGCAATATAAAATTTCCAAAAGCCCCCATTAATCAAAAAGGGGGGGATAGTGGGGTAATATCATGTAAGGAAAAATATCCTGTAAGTAAATTACATCTAGAAAATTCTTACTCTAGAAAGTAACTTCCTTTTGTAATGCCAACAGCAGGACACACCTATGAAAAACACACATGGTGTTAAAACAAGCCAAAAGAAAATCATTTGGGCAAAAATAAAAAGAATCCCAAGTCTAAATTACAGAAAAGATCCCTTTATTAACTTTTGGTCAAGAATATGTTTATTTATTTTCATAAAACAACTCCAAGACCATATGGGTTCCTGCAACAATGAGGAACTGACAGGTCTGTTCCAACTGCGAAGACGGTCCAGAGATGGAAGACACTGACAACACCCTGCCATGCTAGCAGTCAGCAGCTGTGCATCACTGCAGGCGGCCCAGGACCAAACCAGAGAGGGTGGAACCTGCATTGCCACCATATGTCCACATTCAGATACCATTGCTGACATGTACACATAAGGAAATATTTGACATTGAAACTGGGACTCAAACATTTTTGCTCCTATACATTTATTTCCAGTTTGCAGATGCAAGATCTTTTTAAATAAAAGAAACAAGGGGAAAAGATTGATATAGGGGCAAAGAAGAATTGATCAGACTGTCAAACTGCAAGGGGAAGGCTGGGGAGGGTGGGGGGCTAGGGCTGTAAGAGATCAACCGAAGGACTTGTATGCATGCATATAAGCATAACCAATGGATACAAGATACTGGGGTGGGGGGGCAGGTGAGGACATGTGCTGGGGGGTAGGAGGAGGCCAGGGAGAGAACAATGTGAGGGGGAAAGGAAAACATATGTACTACTATTTGTAATACTTTAAAGAATAAAAAAATAATTAAAAAAAAGAAAGTTGTCATTTTTTCATGGTGAAGGGATTGGAGTCTGTGTTGATGAAAATACCTTGGCAGTTGCAGTGACTGGCAGTGGCTGCAGCAGTGGGGTGATGGAGCTTGTGCCTTCACCTGATCAGTTGCCGCCCACAAAGGGAGGCTGGACCATTGGGAGCAGGCCTAAGTCATCAATAGGACATCCCCTGAGGGCTCCCAGTATGTGAAAAGAGGCAGGCTGGGCTGAGGGACCCCTTTCCAGTGCATGAGTTTTGTGCACTGGGCCCCTAGTAAATTAAATAATAAATAATATCCTCATATGTCCTTGAATCTATGTACCTGTACTTTGTTTTCCAGGAAAAAAATATTTAACACCTTTTGGGACTCTGAAGCCCAAAAAGAAGAATCTGTGTGATCACAGGAGGGCAATTGCAGTGTGGACAGGTCAAAGGCACCGAAAAGTGGGTCCTACCACATCACGGCCTAACAGGGAGATTGAGGCAAGGAACATGCTGGAGGAATAGGAGTTGAAAAATTACTATCAGCCAGTTCCTGTGGCTCTGCTGGATCTCACTGTGGCTGTGCTGGATCTGAAAGCAATCCAACCTCAAGGGAAGAACTTGCCTCCACAGGCTTTCCAGTCCTGATTTGACACATTCGCTGCCGTTAACTCCTGACTGCTTCTCTTCTACTTTCTGATAGCAAAGATGTAAACTTTCACGGTGCTGCAATTATCCAAGAATTGCTGGCCTCCACCCTCACCCATGTCAATAATTTTCAAATTCATTGAAAGATGTCTCCAAACATGGCAGCAAATGCTAGAATTCAAGTTGATCTCTGGATAACTATGGAGTGAGTCAAAGACAAAGCTGGTCAGGTCAAGGCATATGAATGCTGAGGGCGTTCCACCAGAGAACGCCTCTCTCTTTATTTAATAATGAAGAGACAGAGATAAGGAACAGGAGCTAATAGAATGCCCATAGTATGCTGGTGGTCTATAGGCATATTTTCATCTCTGACACTTTTAATGTTTTATTTACTTATTTTTTAGAGAGAGAATAAGAAAGAGGGATCGAGAAATAGAAACATCAATGAGAGAGGAACATCATTGTTTGGCTGCCTCCTGCATGGTCTCTACTGGGGATGAGTCTGCAACCAAGGTACATACCCTCAACCTGAATCAAACCTGGGACCCCTTCAGGCCGATGCTCTATCTACTGAGCCAAACCAGCTAGGGCTCTGTCACTTTTAGTCCAAGCTGACAGTGCTCTGTTAATACAATCCTCTTAAAACTGTGACTGCTCTATAAATTTTATGGGTGGGGCTCATCCATTAAAAACCCCCACACTGTATTTTTTTATATGCAATTACCTTCAGATTCCTAGATGCCCTTTACTTGGCAGTATCTAGGAGACTAACATTGAGATAGAGTGGGCACAGAGCTTTGCTGAAAGGCTGTGTGTGGTGGCATCGCCCTGGATTTTATGAGGTCTTAAAGAGAACCGAAGAGCCCCATCCTGGATTTGATCTTTGCAAGAATCCTATATAATAAAGAGGCAATATGAAAATTAACCTTCACACCCTCACAAAAGGTTGCCTACGACCAGGCCAGCTGGGGTGCTAGTGAGGTACAACCAAATGACTGAGCAAACATAATGGTGCCCTGACTGCGAAGAAGACCAAAAATGCTGGCCTTTTGGCCTCTGGTGAGTGCACTGGGTTTGGGGCCCGAGGGAACTGGACAGACCTCCAGAAGGCACTGCTCTGCTGATTTAGCACAATTGAACCAGAAACTCTGGGCACTCCCGGACCTCAGCCTAGGACCCAGTTGGAATCTGGAAAGAGTGGACGGACTCTTCTGGACCTGTTGACAGAAACTGTAAGGTAGAAGCCCCTATCAGGCAGGTAGTTCCGAGTGAGTTGAAGGAGGAGCTTGATCACCTCCCCAGAGGTCATACAACTCCCTCAGGCATATTAATCAGGTGCACTATGTCCCAGACAGAGTTGTCAGTGCTGACACAGGCCATGCCTTGAGATATGGTCTCATGGCCCCTTCCCAGCACATAGGCCTTCTTTCCCAGGAGGCCCGGAAGTCTCATTCCAAATTTTGGAGACAAAAGAGCTAGAAAAGATATAAATAGAAAAGGTGTCCTCCATATTGGGGGTGGGGGGCAGAATTTGAAAGACACATTTTTCTCTGGGCCTGTGCATGGCTTGGTTTTTCTCTGGTCTTCTGTAACTTAAGGGTGGGACAACCAGGCCATCAGGGGGATTAATGAGGGACGACCAACATCTCTGGGCCTCAGCTGGGAGGACGTGAAGGCTGGGTGACCCCAAGGCCGGGGCCGGAATCATGGGGAGGCTCACTGTGCAAATGTCTAGCACCTGGCATAAGATGACTCAAATGCTTCCAGCAACTGAGACTCAGCCAGAGCACTGAGACCTGGCCTTTCACTGAGCTTTGGGCACTTACCAAGTGGTGGTGGGGGTCTGAGTGGGAGTGTTTAAGGAGCAGCATCCAGAGGGCTATTCCAAGGGAGAAAGATAGACATGATATGATCTTGTCACCCAGCCTGGGAAGTCACACAGCACCACTTCTACATTTGTTGGGAAAATGAGCCATCCGGGATGAACCAGAATCAAAGGGAGGGGAGTCAGATTCCATCTGTCTGATGGGGTGTGGCAATATAACCCTGCAGATAACAATGTCCGAAGAAACACAGATAAGAATGTGGGAAGGGATAGTGTTCACATTTGGAAAACACAATAAGATCGAACTTTTTTCCTCACCCTGGCCTCACCCTGAGGCTCTCCCATGATATATCTACCATCTGCATCCTCACTCAGATTTGCCTCTGAATTTCACAGAGGTTTTTAAAAAAAATATATATATATATATTTATTGCTGAAAGTATTACATATATCCTGCTTCTGCCCCACCCAGGTCTTCACCACCCTATTGTCTGTGTCTATGGGTTATTCATAAAAGGTCTTTGGTTGATTACTCTTACTCACCCACCCTCCCTCCTCTGGCTTCCATCAGATATTCTACACTTTCACAGTAATTATTGAACCCCAAAGTTTCCTCTTGGTGTTGCTAACCCCAATATTGCAAGTAGAGTTTGCTTAATGGAGAGAGAAACCAAGCTCCCCATGTATTTTCCATTTCAGATCCTGGGACTGAGAACAGTCACATACCCCTCCTCACCCCCAAAGTAAATATGAAATTCCAGATCAGCAGATTGGGACCTTGAGTGACAGCTGGTGTCTGCATGCCCATCAGGATAAACTGGTTTAATCACACGTTGTGCTGTACAAACTTCTCACAGGCTCTCATACCTCTCCCTTATCATCACCATCTTCAGCTTCTTTCAGGCTTCCTTCAGCTTGTCCAGAGCTCAGGTCCATAGGAGAGCTCCCTGTGACGGAGACCAATGCTTGGGTCCCCTGGGACATGTTCAGCTGCAGCTTGGAAGCAATAAACCTGGAAAGAGTCAGAGAGATTGGAACTAAGAGTGAGTTCCTGGAACCCAGGGTTCTCTCAGGTCCTGCTGACTCCAGGCCGTAGCTCCACAATGTTTTCCAGGGAGGCGACCTGGGGGGACCGGGGGATGGTCAGCATCCTGAGGCAGCTGTGTATCTCTCAGGAGCTTTGTGTCCAATATGGTGGTCACTGTACATGTGTTGCTTTTAAGTGAATTAAAATTAATGAAATGAAAGATTCAGTGTCTCGGTTTTACAAACCACATTTTAAGTGTTTAATAGTGCCCACATAAGAAACATCCAAACATGTAGAGAATTTTATATACAGTTTATTTAGGTAAAACTGATGACATATGCTGGGGAACAAGACATCAAAGACTCTGGAGAATAACAGTTTTGCAACTTTTTGTATGCAGCTGAAATTAAGGAGGAACTGTAAGTAAGGTCATATGGACATGGGAGAAAGCAAGGGGGGATGGGATGATAGGGTAATTAGGAAGATCATGTGCTTTCTTAAGGGCAGTTGTGCCTTCAAGTAGTGCTAATTCTGGCATTTCAAAGGTGTGTTAACCAGATACAATGGACAGGGCTAAAGAAGTTATAGACCTGCCCAGTTAGGAATTTGTGATTTATTACAGCACCACGTTTTTGTCAACAATAGCCTCATGTGTCTGGTGGCTACCACATTGGACAGGGCAGATAAAGCGCATGCCCATCACTGCAGAAGGATCTAGTGGGCAGACTAGGCTAGAATACAGTCTCTCCGTGACTGAGTCAATAGAGCTGACCCAACGAAAAAAGGTTCAGGTCTCCTAACTTGGTGGTTCTTCTCCTGTAATGACACCCTCTCTGTGGGGTCACCTGGACCTCTTCCATCACCAAGTTGGAATTGTCCCCACCGACACTACGTTCCTGGGGAGTAATGTCCTTTAAAATTGTTTAATGTAGTCAGCAAAAATATCATGGAATCATATACTTTATTTTATTTTATTTTTTTGCAGTATAACTTAGATTTAATAGTAGTACATATGTTTTCCTCCCCCCCCCATTATCCTCCCCCCAACCTCCAACCTGTACCCCCCCCAGCACATGTCCCCACCTGCCCTCCCCACGCCAGTGTCTTTCATTCATTGGTTATGCTCATATGCATGCATACAAGTCCCTCGGTTGATCTCGCCCAGCACCCGCCCCCCCCCACTCTCCCCAGCCTTCCACCTGTAGCCTGACAGCCTGTTCAATGCCTCTCTGCCTTTATATCGGAATCATATACTTTAAAGTGGTAAACATACCCTGGCTGAAGGGTCATGAATTCAATTCCCAGTGGAGGGCAATACTTGTGTTGCAGGTTCAAACCCTGGCCCAAATCTTTCACATCAAAGTTTCTCTCTCTCTCTCTCTCTCTCTCTCTCTCTCTCTCTCTCTCTCTCTCTCTCTCTCTCTCTCTCTTCCCCCACATTCCATTTTCTCTAAAATAAAATGAAATAAAACAAAATGAAATAATTATATCTCAATAAAAATACTCATAATTTTGTAAATAAAGCAAAATCACTTATACACAAGTTTGTCTTTCATCTGTGACAAGAAATAGCCATATGGTGCCTACTAAAGTCCTTTCAGAAACAAAGAACAAATAAACGCAATGAGTAAAGAGAAACTTAAATGAGCCATCAGGAACTGGGAAGGGACTGCGCTATTAACTCTATTGTACACTGCCATAGTTTCATGTCTTCTCTCAGAAGACACAGACTTCTGAATCAAAGACAAAGGACAGTTTCCTAAGTATCCAAATATGCACCTGTCCTCCACATCCCAGTTCCCACAGGGCGAGGGAAGAGGTCAGGGGGATGGAGCACACACAGTGGGTTGCATTACAGGAGATGCAAACCAAAGTTAGGAAGTCTGAGGTTTTCACATTGGGCAGCAGCCTGCTGGCCTTGTCCTGGAGGAAGACCTTGTCACTGTGACACAGGACATTAAACAAATCTACCCTGTGCTCTGGAGGGACACACGCTCCACCTGCCATGGCTGTTCACTGCACAAACTTCCTTGAAAAGAATGTGGAAGAGAAAACAGTCAGTGCTTCACCGCAAGACATCTAGAAATGCAAGAACCCATGGAATTTGTCACCAGGCAGGCAAGCAGGTGAGGAATTAGGAGCCATCAGTCCAGGATTGTGAGAGGGGTGTCCAACTGCCAGTTTAGGCCCGATCCTAGGGATTGGGTCTAAACCAGCAGTTGAACATCACCCAAGAGGTCCTGGATTGGAAAGGGTGCAGGGTGAACCCCTCCCATGCACGAATTTCATGAACCAGGCTTCTAGTATGCTCATAATTTTCTCCCAGGACATAAGGAGTCTGACTCCACAACTTACAAGTGGGATTTTTGTCCAATGACTTAACCTCTCAGAGCTCAGTGTCCTCTTCAAATCTCAGTGAAGTAACAACCCCTCCCATGTTGGGACATATAGACTACTCAATCAAGTAAACTCATTCATAGATATCAGGGAAACTGGGGATTCCAGGCATATTCCTTATGATCCAATTTGAGTCCATTTCTAGAAACGTGTTGGATAGCTTACATTACTGTACACGTGTTTCTTTGTGAAGGGAAAAGGCCATGTGTTTCCACTCTCACACAGTGTTGTTCTTACTTCAGTTGCCTGTAGTCAATATGGAGGTAAATATTTATATCCAAGTACTATGGGGTTGAGCTGCAGGCTACAAAACTGCTTAGATTCAGCATGGCTTTCTCTCCTCAGCAACAGGGGCCCTGTCATCCTTGCTACAGTCACCTGACCCCTTTGTTTGAGTACTACCCTGTGCAAGGTGCTGGGGCAGATGCAGCTGGCACCTGGGGCTAGACTTACTTTCTTTCTTTCTTTTTATTTTTTATTTTTTTCTTTATTGTTCAGTTTATTAATTACATTATTTCCCCTTTTTTATCCCCCTATATCTCCCCTCCACCTGTACCTATCTCACCCTCCACCCTCACCTCCCCCTCCCCAATGTCCTCTCCCATTGTTGCAATATTTTTGTCCAATCTCTTGCTGTACTTCCCACAACCCTTTTCTCCCCAAGAATTGTCAGTCCATTCCCTCTCTATGACCATGTTTCTGTTATAGAAACCAGTTTATCTTGTTCATCAGCCTATCAATTCACTTGAGTTTTATGTTCATTTGTTGATAGATGTGTATTTGTTGTTCATAATTTATATTTTTACCTTTTTCTTCTTCCTCTTCTTTTTTATTATTTTTTTATTGTTCAGTTTATTAATTACATTATTTCCCCTTTTTTATCCCCCTATATCTCCCCTCCACCCTGTACCTATCCCACCCTCCACCCTCACCTCCCCCTCCCCAATGTCCTCTCCCATTGTTGCAAGATTTTTGTCCAATCTCTTGCTGTACTTCCCACAACCCTTTTCTCCCCAAGAATTGTCAGTCCATTCCCTCTCTATGACCATGTTTCTGTTATAGTCACCAGTTTATCTTGTTCATCAGCCTATCAATTCACTTGAGTTTTATGTTCATTTGTTGATAGATGTGTATTTGTTGTTCATAATTTATATTTTTACCTTTTTCTTCTTCCTCTTCTTAAAGAATATCTTTCAGCATTTCATATAATACTGGTTTGGTGGTGATGAACTCCTTTAGCTTTTCCTTATCTGCGAAGCACTTTATCTGATCCTCAATTCTGAATGATAGCTTTGCTGGATAGAGTAATCTTGGTTGTAGATTCTTGCTATTCATTATTTTGAATATTTCTTGCCACTCCCGTCTGGCCTGCATCATTTCTGTTGAGAAATCTGCTGACAATTGTATGGGTGCTCCCCTGTAGGTAACCAACTGTTTTTCTCTTGCTGCTTTTAATATTCTCTCTTTATCTTTTGCTCTTGGCATTTTAATTATGATATGTCTTGGTGTGGTCCTCTTTAGATTCCTATATTTTGGGGTTCTGTGTACTTCTTGGGCTTTTAAGTTAGTTTCTTTCACCAGATGGGGGAAGTTTTCAGTCACTACTTCTTCAAGTAGGTTTTCATTAACTTGCTCTCTCTCTTTTTCTGGCACCCCAATAATTCGGATGTTGGCATGCTTGAGGTTGTCCCAGAGGCCCCTTACGCTATCTTCAATTATCTGAATTCTTTTTGTTTCTTGCTTTTCCAGCTGAGTGGATTTTGCTTCTTTGCATTTCAAATTTTTGACTTGGTTCTTGTGGCCCTCTGGACTGCTTTTAGGACTTTGTGTATTATTTTTTATTTCAGTCTGTGTAAGCTTGATTTCTAGTTGGTCCTTTTTTTTTTATCCGTGAGGGTCTGGTTCGTATCCTCAGAGGCCTTGTTCATTTCCTTGAGGGTCTCATTCATTTGCTTGAGGTTCTCATTCATTTCCTTGTAATTCTCATTCATTTACTGGTTGGTCTTGTTTATTTCCTGGTAATTCTCATTAAGTTGATCAGCCTTTTGTAGGAGCCTCTTGAAAAGCCTTATAACCGTGGTTTTGAACTCTATGTTTTGTCGTCTTTTCTCCTCCATTTCTTTCACACCTGATTTCTTTCCATGTCTCTGCATGGTGGCTGCTTTATGTGGTGGATATCTTCAAAGGGACAGTGGCTCAGCCTCCCCAGTTACCTGAGGTGGGTGCTCTTACTGCAATCCTTTATGGGTTGCATTCAGTATTTTTGAATTAAAACCCAGCTTTTTGTTGTTAGCCCTAGGAGGGTTTGACCTCCAGGCCAATTGGCTGTCAAGGGAGACTGTGTTCAGGTTGGATGGGCGGAGTCTCTGAGCTGTGCAGGTAGCGTCAGCTGAGTCCTATGCGTCGCTCGCGCGTGGGTCTCTGTTGGATAGAGATGGCTGCAGATACCTCCAAGAGAAAGCTGCTAGTCTCTTCCCCTTGCCAGACCACTCCACCTTTCCCCAGATGTGCCTGCACACCAAAAGTCTAGCCCAAGATTGTAAAAATAAATGGTTTCCAGAACCAGGAGACAAGTTTCCAGGGGGCAAGTCGCGGGTTTGCGCGACCCTTTCGCGGAAACTCGCAGTTCAGGAGCCTCTGCTGCGCCCCACTTCCAGGGTGCATACCCCGGACCTCTCCCAGACCTCGCCCAGCGCTTGGGGATCCGGGCAGTGGGACGGATCTCGCCTGGCACTGGGGGATCCGGACAGTGGGACGGATCTCGCCTGGTGCTGGGAAATCCGGGCAGTGGGACAGGCGTTGCTGCTCCAGCCCCAGCCCGTGCAGGTGCGACCAGGACGGCTCCTAACCTGTTTCCGTCTGAAAGTCTGCGCTCCCGCCGCTTCTGAGTTTCAGTGTCCCACCTCCACTCCAGTTAGTGGAGTTTTCATTCAGCCAGCTTTCTGGTGATTCTGGGTGCTGTCTGTTCTGCTGTTATGTTGTAGTTCCTAAATCGTTGCGCGGGGCAGAACAATAGGTGTTCACCTATGCCGCCATCTTTGCTTCTCCCTTACTTTCTTTTTTTTTTTAACCTTTATTGTTCAGTTTATTAATTACATTGTTTCCCCTTTTTATCCCCTTATAGCTCCCCTCCATCCTGTACCTATCCCACCCTCCACCCTCCCCTCCCCCTCCCCACTGTCCTCTCCCATTGTTGCTAGATTGTTGTCCAGTCTCTTGCTGCACTTCCACAACCCTTTTCTCCCCAAGAATTGTCAGTCCATTCCCTCTCTATTTCCATGTCTCTGTTATATTCACCAGTCTATCCTGTTCAACAGCCTATCAATTCACTTGATTTTTATGTTCATTTGCTGATAGATGTGTATTTGTTGTTCATAATTTTCATCTTTACCTTTTTCCTCTTCCTCTTCTTAAAGAATATCTTTCAGCATTTCATATAATGTTGGTTTGGTGGTGATGAACTCCTTTAGCTTTTTCTTATCTGCGAAGCACTTCATCTGACCTTCAATTCTGAATGATAGCTTTGCTGGATAGAGTAATCTTGGTTGTAGATTCTTGCTGTTCATCACTTTGAATATTTCTTGCCACTCCCGTCTGGCCTGCATCGTTTCTGTTGAGAAATCCGCTGACAGTCGTATGGGTGCTCCCTTATAGGTAACCAACTGTTTCTCTCTTGCTGCTTTTAATATTCTCTCTTTGTCTTTTGCTCTTGGCATTTTAATTATGATGTGCCTCGGTGTGGTCCTCTTAGGGTTCCTATATATTGGGGTTCGGTGCACTTCTTGGACTCCTAAGTCAATTTCTTTCACCAGGTGTGGGAAGTTTTCAGTCACTATTTCTTCAAATAGGTTTTCATTATCTTGGCCTCTCACTTTTTCTGCACCCCTATAATTCGGATGTTGGTATGCTTGAGGTTGTCCCAGAGGCCCCTTACACTATCTTCAATTTTTTGGATTCTTTTGGTTTCTTGCTTTTTCAGCTGAGTGGATTTTACCTCTTTGTATTTTAAATCTTTAACTTGCTTCTTGGGGTTCTCTAGAGTATTTTTAGGTCTTTGTATAATATTTTTTATTTCAGTCAGTGTATGCTTAATTTCTGGTTGGTCCTTTTTCATATCCTTGAGAGTCTGCTTTATATCCTTGAGGGTTTCTTTCATTTCCTTGTAGGACTCATTCATTTCCACCCTGGTCTTGATCATTTCCACGTTGGTCTTGATCATTTCTTTGCAGCTCTCATTTATATCCTGGAGGGTGTTGTTCATTTTCTTGTAGGACTCATTCATTTCCTTTGTGGTCTTGCTTATTTCCTTATAGGCCTCGATCTTTTGTTGGAGCCTCTTAAAAAACCCTATAACCGTGGTTCTGAATTCCATGTCTAGTCGTTTTTTTCCCTCCATTTCTTTCACATCTGATTTCTTTCCATGTTACTGCATGGTGGCTGCTTCCCTGAGTTGGTCAATTAGCTTTGTGTGGTAGACTTCCTACTAGGGATAGTGGCTCAGCCTCCCCGGTTACCTGAGGTGGGTATGAGCTGCACAGTCTTGCTGAAGTTAAGCTCAGTTAATCGTTGTTAGCACTTGGAGGGTTGACCTCCATGCCAATTGTCTGTGAAGCTCAGCTGTGCTCAGGTTGGGTGGGCGGAGTCTCCCTGGGCCAAGCAGACAGCGTTAGCTCCGCCCTATGCGGCCCCAGGGACTCTGTGCCGGGGGCAATGGCCGCCAGCACCTCTGAGAGATAGCCGCTGCGGAGCTCCACCGGCTGCCGGCTGCCGGGGAATTCAGACTTTCCCGAAATGAGTCTGCATGCGCAATGTCTCTCCCAGGATCGTAAAACAAAGCAGTCTGACGGTTTTCTGAATGAGAGGCAAGTCGAGGTGCGCTCTCTGCGCCGTCCCGCAGCCGAGCTGTTCGCGCGAGCTGCCTTCTCCACAAGACCCGGCAGCACCCGAGCTTCGGCGTGCCCTCCCACTGTCCAGTTTTCACCCCGTGTGATAGTGGGTTCTCTGGACTTCTCCCAGAGCTGGAGAATCATTCCAGTGGGACGCCTTTGTCTCCCCGATCCAGAAAACTGGCCGGTTTTCAGCCGCCCGCCCTCTCCGCGGCGCGCACTCCAAACCTCTCTCCGTGCAAATCTTTCAACGCTGTTCACCGCCTCTCCTCCGAGTCACAGTGTCTTATTTTCACTTTTATTTGTGGAATTTTCACTCGGCGAGCTTTCTGGTGATTCTGGAAGGTTTTGTTCTTTCGTTAAGTTGTAGTATTAAAATTGCTGATTATGACGGCAAGATAGGTGTTCTACCTTTGCCGCCATCTTAGTTCTCCTGCATCTTCTTCTTACACCAGAAAACAGAGCAAACCAGCTCATGAGAAGCACAGGTCCGTGGCCTCTCTTTGCTGCACAGTGCCCACGGCAGAAACATGAGGCCTCACTCCAAAAGTCCCACCTTCTGGTGTTCAAGATGGGAATAAGGTGGGGCAGAGAGGCCTTACTTTCTTTACGTAAGTAATAAGCTGTCTGAATCTGAAATGGGTTGTTGTGACTGACTGCTCAATCTGTTAGCCATGCTTCCAGCTCGACAGTAGCTTCTGTGGGATTTCTATGTAGACAATTGAATTATACAGATGTCATTTTGCTTCATAGTAAGTTGTACTGTTTACCAAGGGCTTTCTATTTTAGTCAGGAATTCCTTGCCTATAGGTTGAGAATTATGAATGAAGCACTAAGCTAACTGGAAACAGGAACATAGTTCCACCAGGGCTGTGCCCCCAGCAGCTGTGCTGTGTAAATGGGAGGTGAGTCTCCACAGGTGGGATGCCCATCAGGTGCATGGGCAGGAGGACACTAAGGAAACCTGCCAACATATATACCAACCCATACAGACACCTGCCAAATTAAGAGAGGAGAGCTGACATACATTAATGCAGGGACCGCTCATATGGAAAGTACTGCACATTCACTTAATAAGAGGAGGGAGTCCCTCCTCTAACCATGAGCTTTACCAGGTCTGAAAGTCTCTGCCTCATCTCTCTTTAACCTTCCCAACCTATTCACTGTGACATAGGAGGGGGCCAGCAGAGAACAGAGGGGCCATGGAATAACCCACTCATTATCTTGTGGCAACAACAGTGATGATGACAATACAATAACAGTGAGAATCATGGATGGAGCCTCTCTACAAGGTGCTCTTCCCGTCGGTTTTATGAATCCCAGAGGGTCTATCCTACTCTATCTGTTCCTTTTTTATTCTCCCTACCAGGGTTTCTGCAGCCCCTGCTCTTCTAGATCACGCTGCAGCTTCATAATTTGCCCTGAGATGGATAATGTGCGAGAAGAGTGGCAAGTCTGGGATGAGCCAACATCTGGTGGGTGAGGTGCTAATGAGTTTTTGCTGACTGGGTTTCCCTATAAATAAGAAACAAATCACAGCTTGGAAAGGTTCCTAAGTATTATTCACCCTGAGGCTTGACGATATCTGGGAAGATGGAAAACAGTTGGAACTGGTTTAGGAACATTTTATTAAAATGTTGGCGTGGTTTTTTCTTCCATGCAACTATGACCCTTCCTGCTCCTTTCTTTCTTACACCCAATCACCTCTGTTGTAAGGTGAGAGGTATGAGTATATATATAAGTCACAGTCCCACACCCAGTCCTCTTGCTGCTCTACCATCAGCTACACTGGAGGGTCATTGAGAACCATGGTGCCCAATAGCTTTGGTAAGAGGGCACCAGCCCCAAGTCTCTCTTATTGTTGTCACACCTGTATGTAGTGTACATCTGAACCTCAAACTTAATTCTCTTCCTACCCAATTGTTATTGGCGTCCTACTCACAGATTGGCACGTCTGACTGCATTACAATCTCTCCCCCAACCTGCAAATTTCAGAATCTTAGCTCTTATCATTCACTTATTTTTGTGGGGTCAAGTTGATAAAATGTTCTTTGTGATCCTATGGGCCTAAACGGGCAGTCAGACATCCCTGTCACAATCCAGGACTGCTGGCTGCCAACTGCTTCCCTGCCTGCCTGCCTTCCTGATTGCCCCTAACCGCTTCTGCCTGCCAGCCTGATCAGCTCCTAACCACTCCCCTGCCAGCCTGATTGATGTCTAACCGCTCGCCTGCCAACCTGTTTGCCCCCAACTTCCCTCCTCAACAGGCCTGGTCACCCCTAACTGCCCTCCCCTGCAGGCTTGATCGTATGGCTGGGAACATCCTTATTTTTCCTTCATATCTAAAAGCTAATTTTGCTGGATATATTATTCGTGGCCTGTAATTTCTCTCTTTCAGATGTGGTACCATTTGGTTCCACTCTCTTCTGGCTCATAGAGTTTCTGCTGAGAAGTTGGAAGAAATTCTGATGGTTTTACCTTTACCCGTCACTTTCTTCTTTCCCATGGCTGCTTTAAGAACTTTTTCTTTGTCATTAATTTTTAACAGCTTTAATACCAAGTGCCTTGCAGAAGTCCTCTTTGAATTGAGGTGACTAGGTGTTCTCTTTTCTTCTTGGATTCAAGGACCTAGTTCTTTCCATAAGTTTGGAAAGTTCTCATCCGCTCTTTGAATGGTCCCTCTGTTCCATACTCCATCTCCCCCTGCTCTGCATGTCTGTAATTCTAATATTGCTTTTTTCTGATTGATTCAGATAGTTCTCATAGAGCTCTTTTCTTTTTCCTGAAGCTTAGGTCTCTCTCTTCATCCCTCTGTGCCACTTCCAGATTCCTATCTTCAATTTCACTAATGCCTTCCTACATCTGGTTGGCTCTGTTTTCTATGAGCAGTAGTTCACTCATAATCTCTCTTTTTTTAATATATTTTATTGATTTTTTTACAGAGAGGAAGGGAGAGGGATAGAAAGTCAGAAATATTGATGAGAGAGAAACATCGACCAGCTGCCTCCTGCACACACCCCCACTGGGGATGTGCCTGCAGCCAAGGCACATGCCTTGACCGGAATCGAACCAGGGACCTCTCAGTCTGCAGGCCGACACTCTATCCACTGAGCCACACGGGTTTCGGTACTCATAATCTCTTTAATGGGATGCTTAATTTCCAGGATTTCTGTTTGTTTTTCTCTTAAAGTTTCAGTGTGTTTAGTAAAGTATTAGTTTTGATCATTGATTTATTTTCTGAGTGTATCTGAATTGCTTGTCTGTATTTTCTTGCATCTCCTTGAGTATTTCCAGAATTGTGAACTTAATATCTCTCATTTACATCATGCATTTCCATGTATTCCAGCTTGCTTTCTGGAGATTTTTCCTTTTCTTTTTGATCATCCTTGTTACCATAGCTATTCATGATAATTCCTGTTCTTTGCATAGACTTTTGTATCTATGTTAATGAAGAAGTTTTTCTACTATACTCCAGTAGTTAGCATGGAATCACAAGATTTTTATGTTATTTTATTTATTAGATGCTCAGTGCAAGAAATTCATGTCAGGGGAGGGTATCCCTCAGCCGAGCCTGCACCCTCTCCAATCTGGGGCCCCTTGAGAAATGCCTGACTGGTTATTTAGGCCCAATCCCAGTGGAATACAGCCTAAACGGATAGTTTGACATCCTTCTCACAATCCCTGACACTGGCTCCCAACAGCTCACATGTCTGCATGCCTGATTGCCCCTAACCCCGTTTGCCTACCAGCCTGATCACCCCCTAACCATTCTCCTACCAGCCCATTTCATGCCTATCTGCTCCCCTGCTGGCCTGATTTCCCCTAACTGTCCTCCCCTGCTGGCCTGATTTCCCCTTACTGTACTCCACTGCACACCTGGTCACACAACTGCCTTCCCCTGCTGGCCTGTTCACCATAATTGCCCTCCCCCTGCAAACCTGGTCCCCCAGTAACTGCCCTCCCCTCCAGACCTAGTCACCCTCACTACTCTCCCCTGCAGGCATGGATATCCTAAATTGCCCTCCCATGTAGGCCTGGATGCCCCCAATTTCTGTCCACTATTCACCTGGTTCCCCCAACTGCCTTCCCCTGAAGGTCCCCCCAACTTCCCTCCCCTTGCAGGCCTGGTTTCCCTCAATAGCCCTCTCTGTAGGCCTGGTTCTTCCCAACTGCCCTCCCCTGCAGGCCAGGTTCCCCCAAACTGCCCTCCCTACAGGCCTGGTTTCCCCCAGTGCTCTCCACTTCAGGCCTGTTTCCCTCAAACTTCCCTCCCCTACAGGCCAGGTTCCCCCCAACTACTCTTCCCTGCAGGCCTGGTCCCCCCACCCAAATGCTCCCCATGCAGGCCTGATCCCTGGCAACTACCCTCCCCAAAGGCCTAGTTCCCCCCAACTGCCCTTTTTCCAGGCCTGGTCCCCCCCTCCCCCCCCCCCCCCCGCAACTGCCCTCTCTTGCAGGCCTTGTCCCTCCCAACTGCCCTGCCCTGCAGGCCTGGTTGTTCCCAACTGCTCTCCCCTGTGGGCCATTTTGTGGCAACCACCTTGTGTCCACATGGGGTGGACATATTGTGCATTGGAGCGGTCAATTTGCACATTACCTTTTTATTATATCTTATTTATTTATTTACTTACTTACTTACTAGAAGCTCAGTGTACACAATTCATGCATGGGGGTTTGGGGAGTTCCCTCAGCCTAGCCTGTGCTTCTCTTTGACTGGGTGCCCTCAGGGGATGTCATACTGATGGTTTAAGCCCGCTCCCCCTGGGGAGTGGGCCTAAGCCACAGTCTGGCCTCCCTTTGCAGGAAGCGACAGGGTTGATCAGGGAAAGATGCCAGCTCCATTACCCTGCTGCTGCAGCCACAGCTAACCACTGCAGCTGCCAAGGTGTTTTCATTAACACAGACTTTAGTCCCTTCACCATAAAAAGATGACAACTTTCTTTAGGCTTTTCAAGATGTGTCTTTCATAGGATATGACATTTCTTTCTTTCTTATCCTCACCTGAGGACATGTTTCTATTGATATTTAGAGAGTGTGAAAGAGAGAGCAAGACAGAGAGAAATATCAGTGTGAGAGGGACACTTTGACTGGTTGCCTCCTGCATGAGCCCTGACCTGGGCCCCAACCAGGGAGGAGCCTATAACCTAGGTACATGCACTTGATCAGAATCAAACCCCGACCCTGCAATCAGCAGGGCGAGGCTCTATCCACTGAGTCACACCAGCTAGAGCAGCATATAACATTACTTAGATTCTCCAGCAGCTGACCTTCGTTTTTTCCTCCAGGAGTGAGTTGGAAAAACCCTAGATCACCTTCTTGGATTCTTATTACCCAAGTTACCAAGAACACTGCAAATGGGGGCATACAGGGAGCTTAGCCAATGAGTGGTCAGAAAAGGTTTTTATGCTTGAACTGGTGTGGCTCAGTGGATAGAGCATTGGCCTGCAGACTAAAGGGTCCCAGGTTTGATTCCTGTTAAGGGCATGTACCTTGGTTGGGGGCACATCCCCAGTGGGGAGTGTGCAGGTGGCATCTGATCAATGTTTCTCTCATCAAGGTTTCTGATTGTCTATCTCTCTCACCTCTTCTCTGTAAAAAAAATCAATAAAATATATTTTTAAAGAAAAGGTGGTCCCTCTGCAGCTCATGTCCAGAGGACCCCCTGAGTTGTGTCCATTGGGCTAGGGGTGTGTCCCCACGGCCTGGGGGACACACCCTCAAGGCCAGCCACCCCATGTTGTGGACACCAGGTTGGGGTGTGGACCCAGGCCACTGCTTGGCGCCAGCATACAAACAAGCAGCCATAGGGCAGGGACATTTGCTGTGTCACCATGCCAATGTGGCAGATGTTCCCACCCTGCCCAAGCCTCTTGGCACCTGCTCCTATAGGCCTGGAGTGGCCTGGGGCATTCTGGGACCCCAGCTGCTCAGGGCATATGTGTGGGCCTTCTGGCTAAACACAGTCTGAATCCTGATGATGTTTCAGGGACACAGGCCACTTGGCAATTGCATATGCAAATTAACCTGCCATCTTTATTGAGTTAATTTGCACACTCACTCCTGATGGGCATCATGGAGGTATGGTCCATTTGCATCTTTCTCTTTCATTACTGTAAATTTATTTATTTTTGCCTCTGGGATCTACCTGTCTTGACCTCCAAGGCTTGAGTAAGATAGTAGAGCCAGCTCTTTGGGGCTGGGTTTTTTTTGCCCTCACCATAATGGTGACCTCTGACCTCTGTGGTGGAGTTCCACCACAAGTATTCCTCCTTGGGATCAGTCACAGGGGGAAACAGTGGTTCTACTGCAATAGCTTTCAGTTTATAGGTAATATGCTCCTGGGCCTAATTCCAAGGGCAACAGGAGGAAAGTTTGGGGGTCCAAGAGCTCCATGGTCCCATTTCTTTCTCTGAATACCACCATCCTGCCAAAGTGGAGAGCCACATGGCAGAAACCAGAGCTCTGTCAGGCAACTCCTGACTCAGACACTGTTTGCTCTCTTGCCACTGGCCCTGCTGAGCTGCCCCCTGCAGCTCTCTCTTCCTCCCAGCCACAGGAAATTCCTGCTACATCTACTTCCTCCCTCTCCAGGTCCTGCCATGAGCTCCCACCTGCTTCTCTGGGCCTTCTGCACTTTCCTCCCTCCTTCTCTCCCTGCTTATTCCCAGTTGCCCACCTTTAGATGGTTCAATGCCTGGTTTTCTCACGGTCTGTGTTGTGCAATGATTTTTTTTGTTGAATTATAATTGGTTAACTTGCTATTTCAATGGAAAAGGTCAAGTGCTCTCTCTTGCTGCAAATCCTCTGCAAAGGTATCAGGTCCTTTGCATTTCAATGCAAGTTGAAGGATCAGTTGGTTAATTTCTGAAGTGTTTCAATTTATGAACGTGGAGGTATTTCAGTTTGCTTATGTATTCTCTTCACTGCCTTTTAACAATGCCCTGTTGTTTCCAGTTTACAAAGTTTACACTTCTTTTGCCAAGTTCATTCATGAATATTTAATTTTGGTTCTGATAGGTATCCCCCTCCCAACTGTGGGGCGGAGTTATGATGTAATTGACATCTGCCTCAGAGACATTGAGCCACCAATCAATCACATACCAGAGTGCCCTGTGTCCCACCCCTTCCCATTCTGCCCTGGGCCCAACCCCTGCCTTAAAAAGGGTGTCTTGGTGCGCCACGTGGCACCTTTTCTCCCGGACTGTTCTCCCAGGCAGTCCGGGAGGCGGTCCGGCTGGGTCCCTTCTCCCCTCCCCTGGTTTCTCTGCCTTTACCCTGCATGTGAGCTCTTTCTCCCTTGGGAAGGGTCGCCTCAATAAAGTCTGTGTCCTGGTACCCTGCTCTCTCTCTCTCTCTGCTCCTTCTGTTTCATCTTTCAGGTTCTATTATAAATAGAATTACTCTCTTAATTTCATTTTCAGGTGGTCTTTGCTAGTATACAATTGATTTTTATATCTTGACCTTGCATTTTACAACCTTGCTGACTTTTTAAATTTGTTCTCTTGGGTCTTGGTAGCTTCCTTAGAATTTTTAATATACAAATTCATGTTATTTGCAAATAGGAATAGTTTCACTTCATTTCTAATCTGAACGTACTTTATTTCTTTTCTGGCCTAATTTCTCTGCCTTAAACATCCCGTGCTATGTTGAGTAGAGTGGTGAGAGTGGACTTGTCCTGCTCTTGATGCTAAAGGGAGAGCATTCAGTGTCGCCATTTAGAATGATATGTGATGAGCTGTATTGTGGATACCCTTTATCGGACTGAGGAAGTTCTTTTCTATTAACAGCTAGTTCTTTGTTAGGTTTTTTTAAATTATGAAAATGTAGATTTTGTCAAATGCTTTTTCTGTATAATTTTGGTAATCTTATGCTTTATATTATAATCATGTTATTGCATCTATAAAAAACATTTATGTCCCATCCTTTCAACTTCATCTCTCAAACTTCATCCTCAGCCATGGTACCCAGAAGCTGAAACAGAGGGGAGCTCCAACTCCAAGACCTAGTCAAGCCAAATCATAGCCCCAAAAGCAACCATGCACAACATTATCCTGCTGTCAACCTAACCTCAGCTTCCTTCATCCTTCCACATCACTGTATTGATATCTTTAATGCCTGCTCTGTCCTTCTCCCAACTGGGAAACCACTGCATTCTTACAATTGTGGTTCAAAGAGACATCCCTACCCCCATTCTCTCCCCTCAAAGGATCCAGTATGTTCTGGCCCAGATTTATGGACTCTTACCTGTGTCAGGAACTAGACCCTATGCAGAGATGATCCCAAACTCAAATCTTTAAAACAAATCTGGAACTAAGCCTTCCCCACAATGGCCTACCCTTCTTAGGAGCCACAATCCCAGCCTCAGCCTAAAACCTCCTTCCTGGAGATTGTGGGTGTCTGTGGAGCGGCTGGTGGGAGTCGTGCTACCTTGAGTAGGGGGTCAAAGTCGTTCTTGAGAGGAACGTCTCTGTCAGAAGAGAAAATGAGTTTAGCTCTGAGAAGTAAACTTGTAGACAAAACAAAGAGGAAAAAAAGAAGAGAACTCTCTGAAGAACAGAAACAAGAAATTAAAGATGCTTTTGAACTATTTGACACGGACAAAGATGAAGCAATAGATTATCACGAATTAAAGGTGGCAATGAGAGCCTTGGGGTTTGATGTAAAAAAAGCTGATGTACTGAAGATTCTTAAAGATTATGACAGAGAGGCCACAGGGAAAATCACCTTTGAAGATTTTTTTTAAATATATTTTATTGATTTTTTACAGAACGGAAGGAGAGGGATAGAAAGTCAGAAACATCGATGAGAGAGAGACATCGATCAGCTGCCTCTTGCACGCCCCCCACTAGGGATGTGCCCGCAGCCAAGGTACATGCCCTTGCCGGAACCGAACCCGGGACCCTTCAGTCCGCAGTCCGACGCTCTATCCACTGAGCCAAACCGGTCTCGGCCACCTTTGAAGATTTTAACGAAGTTGTGACAGACTGGATATTGGAAAGAGATCCGCATGAAGAAATATTGAAGGCATTTAAACTATTTGATGATGATGATTCAGGTAAAATAAGCTTGAGGAATTTGTGACATGTTGCCAGAGAATTGGGTGAAAACATGAGTGATGAAGAACTTCGGGCTATGATAGAAGAATTTGATAAAGATGGTGATGGAGAAATAAATCAAGAGGAGTTCATTGCTATTATGACTGGTGACATTTAAAGAATTACAAGAAAAAACACTAAGAATGTTGCAGTAATCATCTTATATTCTATTTTTGTGCTTGGAGGCATGTAAAAACACACACCCCAACTTAGTTTTTGTTTTTTTCCAAAAGGGACCAAAAATAAGCATTTTATGTAGTCATATTTTACTACTGTTAAGTTTCTTTGTGTGAAAAAATACTGTTAGCGCTCTAAGAGTTCATAGATTTGTAATTATGATACAACTTTTTATATACATAAAGTTTAAAAATTGAATCGTGGTACAAATTATTTGAAGGTTTTTTATTCGGCATTAGTCCCTTTTGTTTTGGTGTACATGTTTTTCAGACTTTCATTATTAAAATGTTTATTTTATTAGTATTTAAAAAAATAAAAATAAAAAATAAAACCTCCTTCCTTCTCATCCAGGTTTCAAAGTCATATTAGCCTTCCTCTTCCTCCAGTTCTCAGAGTCAGGTGAGTGCAGGGTAGGAAAGAATGAAGACGGATGGGGCTACCTTGGGAAGTGGTTTAAAGAGGATTCTGATTCAGGGATGGAGATTCCTCTTGAAGTCACCAGCAATTTCTCTCCAGGGGCCCACATGAGCTCCCACCTATGGATGTGCCAGCGAGCACCCACATGTGGGCACCGGATGTACAACCTCTTGGAGCAATGCTGTGACGATGACACCATCCTGCCCCTCAGCCGTACCCGCCTCTGTGGCCCCAACTGCACATTCTGGCCCTGCTTTGAGCTCTGCTGTCCCGAGTCATTTGGCCCCCAGAGGAGATTTGTTGTGAGACTGAAGGTTCTGGGGATAAAGTCAAGGTGCCTTACTTCTCCCATCTCCAGAGTCTGTCCAGGTAAGGACCCTGCTGCACTCAGGTAACAACAGGACAAGGGGGCTAAAGTAGGGATGGACTCTGATGGTGGGGGCCCTCCTGGGTGGGTTTCCGAGGCCTGCATCTTCCCATTCCTCTTCGTGTCGATGTCTCTCCTAAAGTGCTCAATCTCAGTCTCTCTCCTTTTCTGCAGCTCATGAAGAAAAATATGGTCATTCACCTGAAACCTTGGAAGATCTGGCTGAAAGCATGCATCCGAGCATATGAGAGGAAATGGGTGGATGGTATAGCTTTCAATAAATAAAAACATGTTCTAGCCCTAACCGGTGTGGCTCAGTGGATAGAGCATCAGCCTGAGGACTGAATGGTCCCAGGTTTAATTCTGGTCAAGGGCATGTACCTTGGTTGCAGACGCATCCCCAGTAGGGGGTGTGCAGGAAGCAGCTGATCAATGTTTCTCTCTCATTGATGTTTTTATCTCCCTATCCTTCTCCCTTCCTCTCTGTAAAAAACCAATAAAATGTAATTTTAAAACTGTCCTAGATTCCAGTGTGGTTAGATGTGTTCTTTCTGAATTTCTGTGGCAACTTGCTGGAAAATGATTACACAGGAACTTTTCTCTGCTTCTAAAGCTCACCTTGCCTATAGCAATCGGTTTCTCCTTGGCCAGCCTAAGTATTCTTTCTCTACTCTGGGCTTGATAGATCCTCCCTTCCCTCAACTGGTGGGCAGAATATGACGTAACCTGCAGTCCAGAAATATCTGAGTGACTAACCATGTACCTTATATGAACTATACATTGAACCACCAATCAGCACCTGCCAAATACCCTAAGCCCTTGTTCCTATCTGGACCATGCATTAACCCACCAATCAGCATGAGCCGAGTACACTAAGCACCCATTTCTTCCCATTTCTCCCCTCAAAAGGCATGTTCACTTCCGCGTGAGTTGCTTTCTCCCCTTGTGAGACAGTCCCGGAGGTCTCTTTCCCCTAATAAAGCCTGTAATCCTGTTTTTTTTGGCTTCCAATTGATTTCTCAGTTCTCTCAACAGGGGGACAAGGAGTGAGGATGGGAAGGAGATGACCCACCCCCAGAGCCACCTGTGGTTCCTGTGTCCCTAGGGGAAGGTGTAAGCTGCCCTGAGAGGCTGGAGAGGAGAGGAGGAAGAGCCTCTGCCTCACTGTGATGGGCTAGTTTCTTGTTCTCTGGCCCTCAATACAAGCTCCTAACTCTTGTCGTTCTTATCATGGTGTGATGTCTGTGACTAAAGAGGGAGGGGTATGCCAAGCGTGAATGAGAGAAACAGGGGCAGAGAGGAAGAGGAAGACTCCTGGGCCAGATTGTTTCCTGCTAAGTGTCTTGGTCATGAGCACTTGGAAGCCCCAGTGGGAAGCTCGGTGCAGAGCACTGTAGATTCAGTCCGTTTGTTTGGTGCAGGCACAGTTCAGTGTCGGGGTCAGAGAGAGCACTGTGCAGGACAGGGCCTGTTCTTGTGCTGGTATGAGGCCCTGAGCAGAACAGCATAGAAGTCAGGGCTTCGGTCTGGGCCCAAACACATCCTCGGTTCCAATCCCAGCTCTGTCAGATTCTGCAAGCATGGGACGAGTTACTATAGCCTCTAAGTGCCTCATTTCCTCAGCCAAAAGGTAGGGACCCTGCAATCTCTAAATCAATGTGTCCCCTTCCTGACTCATAGAACTTAGGTTTTGTTCTCTTATTTGACAACTTCTTTCCCTGAAATTAATGGTGAAAATAACATTTATGACATAGAATCTCAAACATTTCCAAATATCATCATAATCGTGAGAAAAAAAGAACAAATTGGAAGGAATCACGCTACCTGATAACAAACTATACTACAAGGCCATAGTAATCAGTTAGGCTTAGTGGTTGAGCCTTGACCCATGTACCAAGAGGTCTTCGGATTGATTCTGCATCAGGACACGTGCCCAGGTTGCAGGCTCAATCCCCAGCCGGGCACACCCAGGAGGCAGCCAATCGATGTTGATGTTTCCCTTTCATCAATGTTTCTATCTCTCCCTCTCTCTTTCTCTCTCAAATCAATAAAAATATTTTAAAAACATTATGCTGGCATAAAAGGAGACATAGATCAATGGAGTATAGACAATCCAAAAATAAAACCATGACTACATGGCCAGTTAATATTTGACCAAGGAAACAATAATGTATAATGGAGTAAAGACAATCTATTCAATAAATGGTGCTGGGAAAATTGGACAGATACATGCAAAAAAAGAAAAAGAAAGAAAAAGAAACCATATCACCACACATGAGAATAAACTAAAAATGAGTTAAATACTTAAATGTAGGATTCAAAACTATAAAACTCCCAGAAGAAAAACATAGGCAGTAAAATCCTCAACATTTCTCTCCATAATATTTTTTGTAATATATCTTCTTGGGCAAGGGGAACAAAAGAAAAAAAATAAACAAATGGGACTCTGTCAAACTAAAAAATCTTTGCACAGCAAAGAAAACCATCAGCAAAAGGAAAAGACCATCCACTGAATGGGAGAACATACTCACCGATCAGACATCTGATAAGAGTTTAAACCCAAAATTTATAAAGAACTCATACATATCAAGACACACACACAAAAAAACCCTCCCCAATGAATCCAATTTAAAAATAGTAAAGGACTTGAATAGACACTTCTCCAAAGAGGACATATGAAAAGATGCTCAATATAACTAATCAACAGAAAAATGCAAATTAAAGCCACAATAGATATCACCTCACACCTGTCAGAATGGCTACTATCAACCAATCAACCACCCACATGTTGGGGAGGATGTGGAGAAGAGGTAACCCTTGTGCATTATTGGTGGCAATGCAGACTGGTGCAGCCACTATGGAAACCAATATGGTGGTTCATTAAAAAGTTAAAGATAGTAACTTTATGGCCCAGAGATTCTATTTCTTTGTATAGACTGGTAGAAACCTAGAACACTAATTTGAAAGAATATATGCATCCCTATGTTCATTGTAGCTTTATTCACATAGCCAAGGTATGGAAGCAAACTTAGGGCACATCAATAGACTAGATCTGAATTGTTTCCACCACAAAAAGAAATGATGATTATGGGACATGATAAAGATGTTAGCTACTGGCAATCATATTGTGATATGTAACTATTAAATCAACACATCCCACATCTTTAACATATACAATGTTCAATATATTGTCAATTATCCTTCCTATCTAATAAAAGAGTAACATGAAAATGTGACTGTACTTTGGCTCCTGGTTGGCTATACTACCAGCCAACCAAAGCAAGGGGTGGAGTCGAGAGGCATGAGCGCCAGGCCCCAGGAGCTGAGATGAAGTGGTGAAGACATCAAGCACCCAGTTCGTGAGTGGAGACCAAGCAGTGGCAGCACCGGCAGCCAGAACTCACCACAGCTGAGTCTAATTGAGGCCCCCAGGCACAGAGAACGAGGCAGCAGCAGCTGCTGCTATGGCGGTGGCGGCAGAGGCGGTGGTGGCAAGAAATCACCAGAGCTGCATCTAATTGAAAGAAAGCAACACCTGCAACAGAATGTATCTGAAGTGCAGCTATTGGAAAAATGTCACTCTGAAGCCGAAAAACACCAGCATCTTCGACAAGAAATGTCTAAAGAACAGCATGCCTTTAAAGTTGAAAGAAGGCGGTGGTGAAGACAGAATATGTCTAAAGAACAGTCATTAACAAGTACTAGCAATAGTGGTAGGAACTGCCTTCTCAGCGAAAAGGATGCAATTCTTTTTAGTTGTGGTGAAGTGACTGTCAGATGTGAATTTTGCCTATCACTAAATTTCTCGCATGAAAAACCATCTGATGGTAAATTTAGTCGATGTTGTAGCAAAGGGAACGTCTGTCCAAATGCTATACATTTTCCAGATTACCCGCCATATTTAAAAAGATTAATGACAGAAGGAGGAACTAAGATGGCGGCATAGGTAAAAACCTATTGTTCTGCCCCGCGCAATGATTTAAGAACTGCAACATAATAACAAAACAAAAATCACCCAGAATCACCAGAAAGCTGGCTGAGTGAAAACTCCACAAATAAGAGTAAAGGTGGGACACTGAGACTCAGAGGAGCGGCAGGAGCGCAGCCTTGAAGACAGAAACAGGTTAGGAGCCATCCTGGTCTCACGTGCGGGCTGGGGCTGGAGCAGCAACCCTGGCTGGATTTCGCCAATGGGGAGGGTGGAGACGTCCCACTACACGGATTCCCCAGTGCCAGGTGAGGTCCGAGATCGAGGATACGTGGAAATGTCCCACTGCACAGATTCCCCAGTGCCAGGTGAGGTCCAAGGTCCGGGGGACGCACCCAGGAAATGGGGTGCTGCAGAGGTCTCCTAGTCTGCGAGAAACCCGGAGGCGGGGAAAAGAAGTTTGCACGCAAGGGTCGCACAAACCCGCGACTTGCCCCCTGGAAACTTGTCTCCAGGTCCTGGAAACCATCTATTTTACAAGCCTGGGCTAGACTTTGGGTGTGCAGACACATCTGGGGAGATGCAGAGTTGTCTGGCAAGGGGAAGAGACTAGCGGCTTTCTCTTGGAGGTATCTACAGCCATCCCCATCCAACAGAGACCCGCGCACACGAGCGCCGCATAGTACATAGCTGATGCTTAGGCTGCCTGCGCAGCTCAGAGACTCCACCCATCCAACCTGAACACAGTCTCCCTTCACAGCCAATTGGCCTGGAGGTCAAATCCTCCTAGGGCTAACAACAACCAGCTGGGTTTAAACTCAAAAATACTGTACAACCCATAAAGGATTGCAGTAAGAGTACCCACCTCAGGTAACTGGGGAGGCTGTGCCACTGACCCTTAGAGGATATCTACCACATAAAGCAGCCACTATACAGAGATATGGAAAGAAATCAGGTGTGAAAGAAATGGAGGAGAAAAGACGACAAGACATAGAGTTCAAAACCATGGTTGTAAGGCTTTACAAGAGGCTCCTAGAAAAGGCCAATGAACTTAATGAGAATTACAAGCAAATAAACAAGACCAACCAGGAAATGATGAGACTTACAAGGAAATGAGTGAGACCCTCAGGGAAATGAACAAGACCTCTGAGGATATGAACCAGACCCTCACGGATATGAAAAAGGACCAACTAGAAATCAAGCATACACAGACTGAAATAAAAAATATTACACAAAGTCCTAAAAGCAGTCCAGAGGGCCACAAGAACCAAGTCAAAGATTTGAAATACAAAGAACCAAAATCCACTCGGCTGGAAAAACAAGAAACAAAAAGAAATCAGATAATTGAAGATAGTGTAAGGGGCCTCTGGGACAACCTCAAGCATGTCAACATCCGAATTATTGGGGTGCCAGAAAAAGAGAGAGAGCAAGTTAATGAAAACATACTTGAAGAAATAGTGACTGAAAACTTCCCCCACCTGGTGAAAGAAACTGACTTAAAAGCCCAAGAAGTACACAGAACCCCAAAATATAGAAATCTAAAGAGGACCACACTAAGACATATCATAATTAAAATGCCAAGAGCAAAAGATAAAGAGAGAATATTAAAAGCAGCAAGAGAAAAACAGTTGGTTACCTACAGGCGAGCACCCATACGATTGTCAGCGGATTTCTCAACAGAAACAATGCAGCCCAGACGGGAGTGGCAAGAAATATTCAAAAAAATGAATAGCAAGAATCAACAACCAAGATTACTCTCTCCAGCAAAGCTATCATTCAGAATTGAAGATCAGATAAAGTGCTTCGCAGATAAGAAAAAGCTAAAGGAGTTCATCACCACCAAACCAATATTATATGAAATGCTAAAAGATATTCTTTAAGAAGAGGAAGAAGAAAAAGGTAAAAATATAAATTATGAACAACAAATACACATCTATCAACAAATGAACATCAAAATCAAGTGAATTGATAGGCTGATGAACAGGATAAACTGGTGAATATAACAGAAACATGGACATAGAGAGGGAATGGACTGACGACAATTCTTGGGGAGAAAAGGGTTGTGGGAAGTACAGCAAGAGATTGGACAAAAATCTTGCAACAATGGGAGAGGACAGTGGGGAGGAGGAGGTGAGGGTGGAGAGTGGGATAGGTACAGGGTGGAGGGGAGATAGAGGGGGATAAAAAAGGGGAAACAATGTAATTAATAGACTGAACAATAAAGATTAAAAAAAATAAAAAGATTAATGACAAACGAAGATTCTGACAGTAAAAATTTCGTGGACAACATTCGATCTATAAATAGTTCTTTTACTTTTGCTTCCATGGGTGCAAATGTTGCATCACCATCAACGTATGGGCCATACTGTTTTAGAATACATGGACAAGTTTATCATCGTACTGGAACTTTACATCTTTCTGATGGTGTTTCTCGGAAGTTTGCTCAAATCTATATTTTGGATACAGCCGAAGCTATACGTAAAAGATTAGCAATTTCAGCAAACCAGACCTGCTCAGAAAGACTCATGATCAACATCAACAACCTCATGCATGAAATAGATGAATTAACAAAATCGTACAAGATGCTACATGAGGTAGAAAAGGAAGCCCAATCTGAAGCAGCAGCAAAAAGTATAGCTGTGTGACTTCCCAGCTATACGTAACTATGGCAATTAAATATGATCGTAATAGTGACCCAGGCAGATATAATTCTCCCCGTGTAAACGAGGTTACTGTCATATTCAGAAACAAAGACATCTCCAAATATGGGAGCAAATGCAAGAAGTCACGTTGATCTCTGGAGTGAGTCAGATCAGGTCACATGAATGTTGAGGGATGGGGAGGGAGAGGGGGGGAACAGGAGCTGATAGAATGCCCATTGCATGCTA
Organism: Antrozous pallidus; assembly: GCA_027563665.1. Lineage (NCBI taxonomy): Eukaryota > Metazoa > Chordata > Mammalia > Chiroptera > Vespertilionidae > Antrozous > Antrozous pallidus. The sequence goes on from CM050525.1 coordinate 15,094,097, forward strand.
GTGGTCTATATTATCTTTTCATCTCTGTCACTTTTAATGTTTTATTTACGTATTTTTTAGAGAAAGAGTAGGGGAGAGGGATAGAGAGATAGAAACATCAATGAGAAAGGAACATCATCGATTGGCTGCCTCCTGCATGGTCCCTACTGGGGATCGAGTCTGCAACAAAGGTACATACCCTCTTCTGGAATCAAATCTGGGACCCTTCAGGGCAACACTCTATCCACTAAACCACCCCAGCTGGGCCTCTATCACTTTTAGTCCAAGCCAAGAGTGCTCTGTTAATACAATCCTTTAAAAATGGTGACTGCTCTATAAATTTTATGGGTGGAGATCATCCATTAAAAAAACCAACATTGTATATTTCTTTGATATGCATTTACCTTCAGATTCCTAGATGCCTTTTCCTTGGCATTATCTGGGAGACTGACATTGAGATAGAGTGGGCACAGGGCTTGGCTTAAATACTCTGTGTGGTGGCATCAGCATGGATATGTCTGAGGTCTTAAAGGGAATCTCACAGCTTCCCCCTGGATCTGATCTCTGCCCAGAATCCTATATAATAAAGAGGTAATATGCAAATTAACTTTCACACCCTCACAAGATGGTTGCCTATGACCAAGCCAGCAGGAGCGTTAGTGAGGGATGACCGAACGACTGAACCTGCAGGCTGTGTGGGGCAACCAGCCAGCAGGGGAGGCAGTGAGGGGTACCAGACTGGCACACAGGGAAAGTGAGAAGTGATCAGGCTTGTGGGGGGGTGGAGGGGTGTTTAGTGGTGACCAGGCAGACAAATAGGTGAGCAATTAGGAGCCAGCAGTCCAGGATTGTGAAAGGGTTCCCTGATTGGAGAAAGTGCAGGCTTGGCTGAGAGGACCACCCCCATGCATGAATTTCATTCACCAAGCCTCTAGTCTGATTTACAATTTGAGAATCTTGTTATTTGAAGAGACAGGAACTGAGAAACAGGTGTATGTGTGTGTGTGTGCGCTCGCAAGTCCTCTTAATTCTATACAAATCGCTTAAAGTTGCTGGAAAATAGATATTTTCTCTTTTGATACTTCTCATATTCCTAGTCTGATCATATAATGTGGTTAAGAGAATCCACTGGGTATATTTAGTATTCTCTCTAGTAATATTCAGTCTAAATATCAACCAAGGATATTTTTTCATTGATTTTTAGAGAGTGAAAGGGAGGGGAGAGAAACATTGATGTGAAAGAAGTAACATGTCACTAGACAGAAATGTATCAGGGATTAAGCCTGCAACCCAGGTACATGACCTCGACCAGAATAGCACTCTCTACCCTTCAGTCTGAGGGTGAACACTATCCACTGAGCCACTGGGCAGGGCTAGAAACATTCCTAAATCTAGCAGCTCCTCAGGGCCATATGCCAATGTCTGTTCTAGTGGAATGTTGTTTTATAAGACATCACCACAAATGGAGTGGCAAGAACACAGCTTCCCCCTGGATTTGATCTCTGCCAAGAATCCTATATAATAAAGAGGTAATATGCAAAATAATTTTCAGGGTTTTCATGAACCCTATGGATCAGGAGGTTGGGCAGGACACAGAGGATAGGAGTGTCCCTGCTCCAACATTCCTGGGACTCACGGGGAAGATGTGAAGGCTGGGTGACCCCAAGCCTGGGGCTGGAATCATTGGGAGGCTCACTGTGTAGGTGTCTGGCACCTGGGCTAAGAAAACTCAAATGCTCCCAGCAGCTGGGACTCAGCCAGAGCACTGAGACCTGGCCTCTCCCTGAGCCTTGGGCACTTACCAATTGGTGGTGGGGGTCTGATGGGAGCGTCTCAGGGGCAGCATCCAGAGGGCTGTTCCAAAGGAGAAAGAGAGAGATGATGTGATCTTGTCACCCAGCCTGGGAAGTCACACAGCAAAACTTCTGCCACATTTTTGGGGAAAATGAGTAATCCGGGCTGACCCGGAATCAAAGGGAGGGGAGTCAAACTCCATCTGTCTGATGGGGAGTGGCAAGGCCACCCTGCAATGACAATGTGGCAGCAAATAGTGTTCCATCTGTCTGATGAGGAGTGGCAAGGCTACCCTGCAATGACAATGTGGCAGCAAATAGTGTTCCATCTGTCTGATGAGGAGTGGCAAGGCCACCCTGTAATGACAATGTGGCAGCAAATAGTGTTCCATCTGTCTGATGAGGAGTGGCAAGGCTACCCTGCAATGACAATGTGGCAGCAAATAGTGTTCCATCTGTCTGATGAGGAGTGGCAAGGCTACCCTGCAATGACAATGTGGCAGCAAATAGTGTTCCATCTGTCTGATGAGGAGTGGCAAGGCCACCCTGTAATGACAATGTGGCAGCAAATAGTGTTCCATCTGTCTGATGAGGAGTGGCAAGGCCACTCTGCAATGACAATGTGGCAGCAAATAGTGTTCCATCTGTCTGATGAGGAGTGGCAAGGCCACCCTGCAATGACAATGTGGCAGCAAATAGTGTTCCATCTGTCTGATGAGGAGTGGAAAGGCCACCCTGCAATGACAATGTGGCAGCAAATAGTGTTCCATCTGTCTGATGAGGAGTGGCAAGGCCACCCTGCAATGACAATGTGGCAGCAAATAGTGTTCCATCTGTCTGATGAGGAGTGGCAAGGCCACCCTGCAATGACAATGTGGCAGCAAATAGTGTTCCATCTGTCTGATGAGGAGTGGCAAGGCCACCCTGCAATGACAATGTGGGAGGGAATAGTGTTCATATTAGAAAACACAATAAGATCACACTTCTTCCCTCACCCTGGCCTCACCCTGGGGCTCTACCATGATGTGTCTACCATCTGCATCTTCACTCAGATCTGCCTGTGAATTTCAAAGAGGTTCTTTTAAAAAATAAATATTTATTGTTGGAAGTATTACATATATCCTATTTTTCCCCAATGACCCCCTCCAACCTGCTTCTGCCCCACCCAGGCCTTCACCACCCTATTGTCTGTGTCCATGGGTTATGCACATATGCATAAAAGGTCTTTGGTTGATTACACACCTACCCTCCCTCCCCTGGCTTCCTTCGGTGATTCTGCACTCTCACAGAGATTATTGATCCCCAAAGATTCGCGTTGGTGTTGCTAACCCCAATATTGAAAGTAGAGTTAGTTTAATGCAGGGAGAAACCAAGCTCCCCATGTAGTTTCCATTTCAGATCCTGGAACTGGGAACAGTCACCCCCTCGAAGTAAATATGAAATTCCAGGTCAGCAGATTGGGACCTTGAGTGACAGCTGATGTCTCCATGGCCATCAGGATAACTAGGTTTAATCACAGGTTGTGCTCTACAAACCTCTCACAGGCTCTCATATCCCTCCCCCGCACCCACAACCTCACTGAATTCACCAAGCACAGTTTTCACTCAGGGGCCATGTCCATCCCAGGTATGACCTAAAAGGAGGCTTGCTTCAGCTTGTCCAGAGCTCAGGTCCATTGGAGAAGCTCCCTGTGTCTGAGACCAATGTTTGGATCCCCTGGGACAGGTTGAGCTGCAGATTGGAAGCAATAAGCCTGGAAAGAGTCAGAGCGATTGGAACAAGAGTGAGTTCCTGGAACCCAGGGCTCTCCCAGGTCCTGCTGACTCCAGGCCTTAGCTCTGCTATGTTTTCCAGGGAAGGCAACCTGAGGGGACCCAGGGATGGTCAGCATCCTGAGGCAGCTGTGTATCTCTCAGGAGCTTTGTGTCCAATATGGTGGCCACTGTACAGCTGCTGCTTTTAAGAGAATTAAAATTAAACAAAATGAAAAGTTTAGTGTGTCGGTTTTACAAAACACATTTTAAGTGTTTAATAGTGTCCACATAAGAAACGTCCAAACATGCAGAGAATTTTATATACAGTTTATTTGGGCCAACCTGACAACATATGCTGGGGAACAAGTCCTCAAAGACTCTGGAGAATAACAGTTTTTCAACTTTTTGTATGCAGCTGAAATTAAGAAGGAATTGTAAGGAAGGTCACATGGACTGGGCAGAAAGCAAGGGGGGATAATTAGGAAGATCATGTGCTTCCTTAAGGGCGGTTGTGCCTTAAAGTAGTGCTACTTCTGGCATCTCAAAGGTGTGTTAACCAGATACAATGGACAGGGCTAAAGAAGGTACAGGCCTGCCCAGTTAAGAATTTGTGATTTATTACAGCACCACTTTTTGTCCACAATAGCCTCATGTGTCTGGTGGCTACCACATTGGACAGGGCAGACAAAGCGCATGCCCATCACTGCAGAAGGATCTAGTGGGCAGCCTAGGCTAGATGCCTTCAGGCGAGAATACAAAGTCTCTCCGTGATTGAGTCAATAGAGCTGACCCAATGAAGAAAGGTTCAGGTCTCCTAACTTGGTGGTTCTTCTCCTGTAATGACACCCTCTGTGTGGGGTCACCTGGACCTCTCCCATCCCCCGGTGGGAATTGTCTCCACCGACAGCACGTTCCTCGGGAGTCTTATTATGTCCTTTTAAATGATTTAATGTTGTCAGCATAAAATATCATGGAATCATATAGTTTAAAGTGGTAAACATACCCTGGCTGAAGGGTCATGAATTCAATTCCCAGTGGAGGTTAATACCTGTGTTGCAGGTTCAATCCCTGGCACAGATCATTCACATCGAAGTTTCTCTCTCTCTCTCTCTCTCTCTCTCTCTCTCTCTCTCTCTCTCTCTCTCTCTCT